>JAKGUB010000329.1:1997500-2152500 GCA_026261675.1 Hippocampus mohnikei | reverse complement strand
CTTACTCTAAAAATCTGAATGGCTGAATTTTCTTGTTGTTGTTGGTTGATTTGTTTGTTTATTTTATTGTCCAATTTCAAGAAAGTTCGTCAAAAGCATGCGCAAAAGCGGCCTGCAATCAATTTGATGCGCTGGAGAAAAGTGTTTCTTCTTGTCAGATTCGGTGACGGCCGTTGCCCCACAGAGGGCGCTGCGAGTCCACCAGAATCGACGAAGTGCAAGCATCAATTACATGAAGCTCAATAATGTAATCAGTTAAATATTTCCAGAGGCATGATGTCTTCATTCTAAATGTTTAAAAAGGGATACAATATACAGTGGACATGTGTTTATCGTGTAATGTTTTTTAACATATTTGGAATGTTATGACTCGTATTTTTTTTTTTGACCAGCAAGCAAACCGGCGGCAGGATGAGCGACTGGAAAGCACGTTTGCCTCCCGGTGCAGAGGTCTCGGGTTCGACTCCAACCCATCTGTGTGAAGTTTGCATGTTCTCTCCGAACCTGCGTGGGTTTTTATCCGCGAATGGTTGTTTGTCTATATATGTGAGCTGCATTTGGCTGGCAACCAAAGACGACTGGGATGGGCTCCAGCACGCCAACGAGCCCCGTGAGTATAAAGCGGATTAGAAAATGGATGGATGGATGGATCAAGTAAGAAAATATATATATATATAAATAAATATGAGTCTTCACATTTCGTATACTTTTATGCTTTACTGTATTTGTCCCTAAAGGTATCTTTGACTTAATTCTGACTTTTTGCAGTTACTAAAGGTTTATTGATATTTTATTTTTTTTAAGTTGACCTATAAAAGCTTGGGTAAAAAAGATTTTATCATGTGTTGTAATTTATCGCTCTGATATTTCATTAAAAAATCCACTTGTTGCTGAATGTAACCCTTCATTCATAAATGCTACTGATGATGATGATGATGATGATGATTATCATTATTATCAAAAAGCTGGCGTGCTTGAAGGGAAAAAGGGGCAGAATCGGAATCAGTGCCAAACAATCGAGAAAAGTTTTCTTGCATTTCTGCTTTAATTTATTTTTTAAATTACGTGAATTTTTCTCAAACTACTTCGTGGTATCAAGCAAATAGTCCTCCCAAAATGAGTGAGCAAATTCATTTTTCGATTGTTCCTTGTCATTTCCTATGTTTACATTTTAATGTCTTTTCGTTAGCGTAAGAGCAAGACTGCCCGAGTCACGTTTGAAACTTTTCAAAACTCAAACAACGTATTCGACGATGCCGAGTTGTTCTACTCACGTCGCTGTTCGCGTCAGTGGACGTTCCGCTCGACCAGTCCAGCGAATCTCGCCCGGCGGGTCCGAACTTGGTCCAGCTGCTATCCAGAAGATTCCTCATGGGGCCCGATTGCTGGCCGGCGGCCGCCGCTGGCGTGGTCGTGGAGCCGTCGACGCGTCAACGCGTGCGTGTGAGCTGCGACCAGTTGGCGGCCACCATATGTATAAACACCCTTGTGCGCGCGCGTGCGCGTGCGTGAGCCAGCCCTGGTCCAGATGGGAGGGGGGAGTGCGCGTCGATGCCTTGCTGTCCACGTGCAGCTTGGACTCCGGTGGTGCCTCGAGATACGAGTATTTATTCTTGTTTGCGTGACTTTTGGATGAAACGAATCTGTGTGTGTGCGCGCATTGTAGCCACGCCCACGATTTAAGACTCGTCTTTTTGTGGTCGTCATGATGACGCCATCCACCTGGTGCTGTGTGATTGCTATGGAGAATTTCGTTTTTTCCGTATTTCGCAGCACTTCACGCCAAGTTGCTCTAACAGGCGTTGTAAAAAAAAAGACGAATGAGTTTTTTTCTACTTTTGCGCCTTTCGTTTAATCCCGACGAGCGAAATAAAAGGAAAACAAGCAAAAGAATGGGAAGCGGCGAGCAGCCTCAAAGCTGCTTAACGTTCAAGATGAGAAACTTTGAGATGATCCACTCGTGTGGAAATCTCCAATCCCACAAAGTCAAGGGAGGATTGGCGGCGGCGACCGTACGCGCACACGCGCGCTTTGCGTGGCCTACTTCGTGCCACGCACACACGGCGGACGCGCGCATGGAGCTGAATATTGAGGGCGAGTTGAGTCGAGTTGATTAGCGAAGGTCATCGCCGCTCAGCTCTCACTCCGTTCCAATAACATCAACATTAAACCACCTATTCCTTAAACAGAGTACAGTACAATACAGTGCAGTGCAGTATTTCATCCCTGGGGCTGCCAAATTAGGCAGTGTCGCCCCCTTTTGGCGACCCCATGCACGTCACAACTTCAACGAGCGCCCTTGCGAACGTTGCCAACGTCACGTGACCAAAGTCAGGGAAACGGGCGAGGGGGCGAGCTGTGGGTGCTTCTGGGTGCTCATCACAAGACTTTTAATAGCACAAATAAAATAACTGATGCAAATCCATAAAGAAGAAATGAAATACCGTACATAAATAGGTGGATACGAATCAATATTGATCAATTAGCAACAAACACACTGCGCAGAATGTAGTCTTCATCAACATCTTTGGCTGGCTTTGGGTCCTCGCGGGCAGGTTGAACACTGCAAGCTCTCGTGTTGGCAGGAAGCTAGCAGGAAGTTAGCCACATCACGCAAAAGCGTTGCTGACAAGTTGCGCCGCCTCGGCAATCGGGCGCGGCGTCGGGCAGACGTCATGCGAGTTCACGCCACAATGTCATAGAGTCTTCCCACGCGTCCTAGCCAATCACACAGGGCCTGGCGCACGGCGCTGTCGGTGATGTGGCACGCCAGCTGGCACACGCTTGGGTAGAGCGCCGGCTGAAGCGCCACGAAGGCCGCGTCCGAAAGCTGCAGGACCTGATGCAGCGCCGTCGCCACCATGTTGCTCCACGCCTGACGCACACACACACACGGCATCGGGAATGCATTCGTTACGTTAAGACGTCACAGCATGTCACACGTTGGACAAGAAACAACATGTGATATCACAACATGTCACGTAGCGTCCGTGTCAGGTGGGAAGCTCCTTCTCGAAGTTCAAATGTGGTCAATTTCCCATTTGGTCACAAATGGCCGCGATGTTCTTGTACAAACGACTGACCAACGGGGAGTGTTGAAAGCGGCTCACTCTCTATGACGACGCAACGCCAACGGCTGAACAAATGGCGGCCGCGTCTGAGAAGCCGGGATCGCGCATGACGGCGGCCATGTGACATGTTGCCTGCCCTGCGTGGCGACGAAAAGGCGTGGCGCCGCTCACCTGTATCTGTGCATGCGCGTCACTGGCGGCGACGTGGCCGTGAGAGCTGACGGCCGAGCCTGATCTGGACCTGAGGACTTCGGCGCCGGCGCTGTGCGAGTGTCTGAGGGGCGGGGCCTGCGTCTGCTGGTTCCGCCCGTGGCCCCGCCCCCCCTGCCATCTGTCATGCTGCTGCTGCTTCCTGTGTTTGTACTGGTTCAGCAGCTTGGCCAGGCTTTTGTCAGTCGCCATGGAGACCAGCTTGGTCCCGGTGCTCTCCCACCAGTCCTTCCCGCCGCTAGGGAAGCTGGCGGGAACGCTTCCTGTGCAGCTGAACGACCAAGAATATCCATTTACAGAAAACGCAAGGCAAGGTTGGCGGGGCATGACTATTCTCATGCCTCCGCCTCGGTTTGAGGCGTGAAAAGCCCTGCGACACGATCAAGTCTCACCTGAATGCCAGACGGTGTGCGGCGTGTCCCCCGGCGAGGGCGCCGTGCTGGTGCTGGTGCGGTCCGTGTGACACGTGACTGCGCCTTCCTCCGAGGGCGTGTCCCCCCCCGCCGACGTGGGCGTGGACGACTCAGACGGGAAGAGCGGGAGGAAGAAGGTGTGGCGCTCGCCCGCTTGCGAGGACGGCGGCGGCGAGGTCGGCGCGGCGGTGGCAGAGTCCTCCTCCAGATCTCGATGCATCTGGATGTAACTGGCGCACACGTCGGCAATCAGCTTGTGAAGACGCTTCACCAGCCACGCCCACTCCGCCACGCCGCTACTGCCCAGCGCCGCCGGGGCCACGCTCAGGGACGGCATGGCGGCTCGCCACTGATGCCGGTGGTCGCGCCCGCGTGGGGGGCTCACCTGCGTGAGGGTTTGCAAACGCCGTACTTGGTTTGAGGCGATTTTGGTGGCATACTGCGGAAGAGATTTTTTGTGTGTGTGTGTGTGTGGCGCCTGAAGCAACACAGCACCTGCGCAGTCTCTTCAAAGATGTCTTCGTCCTCCGAGGACGCCGACCCGGGTCGGGAGGAGTCCGAGCTTCCGTCGTCGTCCTCGTAGAGGATCTTCTTGACCTGCCACAAAAGGCACAACGCGCTGAGGCAACGGGAGGAGGAGGCGGGGCCGAGAACAACAAAAAAAGGGGCGGTACCTGCTGGGCCGTCATGCCCTCGGCCTGACTCAAGACAGCGGCGAGCAGCGCCTGCACGTAAAGCTTGAAGCTCATGGCCGCCTGGCGGTACAGATTGGCCGCGCCGCACACGCCCGACACCTTCATCAGCAGGTACTTCAAACCCGGACGCGTGTCAAAGTCGCGCGCTGTCCTGCGCGCAAAAGTAACACAGAAGAAGAAGTAACGCATACCGAAAGAAGCGGCTCACCAGCCACGCGTGACATGTCGAGTGCCACAGAAGGAAAAAGAGCAGTCACGTCACATCACATGAAGCCCCGCCCACCTGTAGGAGTCAAGCAGCAGGTCGAGGATGATTGACAGGTTGGTCATGGACACGTAGCGCAGGAAGCCCGCTGCCGGACGCGCAGCGGGCTCAGAGGTCACTGGCGTCACCCTCTCCTGCCCGTCGGGCTGTTTGACGAACTCCTTGGATCGGCGGAGGGAACGATGGATGGATGGATCGATCAATCAATCACTTCTTGGGTGTGTGTTGTTGTTGTGGATGCTGCATGTTAAAAGGGTTGGGCATCGTTTGAATTTGGGTGATCCCGGTTCCTCGACTCGACGCTGTTTCTGAATGATACTCGGGACGCCAATTCAGCAAAGCCTCTTGAAAATGTGAACGATTCCGTGAGAAGCGCGACTTGGATCCCAATTCCAATCGATTATCGCTGCCCAACCCTTGGCGTGTACAGTCCGTACCTCCAGCAAGATGTCCGAAAGGTTCTGCAGAAGAACTTGATGTGACAACAGGCTCACCACCACGTTACGGAACGGAACACTGAAATACGCAGTCAAAGAACAGCACGATTAGTGCACGTGCGTTCGGGGCCTTTGGTGGCGTAAAATGAAAAAAAAAAAAAACCTTACCCAACTTTCCTAAAAGCAGCAGAAGAAAAAGTCAAACATTGAGACAATCATGTCAGATTTCATTCATACAGAGGAGCAGAGTGGGGGTGCCAAAGTGCTTTTCATGCGACAGCGGCGCCGCCACACGCAACCAAGCACATGCAGCTTCGCGAGCGCAAACTTGAGCGTTGAGTACTGGGCGTTGGCGGGGAACTCGAGCCTACAACAAAGTCAACGCAACTCACAGCGTGGCGTTCTTTATCACCTGCACAGAACGGCTGATATCAGCAGAAGGAGCAGCTTTCGGCGTGCGTGCATGCGTCACCTGTTGTGAGCGTGTCCGTTGGCGTGACGCTCCAGTGGCGGCTCGATGATCAAAACGCACGACTGGGCGTGCTCAAAACCGTCCTTGTTGCTGGGCGTCTTGGGCGAACATTGGCCGTCCAACATGAACACCTGCCGTGCACACGTGGAGATTTTAAGAGAGAGAGAGAAAATAGGATCGAGGCAGGGGCGGGTCTAGGCTTGGGCAAAAGGGGGCCTGAGCCGCCCCAAATAAATCTTGTGCCCCCCAACATTTTTATGATCTCATGCCTTCCTCCTTCGCTCCACTTCTTACTGTGTTAATGTCTTGCTTATTACTATTTTTTTCAGTTGATGACACGATAGCAGGATCCCCGGGCCTTTGTTTTGGACATGTTTTTACATGCCTAATGGTCTTATCTAATAGACCTCAGTACAGACGCTCCCCGGCTTCAGAACATCCGGGTTACCAACAACAGTACATACGAACATTTTCACGGGTATGTCGAAAAAAAAAAGAAAAAGTTAGATTTTGTATTGCGCGCCTTTTTCCGAGTGCCGAACGGGGCGGAGGAGGACGGCGGAGGAGGACGGCGGAGGTGACGGCGACGTTCGAAGGCGGCCGCGGGGAGAGGCGTGGGGGGCGGGCGTGTGACGGTGGAACCGGCGGGGAGGCGTACGGCGCGCCGGTTGACGACCGGTCGTCTACTCTCCCCCGCTGAAGCCGCTGCTAGTTTACCGGGCAGCTAACCCTCGAGCCCTGAAGAACGTGACGAAAAGCTCTCTCCCCGTTATATGGATGTCAATATAAGCCTTAAACATACATTCCAGACAAAATAGAGCACTGAAGCAACTTACGAACAAATTCACCTTATGAACAATCGTCCGGAACGTAACTCGTTCGTAACCTGGGGAGCGTCTGTAACTGTTAAGCTGTTTGTTTTTTTTCGAGGCAAACAGCCTCTGTTTTAGTTCTTCAATTTTATTCCCCACCCCCCAAAAAAAAACAACAAAAAAAGAACATCTTCCTCAGGCAGTTGAAAAAATTATCTACAAAAAATTCAAAAGCATCCTCTTAAGCGTATCATATTTTAAAAATTAAATCAATAAACATCGCGCTCAGGGGGTTCGTGCGCCTCAGTGACCCAAAGGGCGATACCAACAGAAGCTCGTCTTCGTAGGGGCACCCAAGATGGGATGGCTTTCGATTCGAGGCCTGACAAACAACTAACCCAAACCCAAGTTCAGATATGCTTTGTCGAATACATCAAGTGTGCCGAGCATGCTGTTGAGTGCAGCCGCATCCAAGTGAGGGGAATTTGTGACCTGCTGCGCCATGGCTCGGATCCTCCAGTACTCGGCCTCCGCCGACGGCGACGAGGAAGGAGCGGCCACCTTCACTTCGCAGGCGTCGCCGCAGAAACTGTCCGAGCCGCTCCGGAAACACGACACGAGCTTCTGCAAGCACACGCCGCGCATATCAAGTACGTTGCAAGACGCGCGCCTGCGCTTTGTTGACACGAGCGGCCTGATAACGAGACGGCCGCCTGTGTCAACGTGGCCTCATTCCGAAATGGCGTGCGCGCGTGCGCGTCGGGGCAGATGTAAAACACGTAAGCGGCTTTACGGCTTAGAGCCACATCTGTGTGTGTGTGTGTGTGTGTGTGTGCGTGGTGTGGGGTTGTTCACACGATGCTTTTGACCTCGTCCTTGGGGATAAACGCGCGTGTGGGCCGGCGGGCGGGCAGGCGGCCGCACACGCAGGAGCTGAAAAATGGAGCATCAAGTGCTCTTCAAATCAAACTCCATGACCCACAATGCTTTGTGTCTCTTCACTTTGTGTGTGTGTGTGTGTGTGTGTGTGTGAGAGCGCGTGTGTACCTTAACAGGCTGTAAGGTAGCAGAGAAGGCGTCCTGCAGGGCGCAGCAGGCCAACCTCCACATTTCCTCGGTGAAAAGCGGACCAACTGTCACCAGCACGTACCTACGGCCGAAATGTCGTCAACGTCAAGGCAGCACGTCGCACCCCTGCGATATGTGCGCGCCTCCACGTGTGTGTGTGTGTGTGTGTGTGTGAGACCTGATGCAGGAGCAGCCCACTCTGGAGATGGTCTCCGCTGCTTGCGACACGCACGACACCAACAGCCCGAAGAGCTCCTTCAACATCACGTTGATCCAAAACTCGCAACCGATGTCTGACGGCACACAAGGCGACGCGAGCGTCAAACACAGCCTCGGGCGGTTTTGTCCTTTTCTTGTTCTTGCGGTAGCGCTTTTCCGTTTAGGTACGGCGTGCAGGCAGAGTAGCGGAGTCGCGACGTGTCATGTCGCCTTGCGTCACCTGCGTTGATGAAGGTGCTGACGTGCTCCACCACCAGCTCGCAGCAGAGGCCGATGGCGTGTTTGAAGTTGGCGGCGGCCACGTCCCAGTAGGCGTGGTCGCCGTGGCTACGCTGCAGCCACAGCGACATGACGGGGAGCAGCAGCTGCACCACGGCCGAGATGGCAAAGCCCGGACCTGCCGGACAAAACTCTTGATGTCAAAAGTCACCTTTGTTTACAGGCATGACAACGTGAAGCGTTTTCCTTTTGAGCCAGGAAAAGCCCTGAGGAAAGGTCACCTGGCACGACGGCGACCTCTCGCAGGAGCAGGAAGAGCGTCTCCAGGGTGGGCGGCTGATGCTGGCGGGGACAGTTGGACACAGCGGCCGTCAGCTGCTCCAGAAGAAGAATCCAAACCTGGATCAAACCTGAGGGACGGCAGCGGCGTGTCAGGCGGGACGGAGGGGGGGCGGGGGAGGAAGCCCTCGCCGACGCTCGCCTTTTTGCCTCGCTCACCCGTGCCGTCGTCAAAGTCCCGCAGGACGCCGTCCAGCACGTCCTGAGCGCCTGCCGACAGCTCATGGGACCTGACGGGCAGGCTGGCGAGCCGCGCCCCCAGGAAGACGGGCTTGGAGGGCATCTTGTAGATGGTGGCCAGCAGCTGCCACCAAGGAAGAGTGAGGTGGGGGCCAGGGAGTGGGAGTCACCTGACCCACAGGCCAACGGGAAGCCGCTCACCTGGGAACATCTGCGCAGGTAGCTGAGGGCCGGCAGGCACAGGTCCAGGGAGCTCTGAGACGATGCCGGCGCACACTCACCGATCTCCTTGTCGTCGCACTCACCTGCCCCCCAAAAATTTTAAAGTTACACAAAGGTGACCGCAAAAGTGGAAAAGACCAGCGGCAAGTTTGGGTTCTTCATTCAGTCAAACCCTGCCCAGAATTGAAACTCTCCCTGACTGGGGCTTGACGCCCTACTTTCAAACCCTAACTAGTCTGAAACGCTAATTTGTAAAACTAACCTTTATTTGAAGTCCTGAAAACACTTTGAAACCTCAACCACACATGCAACATATACATCTGTCCATGTGGAGGCGACGCGCGCATGGATCGTAAGCCTACTCGAGAATGTTTGCGTGTCGGCGTGTACGTCGGCCTACCTAAACCTTTGACGAACTTCATGAGGCACATGATGTAGTCGGTGGCGGCGTTGGCGAACACCTGGATGTTGTCCGTGTTGATGAAGGCCTCAAAGACGTCAAAGACGGGCGCGCGGCGCTTGCCTGCCGACCACACGAGACACGCCATGAGGACGCCGGCCTGCGGGGACAACGCTCGCGGCGGTGAAGGCTACGTACCCGCTTCGTATTCTGCCAGCAGGTAGTCTTTGGCCTCCATCTTGGCGCCGTGGGCAGTCCTGAGGGCGCTGAACAGCGGTCGCCAGCCGGACAGGATGCGAGGAGAGCACATCTCCACCAGCTCGCCGATTGACGTCACCACCTGGACGCCGCCAAAGCAATCATCGCGGCGCATCCACAAATGCTGCGCAGCGTAGCCTTCCCGATAAAAAGTGCCCCCAACCAAGTTACGAGCCAGCAAACATTCTTTGAAGGGAATATCTTCTTCTTGTTTTGGACTTACTGGAATTGTGCTTGGCTGGTAATAAATACTCAAATCTTCACCTTCAGTGGCGTGTCTGTTCTTTACTTGAGTCACCTAGGAAGCTAACTAGCCTGCTAGCCAGGCAGTATCAACGCTAACTAGCCTGCTAGGTAAGCAACTGGTCTGCTAACAGGCTTTCCAATTAGCCTTCTAGCCAGGCAGTAAGAATGTTAACCAGCATGCTAGGTAATCAACTAGCCTGCTAGGCAGGCAGCAAGAACACTAACCAGCATGCTAGGTAATCAACTGGTCTGCTAACAGGCTTTCCAATTAGCCTTCTAACCAGGCAACAAGAATGTTAACCAGCATGGTAGGTAATCAACTGGTCTGCTAACAGGCTTTCCAATTAGCCTTCTAACCAGGCAACAAGAATGTTAACCAGCATGGTAGGTAATCAACTGGTCTGCTAACAAGCTTTCCAATTAGCCTTCTAACCAGGCAGCAAGAATGCTAACCAGCATGCTAGGTAATCAACTGGTCTGCTAACAGGTTTTCCAACTAGCTCGCTAACCAGGCAGCAACAAGGGCAGCCAGTCTGGTTGGCAAGTACGTTAAGTAGACTGCCAAACTGCCTGCGAGCTAAGGAACACGCCTGCGAACCGGGAAGCTCGAATGGTAAGTAGCCCGTGACTATCAAGCTTGCTTGGTAAGCGACCATGAACACAAATTCACATTGGCACGGAGGGGAATCAAACAGTAGTTTAGTTTGGGCTCCTAACAGCCTCAGCGGGCTAAGCAAGCGGCTGGGAGTCTGACGGGGCCGCGCTTGGGGTCACCTGGTCCTGGACGTCGTCGTCGCACAGCTCCAGCTGCATGATGTGCTCAAACGGTCTGAAGAGCGCCTCGTTGAAGTGGAAGTGAGAAGGCTCCGTCCAGCCGCTCAGAACCTCGGTCAGGACGTCGTGGATGAAGGAAACCGCCTTCTGGGACACGCGGCGCTCTTTGTGACACGCTGCCTGCAGGGGGCAGGCGTGCATGTAAACACACCCACACGCAGACATGCGTGCACATCCATGTCGACGCAAATATTCTGCGTCCTAATGTGTCGCTCGTCAACGTTACCACGGCAACAATGTGGCTTAGGTTCCCTACCTCGACCAGGTGCGGCGCCACCACACTCCAAGCCCTCATCTTGTGCAACAGCGGCCTGCTGTCGTTCCGGACGATTCTCAGCATGGCCTCGCCGAGACGGAAGAGGTGCAGGGAGCTCGGAAGCTCCAGCGTTGACTTGGCTTCTCCTGTAACACAACTCGGCACTTAAAACCACAAAATCAAGTCTCCGATTAAAAATCCAATGACGCACGCATACCGGGCATGGCGAGCGAGTAGTCTCCCGTGTCAGTGACGGAGTGGAAGAGCTGACACTGAGATGCTTTCCTCAGCTCCTGCAAGAAGCCCACCAGGGACGCCAGGTTCAGTTTGTGCGCCGCTTCTTCAAACAACCTGAAACACACACACGCAGAGACATGAGGCCCGTGTGGGCAGCCATGTGCAGGAGGAAAAGCAGCAGGCGCCGTGGCCGCCGCTGACGCGACGAGCCCAAAGGAGCGAGACCCAATCTTGGAAAGAGCTCTGCGGCTTTCCCGCGGCCGCCGAGCAAACGATATCCCGGTTTGAACCCCGAAATTCCTGATTCTTTCTCGCTGGTGTCTTTGGACTCAACTTCAATTGCATGCATGTCATTTATTGATGGAAATATGTGGAATTCACAGAGAAGATGTAGTTAGGTGTACTGACAAACCCCACACACGAATGCAAGTCACGTCACGTGTGCGAGGAAAAATGACCCGGTAGATGATATTCGAAATGATAGTTGCGGACAGGCAGAAGAACAATGTCGTTTGGGATGTCTTCAATCGTCTTTTTGTCATCTATGACACATATCCAGTCCAGCTGTTTCGTGTCAAGGGGACAGGACACACAAGATCCATCGGGGCCACACGCCGTGAGGGGGCCGCCCGCACATGAGGCCTTGTGTTTGCTCCATCTGCTCCAAACCAGCAGAGCCGTTTTTGCTTTGCAATCACTTCCAAAACAAACACACGCACGGGATGATTATAAACCTCTATCCGTGTGTGTGAGTGTGTGTGTGTGTGTGTGAGGGCTTGTCACTGTTGGCGGGAGCACACAAATCTGAGCTTCACAAAGCAAATCCTGCGCTCTTGTGATGCTATCTGGCGGAATTGGAGCAGCATTGCAAGTGAACGCGCTCATATCAGGATGATTTAGCATTTTGCTTTGTTTTAATGTTGGGAGAAACGGTTGGGGGCGCTAACCTCACCTGTCGGCCTGCGTGGACAGCGTGCAGACGGCCTTGGCGGCGCCGGGTCCGGTCAACAGGCTGCCCCCTTTGAGGTCCAGAGCACACCCCCCTCCTCCGCCGCCCTGGACCAAAAGCTCCCGGATGGTCGAGGGGCGCATGAGGGGCGGCGTCGGGCCGGACTGCAGGGCGTCGCCTTCGGCTCCGGCCTGGCCGACAGGCTCCGGGAGCCGGCCTGCGAGCGCCCCCTGCTGGCACCGCTGGGAGAGGCTGGCCCGCGACAGCCCATGAGTAGTGGCGCTGAAGTGCGTGTGCTCCAGAGAACTGATGTACTCCGTCACCCTGACACACGGAAACACACCAAAACATGTGTCGCCCATGTGACATGGTGTCACATGACTTGGGTCGGTCACTCGGCATCTTGGCGCGCTTCACCTGAAGACGTGCGTCCAGCACTCGTGGTTGTGGCTGCCCATCTCCAAGCCCACGTTCAAGATGGCGTCCATGCACAGCACGTGCGCCGTGTGCAGGCGAACGCCCGCCGGCCGCGACATCTGCTCCAGACGCTGCTTCACTACACACGCACGCAGAACTTTAGTCGCTGTTGCTGCAGCTGTAGTGTGCGTTGTGTGCGTGGGTGGGTGTTCACCTTGCGTAATGGCGTCCCCGCTTCAGGCCCCTCCCTCTCATCGCGATCTTCCTGCACGCAGGAGGCGGCGGCCATTTGGGCCAAGGCTGAGGCGCAGTTGGCGGCCACACCTGAGGCCACACAAAAGCATCTTGGCGATGTTTTTGATCATTTGCGCTCGCGGGAAGATGCGCATGCGGCGGCACTCACCCAACGCGCAGCTGAGCGCGGCTGCCTGCCTCAGTCCGTCCAGACTGAGACAGATGGCGTCTCGCTCGCGCTGGCTGTTCTCTCTGGCGAAGACCAGCAGCATCTTGGAGCTGCCGGCGGCGCGGCCCGTCAGCGGCGTGGACAGGACCTCCATCAGCTGGCTCCACACGCCCGTCAGCAGGAAGCGCGACAGCACGCCGCCTTGAGGAGAACACCAACGATGCCGTGTTGTGACCACGGCCATGTTGCCGCGGAGTTGACTCGTCCCGGGTACGCACCCGCCACGACGGCATCGCCGCCTGCTCTGTCGCAGGAGGGAGCCGATTGGTTGAACCTCCTCATCAGCTGACCGCCAATAGCACTGCTGCCCAGACCGTCCATATCTGAGGGGAGGGGCGGGTTGGAAATTAGCTTTGTGTGTGTGTGTGTGTGTGTGTGTGTGTGTGTACGTGTGTGTGTGTGTGTGTGTACGTGTGTGTGCGTGTGTGTACGTGTGTGTACATGTGTGTGTGTGTGTGTGTGTACGTGTGTGTGTGCGTGTGTGTCTTTGATGTGATTCTGTCCGTGTGTGTGTGTGTGTGTGTGTGTGTGTGCACACGTGTGCGCTACCGTTCAACATGGTGATGAGAGGTGGCATTCTCCCGTCGGGCGCCAACCCGTAGCCCGCCTGAGCCAGCAGGTCTTGTTCCAGAAGCTGATGGTAGACCTCCTCGATCCACACCTGAGACAAGACCACCAGCACGCCGCTGCTCTGGATCGCACGCGCAAACTCCTTCTGCACCGCGCAAACAGGAAAGGGACACGCAATAAAATTCAGCAGCGTCGCAAAGAGGAAGTGGAGGAAGCGCACGGTGACCCTCACCAGGCCAAGGGAAGGGGGTAGCGCCCTCCGCTGGTAGAAGTTGCACTTGCACAGTTTGAGGTTGAGCAGCAGGGCGTAGAAGGACAACAGGTAGATGCCGTCGGCGTTCATCAGTGACTGACAGCTCAGCGTCAGCCCCGCCTCCACGCCTGGTGAGGGGATCCTGCCTATCAAGTGCACGTTTGGTTCAGTCCAAATCTTGACCACGCGCACATGAAACGAGCAGAAAACGGTCACACAAACAGGAAGTGGACACACAAGCGATGTCGGCGCACAGTCCGGAGCAGAATGTGCGCGTGAAGTCTTGCAGGAGTCGGTCGACATGGGCGGCGTCGGCGTCGAGGGCGAGGAGTCCCGGCAGCAGCGAGGCCAGCGAGCGCACGAAGACGCGGGCGCCGTGCTGGTCGGCTTCCCGGTGGCGCAGCAGCTTGAGCGAGAGCGCGGCCGCCGTGCGCAGCGAGCGGCCGGCCGGCGCGTCCGACGGACTGGGCTCGTCCTCGTCGCCCAGCGACATGTTGTCAGAACCCATGTCCGACACGTCGGAACGGCCCGAGTCCTTCTCGGCCGCCATGGAGTAGTGGTCGCACGAGTCCAACTCTGTCCGAGACAAGTCCTGCTCCTCCATGCTGAAGATGCGAGCACACGTTTTCATTTAACCTCAAAGATGCTTCACGCACACGCACGCAGATATCGAGAGCGTCACCTGAAGTTGCTCTCGCTGTAGCGCGATGCGGGCGCGTGGTGCGTTCTGGTTCTGGACTCCACCGACAGGAAGTTGGTGATGTCAGGATACACGAGGGCGTGGCTTCGTTGGACCACATCGGGCGGGACCACACACGCCTCCTGCCGCAGACGCGCCGCCTCCTCCTCCTCGTCTTGCTCCGCCTCCTCCTGATCAGGGGCCGCGCGGCCTGCAGGCTGCGAGTCCGACGTGGTGCGGCCCGTGTCTGTGGTGATGCTAATGCTCACGCTAACGTCGGGGCTGCGCTCCACGGCGGCGTCCAACAGCTCCCCCTCGGAGGAGAGGATGTGTCTCTGCCACAGGAAGTCGGCCTCGTTCACTTCCATGGACGCGCGTGACGACTCCGTGCCATCCTTCAGCTCGTCCATGCGGCCCACCACCAGACGAACCTGAACCCGGGGTGACATCGGTGGCGTGACGTCACGGCACAGGCGCCGCTTCACCAAAGATATCTCATCACGCGCTGCACCTGCTCCGGCGTGAGGCCGCGCCCCTGCGACAGCTCCTCCAGCGCTCGCAGCAGAGCGCACGCGCACGACACGCTCCAGTAACACGCCTCCATGCCGCCCTTCACGCACGCCTCCGTCATGCCGTCCATCACGCTGAAACCAGGCAACCAATCAGCGTACTTTGAGAAGATAATATATATATGTGATGTCATTATAGAATTTCATGTCGGTCATGTGATGTGGCCACTAGGCACGGGCCGGTTACCGCTGTGAAAAAGTCGAGGTTTCAATATTGGCCGCCTCTTTGAAGTGACTTACTAAAAAGACGTTAGCACGCATTTATTTCTTCATGTCCCACCAAAAATAAATTCCTGCTTTTATTTGCCCGAATATTTCCAAAAACGGACAGAGCTGTCATGTGATTCGCGTCAGAGCGCCGCATTTTTGCTCAGGGGGCCCCGTGCCTAGTCGTGACATCACCTTGTCACGACCTCGCAAAATGTCGATCGAGCAGCGAACGAGAGGCGTACTGACAGTCGCAGCAGGTCCAGGTGCGACTTCCTTTTGGAGAAGGATCGCTTCCTGCTCTCGGGCTCGGCCAGGCCCGGCCCGGCCAGGTCGAACAGCCGCTGAGGGCTTCCCACAATCTGAAAGCCGGCACGCGATGCGTGATTTCGCGCCACCCGATGTCACATGATGAAATTTGACGTCACGTCACACGGCATGACATGCCCCACCTCCTTCATGATGCGAATGGCCTCGGTGCGGTGCTGCGGCGGCGGGTAGAGCAGGATCCTGTGGTAGAGCGACTGCAGCACGGGCTTCATGGACTCCACGCAGCTCACCAGGCGAACCAGTTCGGCCGCCACGTAGCACACGGTCCGCACCACCGGCGCGATCCGGGCGGGGGCGCTGGACGAGCAGCCCGAGCCTCGGCCCTGGTCTGACACCAGTCCTGCGGCGGACTCCGTTTCCTGGCTGGCGCCTGGAAAAAGGCGCCGATATCGTCAGGCGGACGAACGGGACCGCGAGCGCTCACGGCGGGAACTTACCCGGATGGAGCCGCTCTGCATCTGGCGCCCCCGCGTGGCTGTGGTAGGAAGTGATGGTTTTGTCGTTGACCGGGTTTCCCATGATGGACACCAGAGATGGACACAGCTGCTTCCTGTTGGAGGTGACGAGGGGGCGGAGTCTCCGTCATGACGATACTTACATGAGCCTCTGACATCATGTGTTTGTGTATGCGTGTGAGCGCGTGTCTACCAGACAAGGTCGGTGAAGCGTCTGGACAGGTGCATTGTGGGAGGACAGGAGCTGAGCATGGACAAGATGCTTTCCAGGTAAAGAAGCTGCAGCAGCTGCTTGTCACTGACAATCAACGCACAACAACATCAGTCGCACGTGGTTGCAGTCCCCGAAAGCATCGCGGCTACAAAGCAGCCACGCCGAAGACATTGCACGCTCCTCACTTACCAGTCAACCGACTCCAGCTTGTCACAGAAGAGCGTCAAGACCATCACGACGTCGTCGCACAGTGCTTGGCTGGTGGGCGACACGTCTGCATGCATGCACAAACGCGCACACAGACACAAAAAAAAAACATGTCCGTTTCATACAAGTCATTCTTAGAATGATTGGTGTATTGAGAATGTAGTTTGGGGGATGGGGTGGTACGTACCCCGTCTCTGCAGAGGCGGGGCACTCAGCTCTTCTCCATCTGCTCCCTGTAGACGATGCATCACATTTTTTCACTCGAGCTGTTTTCCCAGCAACCCTAAAGTCACCACAGTGGGCCCCTTCACAGTGTTTTTTGTTGTTGGGTTTTTTTTATGAGGCATCAATACTTTTGAAAAAGATGGAGCAACATTAATTATTATTAATGCCTTCAAACTCTGTGACACAATTTGTGTGTGTGTGTGTGTGTGTGTGTGTGTGTGTGTGTGTGTGTGTGTGTGATATGACGTGACCTCTTGTCTGTGTCGCAGCTGCAGTGTCAAATCTCCAAGAATCTGACTGAGGGTGGCTCGGACTGCCGTGTTGATGCTGCGCTGATGACAGTTGGATGCGTATGTATCCATGCACACCTACGAGCACAATCATGCACAGTTCTCACACACACACACACACACACACACACACACACACACACACACACACACACACTTGGTAGCAGCAGCTCACCTGTTAGCACGACACATGAAGTGTGTAGTGTGTGGTTGGTTACCTGAGCGATGCGTAGGATGGAGTCTCCGTTGATGTCAAAGTTTGGCGAGTAGGTGATGCACAGGAGAACCTGCAGGGGGCGCAGCAAGATGAATATCAGACGGAGGAGCGGCGGCGGGCGGCGGCGGCGTTGGGACGAGGGAACATTCCCACCTTCATGACCTCCACCTGCAGGTCCTCGTGCAGCGCCGGCGTCACTCGCAGCGCCGCCAAAATCTGACTCACCAGCTGACACTCCACGGGCTCCGCCTCCTCTGCCTTTCCGCCCACAAAGCGGTCCTCGCACAGGAGGTTCTGAAGGAAAGATGCAGCTGTCAATCGCGACGCCTTCAATGCAGGGGGCTGGACATGTGACGCCTAAACGGGAAGCACCTGCATGCCGCTCAGTGCCGTCTGGCCCAACTTGACGTTTTTGGACTCGAGCGCAATCTGGAGCGGCAGAAGACAGCGCGCCCTGCAGGCCAAACCCGACAACAACATGAGCCCCTCATCCATTCCAGAATGAACATGTCAACATCTGACATGTAATGCCGATTTGTGAGACGTCTCGTGTCATTCAACTGTGTGTTAATGTGACACGATGTGAAGTCACGTGTCGGGCATTATGTGACATCATGCGATATGTGACAGCATGGAAGGTGAATGTACAATTTGGTCTTGTGAATTCACGACATGGTGTGATGTCACGGAAGATCATGTGACAGCAAGTGAAGCGGATTTTGTCTGTGTTGGTTTTGTCGGTGGGGACCCGCAATCAATAATTCCCGTTTGATGACATCACATGAGTTAAAGTGTTCTTACCGCAGCTCTGCAAGCGATAGCTTGGCTGATGCATTGTGGCACTGGAGACTTTCTGGGGGGGAAAAAAAAAACAAAGGAAAAAAATTATATGTCTTTGTACTGTATTCAATAAAATCGAAGTTGAACATGATTCGCAAATGTTTGTATTCATCTTTAACACAACATACCAAATTCATTGGAATTGTGGAAGGCTGACACAGCCGTTAGCAAACACAGCTAGTGCAGCTCCCTTTGTCCGTACGTTGACATAGTGGGAGTGATTAGCGTGGAGGATAACAAACAAGTTGCGAGTGTGCGTGCGTGATAGGAGGCGAGTTTATTGAGCTTACATTATTATCGTAGTGACGGGATGTGGCTACCTGCGGTAGTCATAATGGCCCCAGTAAAACGACACAATAACAATATTTACAGGCGCAACAATACATCCATTTGTTGGACCAATTACAAACTCAATCAACAACTATGTGGATAATCGATTAATTGTTTTGTTTTTTCAAAATAAAACACCCCAGTTTGGTTTACACAATTGTCAATTGGTACATCCGACAAAAATATGACCATTTTAGAAGATAATCTCTTCTGCAAATAAATATAGAACTATATGCTTTACACAATTTCAACGGTTTCAACAGGCCAAAATAGTTCTTTTGCCGCCCGTCACGGTGGAGGGGGTTCCTACGGAGGCTGTGACGGAACATAAGGTGAACATTGTGATAAATGAACTGTTTAGTTTTTCATGGTGTGGCATTAATACGCCTTGCAACTAATACCTATTTTATCTAGCTAATGGAGAGCCGGAAGAAGCACCCAAGCCATCACTAAACAAACAGCGAAATAACATAAATTCATTTGAAAAAAATATGATAATCTTTTGAGGGGGATTACATTTAAATTTCAGATATTCGATATCATCTGTATGTACATAGCACTAAAATATCGTCTATTTCCTCTCCCAGTAATCCCCGACATTGCCATTAGCAAACAGCAGCAGGTGGATGCGCGTGACCCCCCCCCCACACACACACACACACACACACACACACAAAGCTAGAGGCTGGTTAGGGGGGGCAGTCGTCGTCGGTTGGCTCCGACTCACCGGAGGCGAGAACGCAGGCGTCGCGGAGGCTTTTGTACTTGTGTCCGGCTGCGTCTTTGTGGAGCCTCTGCAGGATGTCCTCCATGGTGGCGTTGGTGTCACGCGGGGGCGGTGGGGGTCACACGGGGGCCGCTCGGTGGTCGCGCGCGGTGCACAGCGCGGCTGTCAGCATCCCCCAGCAACCCAGGATGAGTCACATTCACGTCGACGTCATAGGGCTGCAACCAGGAAGTGCTTTGTCCACTGGTTGGCCGCCTCGTCGACGTTTTCGAATTTGTCTTGTAATTTATATGGTTGTTACATCTTTCACGTCAAAGACAAATATGATGAACAGCATTCATTAAAGTGTCTATGTCAGCGAAATTCACACTGCTAACGCTCGACGCTAAATTCCGACCAACCGGATGACGCGTCATTTTAACGGAAGTGTGATTTTCTGTCCAAAGATATACTTTCGCAGTAAACTCCTTCGTTGGCGACGTCAATAAATGTCACCAAATAACTACGTTGGAATTTGACATTGATAGTGGATGGCGATAAACCTCGTGGTGAAGACGAGCGAGATTAGACCCGCAACTCGGATTTGTGTTGCAATGTGCTGAGAGGCCGCATCGTGTCGCCGTGTCACCGCTAGACACGTTT
The DNA here is from genome assembly GCA_026261675.1 of Hippocampus mohnikei. Lineage (NCBI taxonomy): Eukaryota > Metazoa > Chordata > Actinopteri > Syngnathiformes > Syngnathidae > Hippocampus > Hippocampus mohnikei. The sequence continues at coordinate 2,133,063 of JAKGUB010000329.1, read as the reverse complement.
CGGTTTGACAGCTCGAGAACTTCCCTCAAGCAGACGTTTCAAATGCATAAAATGGAGTGAAGAAAAAAAAAGACTAATGATCCTAGAAATGATCTAAACACATGTAAAACACTAGTAAGATCCAGAATTTCAATGTTCAGTGCTGCTGTTGTGTTTTGACTGCGCCCATCTTCAATGTTTCAGCTTCTTCCACTATGAACTTCGATCAGGACTCCTCAGGGCAGTCCCATCTCTTATTCTGCGCATTTTTTAATGAGTTGTTTGTGTCTTCACCCCGTCGGCAGACGTTTTAGCAGCAACTGCGACCAAAGTTCCTGATGGCGCGCGTTTTGTTTTGCACTTACCTCATCACGCGTTCAAGAATATAACTGAGTTTGCAGTTTGTTATACACAGGACTGAACAACCCGTAAATCGACTTGATTTGAAAATGCACACGATGAAAATGGAGTAAAGTAACTTCTGCTATTTAGTTACTTTCGAGAAGAGGACGGCACTTTGCTACCTTTTCATTTATATGTGTAGCCGGGTCTTTGGAAAGACTGGACTGAACACAAATACATTTTTATGTGGGTTTTATTCCCGACTGGACAATGAAAAATTGTACAGCATTAAGAGAAAAGACTGAGATGTTAACTGAATTTTAAAAGAGTTCGAAAAGGGATCTAAGAGATCAAAGAAGAGTATCTAACAGATTAAAGACAATTACAATATAATAGACAACAGCAGTGGCTTGCTTGATGGGGTAACAGAAATAAAATTACATTATATCCAAGCCACAATACTTAAAGTGCAGAACAAATAATCATTATAAACCCAATGTTTTGAGATGCAGACACACTTACTCGATACGTTCTGATGTGTTGGGTGCATACAAATCACGTGGACAAACACAAATGATCTCCCCTCTAAAGAACAGATAACACAGTTCATATAATTTCAGTCCCAAAAAACATATTTACATCTTGTCACGTTGCGAACACTTACGCTGTACAGCTGTTCACACGACTCACTAGTGGTAGATTTCAACCTCCAAACCACGATATTGTGCTCTACAAATACCATTCAAATAAGTAATCATCTGTTCAAAATTAACACTTAACATGCATCATGGTAAACTAGTTATCAATTACCTGAATATCTGCACGGTTACGACGACGATCATGGGTGTCTCAAGTTGGGACAAGCTTTAGGCACAGTTCAGCGGCTACCCTAGTTCATGTGCATGTCACCCTCACTTCACTTTCTGGTCTGATTCTCACGCACTCTTTATGTTCCCGCGTGTTTTGATCTAGCGTGGCTCTTAAAGTGACAGTGCTACGTTTGCTAAACAAGGCAGCCTTCACTACACAATCCCAAGTACGGTTCACCTGGTTACAATATGCAACCGATGTAGCTAGATTTATTTTCCCAGCCAGGTGACGTTTACTTCCGGAGGGGGGAAAAAAAAGTCATTTTCATTGACTTCACGTGAACGCGTAGACCGTTGTACGCGATTACAAAGTGACTTGATTTTTCAGGAATCGCGTGCATCCAATGTAGATGTTCACAGTACTAAATGAAAAGGACTGTTTTTTGGTGCACAGACAAAATTGTGAAATGAAAAGTCCACATTTGTCATGAAAATAACCGGAAGGTGAAGCAACGACGAGTATATTTTGAGAAAGGTTTGCACATTGGCAAGGCACAAAGCTTTTGTGTAGGCGATTTTGTGTGTGTGTTACGTCAAGAAAAGCGGAGAAGTCCTTCCATGATAAGACAAAAGTGGAGCAGAGAGAAGAACAACGTTAGCATTTTTTAAAAATGATATGGACTTTTCCTTCTTTATCATTTTGCCTGAAACTCTGCTTGGTAAGCGAGTATTTGTAGTTCGTTACTCAGCAGCAGAGGAGGAGGTGCGCGCACGCGTGCGCCCCCGGCGCGTCTCGCCGCTCCCGCGCGCACTCTTCCTCCGCGCGCGCCTAAATGATTATGAGGAGGCTCGCGATGGCAGCGAGCAACTGGAGCAGCGCGATGATCGACGAGCGCCTCGGCGCCGCCGCCGACCCGGGCGAGCCTCTGGCGGCGGGCGAGCCGAGCAACGGCAGCGGCTGCGCGCCGCTGACGACGGCGAGCCACGGGCGCGCCGGCAAGCTGCTGCTCGGCTCGGTGCTGACGCTGATGACGCTGAGCACCATTGGGGGCAACCTGCTGGTGGTGGTGTCCGTGTGCGCCGTCAAGAAGTTGCGGCAGCCCGCCAACTACCTGATCGTGTCTCTGGCCGCCGCCGACCTGAGCGTGGCCGTGGCCGTGATGCCCTTCGTCAGCGTTACTGACTTGACCGGCGGGCGCTGGCGCTTCGGACGCTGGTTCTGCAACGTCTTCGTCGCCATGGACGTCATGTGCTGCACCGCCTCCATCCTCACCCTGTGCGCCATCAGCATCGACAGGTAAATAAGCGCGCGTCAACGCTTTGCCACGAGTTTGCCGCCGTCCAAAACACAAGACAAGCTTGTTGGCATATTCTATTTGAAGGGATCAGAGCCACGCTTATTTACATTTGCAATATTCGTGAGCAACCCACTTCACATCAGTCACCGGATGAGGGTTAAAACGAAAGCCAAGTAGCTTGAAAATCGGCTTTTGGGCTGTTTGGCAGCCAAATGTTCTAGGACACCCGATAAAAGGACATTAAAGATTGTGAAATTGACAAATTGTGTGTGTGTGTGTGTGTGTGTGTGTGTGTGTGTGTGCGTGCATGGTGGAACTTTCAGCGGCCTTGTGACGGAAACTGTGGCTGACGCCGGGCTATTTTTGCGGCATTCAGGTACCTGGGCATCACCAAGCCGCTGACGTACCCGATGCGGCAGGACGGCCGCTGCATGGCCAAGATGATCGCGTGGGTGTGGCTGCTGTCTGCGTCCATCACGCTGCCGCCGCTCTTCGGCTGGGCCAAGAATGTCAACGACGGCCGCGTCTGCCTCATCAGCCAGGACCGGGGCTACACCGTCTACTCCACCGCCGTGGCCTTCTACATCCCCGTGTCTGTCATGCTCTTCACATATTCGCGCATCTACCGCGCCGCCAAGATCAGCGCCGCCAAGCATGCCGTCGCCGCCTTCCCCCTGCGAGACGACCACGCGTCCGCCGACTCGGCCAGCATCAAGGACACCGAGGAGGATGAGGACGACGAGGAGGTGAGGAATACTTTTCACGTGGGCCGCGCCAGCTAAAACTTCTTTGGACACACCACTGGTCAATTCCGATTAGCTTGACGAATGAGTGGCAACGTAAGATGGCCCCCCGATGGCTTTGCGTCTCCTGACGACATGGAAGAGTCTTCGTGAGTCCATTCATATACTGTCTAAGTCGGTGGTTGGAGACTCAGGTGATGACTTTTACAGTATGGCATTAAAAAGCGACAAACGTCAGATAAAGGAGCAGAAAACAGGCAGTGGCTCCAAAAGGATGCGCACGTCCTTCCCAAGTGGGGTGACGTTTTGTCACTTCGTTCGCATTACAAGTCGCGTCTGCTTTTGTAATGGGGACATGAAACGCTCGAATTTGAACCAAAAATCCAGATTGGGCATCATACGGTGAAGGAAAGACAAAACCCCCAACAACTTGCAAAGAGGTCCGACCACAGGCAAGGTGTCGACTACCCGGTGGATTTGGCTCCATTTTGGAGGCTCGGTCGTTTTGGGAGTCATCTCTGTGCCGTGTCAAATTTCCTGTCACAGAACACAAATGAAATAAACGACCACCTTGTTTTTCATTCCCGGTTTCTCCAAGACGGACCTCCAGCATCACGATCACCATCATCATCATCACCATCATCACCATGATGATGATGATCAGCAGCCACCGCGGCGCGTGAGGAAGAACCAGGGTTCCATCTTCAAGCGTGAGCAGAAGGCGGCGGCCACGCTGGGCCTGGTGGTGGGCGCCTTCAGCGTGTGCTGGCTGCCTTTCTTCCTGCTATCCACGGCGCGGCCTTTCGTGTGCGGGGGGGCGGCGGCGTGCGGCTGCGTGCCGCTGTGGCTGGAGCGCACGCTGCTGTGGCTGGGCTACGCCAACTCGCTCATCAACCCCTTCATCTACGCCTTCTTCAACCGCGACCTGCGCACCACCTACGCCAACCTGCTGCGCTGCCGCTTCCGCAACATCAACCGCAAGCTGTCGGCGGCCGGCGTGCACGAGGCGCTTAAGATGGTGCGCGCTCGGCCGCTGGGCCCCCGCCCCCACCCGCTGCCCGTCACCTGACGACCGCCGATTGTCATTTGGATGCGCAGAGGAACGCATGAAGATGACGACCATTTTGGGACTCCTTGCCTACACACTCATCTTTTTCCCCCTTTCAAAATCAAGCAAAAAAGGCAAAAGGGAGCTACCGTCCCAAAAAGTCGGTTGTTTGTATTCTTTTGGTCCATTACACTTTGGTCCTGTTCCTAAACTGTAAAATGTACTGAATTGTTCAAAACAAGGTCAACCAGGGCTAATCATCGTCCGACACTTCTTTCCTACCGATTTAATGTACAAGACGCACTCTGTATGTGTGTGTGTGTGTGTGTGTGTGTGTGTGTGTGTGTGTGTGTATATATAAAAGATGACTTGAATCTTATTTCCCAGCTCCAATAATAAAAAGGTGAAGAAAATTTCCAATCATTTGAGTGCCCCAACTTTTACGACGTCTCGTAGTCAAACACGTCCCAAAAAGTGCTCTTCCTCCTCCTATTTCGACCGTGACGAAAACTAGTACAGTCACAACATAAGTTGTGGCGCAATCTTGCCCGCCCAGCTCAAGTTTGATGTGACCTGGGCTAAGTTCAACGAGGCCACCGTTGGATTCCAATGTTTGGCAAAAACATAACAAATAAAATACATTTGGAAAAAATCCCATCCTCTATCAATCGGTCCAATTCATTTGAAAAATCAAATCAATAAAATGCCGGGGGGGGGGGGTGTTGTAACACTCAAACAACAAACGTCTGAATGACAAGGAATCATCCTGCTTGTGCACACCTACATGCGCCAAGCGTAGTTGCTGCTTTCCAGCGCCAAAGAGCCAAGTAGGAGCGATGTCATGACATCATCGTATCATCGTAAAGCATTAAAACATCACCGCTTGCGTCGACGTTTACCCAAGAGTGCCTGCGCTATTCATCATCATAATGGACTATTAGCATCTGCTATTGCGGTAGTGGAAAAAGAAAGAACTGCTGCGATCCTGAAAAACGGCCATACGAGTACACAATTTAACGGGATCCCTCTGAGCATTTATTCAGAGCTTAAGCCCGTTCTTTGTTTACCTATCAAAGTTCTCGACTAATTCCATTTCTTCAGGTGTGAAAAACGCAAACACTCACTGGATTCTCTTACTTTCACGGCTGCTAGACGCGCATGAGCACGCAGGCAGCCCGCGTTAGGGAGTCAAAGGAGGAGCCAAGTGGTGAATTTTAAACCATTTGAACATTTTAATCCTCAAGCCAAACGTTCTTCAAAGACAAACCGGAAGTGTTTAAAGTGCACATCCATTAAGTGATGCCATGAAAACCAAAACCGCTAATGAGTTAGCATCGTTTAGCACTCAAACAACGAGTCAAATTGCACATCAACAATGAAATAAAGTGAGACGGGCTTGTTAGCGTCAACGGTCAGACAGTGATCAAATCGAAATTACTTCAATGAGGTTCCTCTCGTGCAACATTAGCTTAGCCTGGCTTAGCATAAAAGACAGCAAGACATGTGCGCTACGAACGTCGCCGCGCTACGAACGTCGCCGCGCTCCTTCGGATGGCTAGCGCGCCAGCAGCCCTTGCGGCAAGCGAGGCAAGAGTGTGTGTGTGTGTGTGTGTGTGTGTGTGTGTGTTAGTTGCCAATTCTGGAGCGAAGTCGTCTTTTGATGATGAGATGATCGCTTTGTTTGTCCTGAGTCACGAGGCTGGTACCGACCATCTGGAACGACAAGCAAGCAAACTTCTCAACGTAAGAGAACCAAAAGAATACAAATTCACGTGGCTGTGGCTTTGCCCCCCCCTCCCCCCTCAAATATTTACGATGATGTGGGTGGTGTCAAGATATTTGTCAATTCAAATATGTGCATTGGCTCTATTCGGGGGAATGAGAAGAGTCACCCAAGTCCACAGGCGGTGGACCGTAACATGTAACAGGTGTCTGGCGCGCAACGTGTCGATGAACGCCGCGCCTGTGGAGTGAAAGGCTTGCGCGGGTACCGGGTGCGCGGGGACGGCCATGGGGGAGGAGATGTCGGCGCTGAACAACTTCCTTTTGCTCTTCTTGCTTCTCAGGCCAATGGAGGAAGAGGACGACGAGGCGCTCACCAGGCCCATCATCTTCTTGGCTGCCACCCCAAACCAAAGCAAACGCGCGTTACTTTATGTCACGTTTGGCACGTTGCACGATGATGGACCGAGACGATGTTGGAAAAGGAGGATAACAGAGAAGAACGAGCACAACAAGGAAAACCATCCGGTGCGGAAGAACTCGAAAAGGAAGACGGATGAGGACAGGAAGCACTTTGAGGCGGAATGGAAGAGAGGACGCGGTGGCCGTCGACTGACCTTTGGAACCGATGAGGGTGGGCGAACTTTGCAAGAAATCGCCGATCTTCTGCAGCGTTGCGTCTTTCCGAGTGCTGCGGGCCATGCGGGAGCCAGAGGGCGCCAACGAACGGGACTGCTACACACACACACACACACCGTTCCAGATTGACTGGTGATTGCGTCACGTGCAAGCCAACGCTGGACCTGCTGCTGGCCACTGCTTTGATACAATCATCTGAATGAATTTTGTTTTTTCCTCTTGGGCGTTAACAACATTTCAAGTGGCCACTTTTCCGAAAAAGCAACTTGCAAAGAAACGGACGCAATCGGAAGCGCAATCGTTGGCAGATTGTTTTGCATGCGGAAGGCAAAGCACAAGTCGGATGTTTTTTTTTCTTCTTTCCGCACATCAGGAAACGTTTGACCCCGAGGTACGTGCGTCCAAGCGGCATACATTTTGGCCCGTGCAACTCAACATGAGAGGTCGCCTTCGAAAAAACTGAAGGGAGGCAACTTTGACAAGACAATGACATCCGTGACGTCATGTGACCTAAATGTGATCATCCGGACAAGCAAAAGCGTGCGTGCGTCCGTCTGCTCATCACCTCCTCTTGGTGCTCGCTCAGTGTCGGCGTCACTTTAGCGTTTCTTCGATTCTCTGCCTCCACTTCATCCTGCTGACATAAGCACACACACACACACACACACACACACACACACACACACACACACACACACACACACACACACACACACACACACACACACACACACACGTACGTTTTGGTGAAGGCAGCAAAGCTTCCAGTGACATGATCATGAGGGGGGTGCATGGATGGAGGGTGGGCTGGGGGGTGGGGGGTGAGGAAGGCGGATTCCTCCCTTCTTTAATCGAGTATGCAATATCGGAAAAACACTCCCACTCAGGCAATAATATAAATTCCGGTTCGATCCAAATAAATCCAGTTTTTATTTATTTATGTTAAATGTATTTATTTATTATATTTATTTATTAAAAGCTATGTTTGCGGACCAGTAGCAAACAGGCCCGCTCTGCGATTGTCAAAGTGAGCCCCGGGTACCCACAATTTGCATCGTTGATGTCAACCATGTCGAATTAGAGAGAAGCTTCATGCTGCTAGCGCCATGCGCTAATGCTAATCCCTGACAACGCTGCCGCTCGTCTTACATTTTGGCTTGGACACAATCGCGCTTGGGCCGCCGGGTCTGGCCGAGGCGCCAAGTCACTCGGCGCGGGGGTGCGAAATTATGCTAATTCACGCAGAATGACTCGTTTCATTTCACACTTCACAGATGTCCACACACACACACACACACACACACACACACACACACACACACACACACACACACACACACACACACACACACACACACACACACACACACACACACACACACACACACACACACACACACACACACACACACACACACACACACACACACACACACACACACACACACACACACACACACACACACACACACAGCAAAACCAAGCATTTGGATGTATTCATTCATTTCACTTAATGTGTCTTCTTTCTTATCACACATTCCGAAGCTAAATATACAGGCGTGTGCATGCTCGCGAGTTGAGATGTGAAAATAAAATGTGAGCAAAGACGTGGACGATTCAAAATATTTGTTTTTCTTTTTTTTGCATTAAGGAGATAAGATGATGTCAGTCAAACTAAAATCAGGACTTTCAACGACAGGCGGAGATAAATCAGCGCGTCACAGCCAATCTCATCATGGTTGACAACAACACCGTGCGTGCGTGTGTGTGTGTGTTTTCCATCTGGAGCTGTTCATATAGCAGGATGGCTATTAGGAGTGCGGAAAGGAGCAAAGTTTTGGTTGCGGCGGTGAGACAACCCCAGCTCACAAGACTTGCCACATATCAGTGGTTGACATCGCACTCTTTGTTTTTCCCCGCCAAACTTCTCTGAGGACGCCTCTGCGCTGCTAATTTGAAGCACTCGGAGGGAAAGTCAAGGTCAAAGGAAGGTCCTGAAAAGTTGCGAGCGTGCAATTGCGCCTGCGCGTCGAGATATATATATCCATCCATCCATTTTCCAATCCGCTTTATCCTAACAAGAGTCGCAGGGGGTGCTGCAGCCTATCCCAGCCGTCTTTGGGCAGTCGTCAGGGGGGGGCACACTGAACCGGTTGCCAGCCAATAGCAGGGCACACAGAGACGAACAACCATCTGCGCCCACACTCACACCCAGGGACAATTAGGAGTGTTCAATCAGCCTGCCATGCATGTTTTTTGGAATGTGGGAGGAAACCAGAGTACCCAGAGAAAACCCACACAGGCACGGGGAGAACATGCAAACTCCATACAGGAAACCCACGACCTCTGCACTGTGAGGCTAACCACACCGTCTCCGGGCCGCCCACGGTATACAGGTACATTATCCACAGGCAAGACTTTGTTTCCATAAACTGCTGCAAGTGCTGACGTACATTCTCAAATGATCACTCCCACACATTTCCGGGAAATCACAATGTCCCATCGCCGATGAGCTCTTTATAGAACAGGCCTGCAGGCTACGCACGTTGTCCTTCAGGGAACCTTGTTGCCGACCTCAGACATTTAGCAGGTACCAGGAAGACCTCTGCTTCGCGCAACTAGCGTGTGCGTGTTTGGTTGAGCCGTGGTTTATGAAATCTGTATGAGGAACATCCTGCACAATGTCCCCGAATTTGCAATGTTGTGACTGGCAGATGGTGTGAGTTGTTATGATGGTGGTGATGAGGAATAAATGACAACAACAAGGTTGTTGCTGAAAGTGAAAAGCAGCTACTGGGAAGGCGAAAATTGAGATGGATGTGATGAAGATAAAGGCATGAAAAAAAAATACCTGGGGTTGATTTGTTGGACGTTTGCTGCGTCTAAAAATGTGACACTTGAGGTGGGTGGTTGGGGGGGAGGGGTGGGGAAGCAAGTGAGAGTTGTTTAAAAGCTGTGTGAAAAAAAATCCAAACACGAAAATAGTGTTTACATTTTTTTTAAATAAATTAATAAATTAAAAAATCCTATTAAAAAAAATGAATCAATTGAAAAAAATATATCCTGGTACACACATATAAAACAGGAAAAAACCATGAATTATATAAATTCTCAATGTAAATTCTTTGTGCCCAGCCAACTTGCCATGGGTTCACATGAATGATTGCTGACAAAGGCAATAAACATTTGTATCGCTGTACCAACATGGCACAGTGACAACACGGGCTGTGAGTTCTGATGTCCGAAGTGGAACATGAACACGGAAAATGAAGAATAACATGTTGACACTCAAGTACAGCAATCATTCTTTTTATGTGTGGGTCAGACGACTGCCCACACCCACACACACACAAACGCGCACGCACAAAATGTATAAGCTGAGGCAATATGTAACGGCAATAGTGGGAACTAAGCCTCTTTCGTTTTTTATGGTTAGATTTGGTTTGGTGCTTTGAGGGCATCCTGTCGTTTGCAACAGTCGGGTGGTCGACTTGAATGTGGCGCCACAGTCACGGATGGAGGGGCGTTTCCCTACCTTGTCCATGTCGGCGCTCTTCCTCTTGCGGGTCGAACGCGTGATCTTGACGGTGACGGCGCTCGCGTCACCCCGGCGCCGCAGCGCCATGCGGTCGGGCTGCAGCGGGCTGAAGGAAATCTCCATCTCGGGCTGCGGGAAGCGGCTGGCGTGCCCGTTCTCCGTGGAGATCTCCGACGATTCCAGCACGGACGGGCATCCCGACGAGCCCTGAGAGGCGATGCGAGAGCGGCGCGTTACCCACAGCCGCACAAGACGGCCAGGATATTTCACACATTGTCTTCAAGGGCACGTGTGATGGAAAAGCGACTTTTTTTTAGTTACGAGCAACCTTGACTTCCTTTTTTTTCCCTTTGCACTTTGTCAGCGTAGTTTTAGTGCGAGCGCTGACCTTGGCGTCAGCGTCGTCCCGTCGGCCACCCGCAAGCTCGCTGTCCTCTTTGAGCGATGTCGCGTGACTTTCCGTCTCCGCCACGCCGCCGCCAGCCTGACAGAGAAGATGTTTAAGTGGAAGAAGGATGCCGATGATGCTGAGGTCACGTCAAGGGCAGGAAGCGACGCCACTTTTAATGAACGCACGCTTGAGGAAGTGTCCGCTGAGGGATAGCAAATTATTTATTCTAAGGGGAAGCAATCTTGTTCTCATTGGAAAGACAAAGACGGCTTTCTACTCGGCCATTACAGTGAAAGCTAATTTTTCAACAGTCACAGTTTTTGGAACAATTTTTTTTCCCCGCCCATCACTTTGCAGAAAAGCAATCACTGCAAAATAGCAAACAATATACAACATAAGTATAATAAAAAAAAATAAACAAACAAATTCATAATTGGCAATGCAGTGAAAACGTGAAACATGACATAGCAAGGGATAACTGTAGAAACGGCGCTAACACACGAACAGACTGCAGGACCATGACTTGCATTGGCTTAAAAAAAAAAAAAAAAGAAGATCCAAGTCATGTTTCATATTCATTGAGCCATTTCATGACTTGTTTCTATTGATTGCAGAAGGTCATTTTTCAATGCGAAATATTGCTTTGGTTTTCATATGATTTGTTATCAATCTGACTTTTCGGAACAAATTAGCACTAAATTAGTAAAAAAAAAACAGAAACCCGGCACCAGAAACGCTCAGCGGGCTTTGGTCTGACTACAGCATGATGACAAACCCGAAAGAAAGGTGGCGGCGGCGGTTGCACCGACCTCTGGCGGCGACCGCTCGCTGTTGTCGCGAAGCTGCTGGATGATTTTGTCTTTGTCAGCCTGGCTGGCGAGAAGCTTGTGAAGTTGGACCTCCAAGGCGGCGACTAGCGTGTCTCTCTCCTGCCTCCAGTTCACCATCATTTGCTCTTTGGAACGCAGCTCCGCCTCCTGGACAAAGGTGTGACAAAGGTCAAGCAAAACAAATATATATATTTTTGGAGGAGGGGTGGGGAGAATGGATAACGTCCAGCCAGCGCCACTTCACATGATTTTTTTTGGGGGCAACACCCAAAGGAATGCAAGGAATATTACATGACGACTCTCGACCATGCCGATTTAAGCCCAGGGCAGCTCACCAGCTCGGCCTGCCGGGCCAGGTAGCGCTCTCGGCCCTCCACAAACTTCTTCATTTCCTGGTTGCGCTTGTCCTCCGCCTCCTTGATTTGACCAATCAGCGCCATCTTCTCCTCCTGCCACTTTTGACGTTCCGTCAGGTGCTTCTCCTCAAACAGCTTGGCGAGAAATCAGTAAAAAGACAGTTGAAAAATTTTCTCAAGAATGTACCGGGAATAAGTCATGGGTTAAAAGCTCTTGTTCTCGTGTCATTGTGTCACATGGCTGACAAGGGGCGGAGACATGCGACAATTGGCACGTAGAAGCTTGGCATGATTCAAATGCAGTCAAGTGACGTCCGAATTACAGACGCTCTCATCTAAAGGTTCTACTCTGCAACGTGGACAGTTTTGTTGAAGAAAAAGACGGGAGTAGCAAACATCTGCCGTCGGTCTTTTGCAGCACAAGGTAAGCGGATGCTTGCCACTCCAGCGTGTTGTTGACCAAGAAACATCCAGAGCGGGTCGCAATCTCATTTTTACTGAACCCACATGGATTTTTCCACCATTTTGGGCACTCAAACACTTGGAAGGTTGCAATGCTGACAGGTCGAACACACTCGGACCCACGGAGAGTGTGTGGGGGGGTCATTCCCTGAAAAAGGAAGCCCACTCTCGCGACGTGTTTTTGTAAATTTGCGCAACGTATTAAGGGGGACCTTTAACTGGTACAAGTTCACCTGATTATTCTCCGTGTTAAACAAACATAAATATAGTTTGACTGGACTACTTTTCAACAAACAATAGGCAAACAGTTTCAAGAGCAAAATGAAACCGTCAAATGAATGGCTGTCATTTGAGAATTAATGATCATTAAAAACAAACAAACAAAAAAACAAACAAACAAACATTTACCCAACAACTGAATGTTAAAAAAAGTGCAGATATTTTTTTCATACATAAGGGATAATCATGATACAACAAAAGGTGTGTGTGTGTGTGTGTGTCCATTGCATGCGGTCCAGATGTTAAACAGTGGAGCTAGTAACCCTTTTACTGTCAATCAATAACTCCCCGCAGGTTACCGTGATGTTCTGGTGAGCGCTTATCGCTTCCTCTTTGGCCAGCTGGAGGTCACGTGACAAGGCCTCGGCGCACTGGCTCGCGTGGCCGGCGTTTTGTTTTCTCAGCATCTCCTTCACTTTGTCCACCTCTGGGCAAAAACAAGACAGCAACGAGTGCCGTCATCTCATTATTTATGCTAAGCAAGTTTGCACAAGTTGCGACTCGACCCTCCCTGCGGCTTAAATAAGGTGCGTCTGTTGACAGATTTTTGTTGATCCTGAATATTGAACGAGAATTAACATTTGTCACCGCAAATGGTTACGTTCGGCGCGGATGTCTTACCGTTATTGAGCTCCTGGATGAGGTGGAGTTTGTCGTCCAGCATGCGCTCCATCTGCTCCTGCGTCTCCTCCTGCTCGCCGAGAGCCGAGCGCATGTCGTCCACCAGCCGCTGCTTGGCCTCCAGCTCTGTGCGAGGCGGCAAGCGACAACCTTAAGCGGCGGGCGGGCACAACAGGGCTGCGCGTGAATCAAGTCCGCAGGGTGGGACGTACAAGGGCCACTGGGACCAAACACCATCACTTCTGTCTTTTTTTCCATTGAAATTCAAGAAATTTAGTGCCATGCAGGTCTTGATTTCCTCTCGACAGAATAAAAGTGGCCTGGATCTGACAGTCATCCACATAGCAGTGGAAGGAAATACCATGTTTCCTTAAGATGAAGCAGATACAGTGAGAACAGCAGAGGCCCCAGGATTGAGCCTTGTGGAAGACCACAAGACATTGGGGCAGTTTGTGAGCTCAGTAAGAGTGACGTACGTATGTGGAAAGCGCTTTGGGCACCGTGTAGTGTACAGCAAGTGCTCCAGAAGATCAAATTGGACTGGATTTTTCCTTTGTTGGAACATGATGTGTCGTTTTCAGGAAAGCACAAGGAGGAACTGTCAATCCTGTCGCATACTCACCTTGATGAGCTTCATGGTACAGCCGCAGCGTCTCGGCATACTTGCTCTCCGCGGGCTGCTCCTACAGGAAGGGAAAGAGAAAGCCTGAAGCAGGATACATCGTGAACCGACCGAGGCAACTAACTACATTCACTTTTGACACACGGTCCCAGTTCTTGTCATGTTGAGTATAGTGCGCGACATGTACTGAGTCGTGCAACCAGGGAGTGGTCAATGATTCGGAACCTACCGCCTTGAGTTGTTGGATCGTTCTGTCTCTGTTTGTGAGGTCTGACTGAAGCTGCTTCTTCAGCCTTTCCGCATCTGTCAGCTTCTGTCTCAAGAGCCTCTCTTCCTCTTTCATGCAGGAGATCTACAGGAAACCATCAGCGCCGTCATTCCCCCGTTCTTGTCAAATCGGACAACAACTGCATGATGGTGTCCCACGTACATCTTTGTGGACCTGCTGGATCTGCTTCTTGTAGTCGGCCAGCTTTTCTCGGAGGTCGGAAGAGTCCTCTTCCTTCCTCTGCAGATTCGCACTCAGGCTCTGGACTTTGTCCGAGTCCTGCTTGGCAAGTTCCTTCAGTCTGGAACAACAACATTACGGCAAAGAGTTACGGTGCAGACTGTGGGTTCACACATCTCTTGGTTATTCTCCTGGATTGCAGTATGTCAGAAGGGCCCTTAAAGGCCTTCAAATAAAAATAAAACCTGACATTTTCTTCCAACAGAAATCCAACGCCTGATTTCAATTTCCCTCCTCTTATAGAAAAAGCAGACAATGACAGCTTTAGCTCTTTGTTTTAATTCCCATTCTTGGATTTGCTGATAGCGACCAAGTTCTACAGGATATCGCCCCCACCCCAGCATCAACGGACATCAACATACCCGGAAACAGAAGATAAATCAAAATGTAAATGCCAACAAGTGAGCAACGTGAGCCCAGGGCAGACCTAGTCGTGCAAATGCACCGCGAGGTCAAACTCAACTTGACGTCAAGAGCACGATGGGGCTTGACAAACGGAAATGAAAGACTTGACGAAATGGATGGTGGCCTACTTGGCGATCTCGAGGGCTCTCTTCTCCAGCTCGGCGTCCTTCTGCTGGATGGCCTCGTGCGCGGTGGCCAGCAACTCCCGGCGCCGCTCGGCCTCCCTCCGCCGACACTCGTGGAGCGCCTGGACATCGTCTTCATCGCGACGCGCCTGCGCCTCCTGCAGCTTCTTCTGCAGAGCCGCCATTTGCGCCTCTTGCTCCCTCAATTTGCTCTCCAGCTCGTCCGCATTCGGCCCATCCGCCTGGTGATGAACGGCAAAATTCAAACAGGCCTGAACATTTCCAAAGTTTTTGTGGTCAGTGGATTGGTTCTGGGGGATTGAGGAGCCTCCCAAGTAGTCATGCCGGGTTGTGGTTGGATTTATTTCCTTGTTGGAAAAATCCCCAAAGATGGCGGCCACTTATAACATTGCAAATGTAAGCTCACCTGCGGCTGGGACACTTTGATTGGAGTTGCCAGCACGTGAAGCTGCTCCGTTTGGACCTCCTCATCTTTCAGCAGCTTCACAGCAAGCGCCGTGTTTGCCCTGCCGAGGTCCTCTTCGGCCGCACATCTTCCGGCGCTTGATTCCTGTAATTCCCTCTTCAGCCGCTCTGTCGTGAGCTCTCGCTCACCGAGCTCCTCCCGGAGGCGCCGACACGACGCTTCCTGTTCGCGCAGTTCACGGCCGACTTCCTCCAGCTGCTTCTCGGATGCTTCCCGGCCTTCGCGAAGCTGCTCTCGGAGATCTCGGACCATCCGGCGCTGCTCTCGGAACTCCTCCTCCGCCGCATGGCGTAGGCCGACGTTCTCCCGCAGCTGCTCTGACCAGAGCTTCTCACGGGCCAGATCTTCTTTGACGGGCAGCGGATCCGATGTCCGGCTCTCGCTCGCCGCGCTTTCTCGGCCCGTAGCTTTGCTGGGCCGCTGGCCGAGGGCGGCGCGAAGGTCTTGGCCGAGGGCGGCGATGTGGTCCTGGGTAGCTTGCAATTGAGTGGACGCTTGTTCTGCTCTCAACATCTCATTGGCGACCTGCGCTCGTTTCCACAAAACTCATCATCGTCACGGGTGTCATAGCAACGACCACCTCCTCTGATGTCGAAGGCAGACATAATTCGCTCACCAGAAGTTTGCGATTGGGGTTTTTTGTGGCGAAATTTTAGGATGAAGTGTGCCGAGATAAGGAAGGCCAGAGCAAGAGAAAATGCCACAGCAATGGAACGGTCAACCTCTTGCAATTTGACAACAAGGAGCTGAGAACAGGAAAATTCTCAACAGGTTTTTGATCCAAGAACATTTCCAGGGAATGCCTTTCTGTGACTCTTCCAGTCTCTCCGGTGAGAAATCACGCTGTCCGTTTTTCCCCTCACTTACAGAATTTTGAAGTGCATATTTGATTCATCGTAAAATTTCGCCCCAAAGCCCCATTTGCCAAACTTGATGAGAGATCCGCATAATAGTCAGCTCACCTGCTGTTGGGAAGCCTTCAGTGCAGCAGTAAGCCTCGGAACCTCGTCGAGCAGCCTGCCGACTTCCTCTCTCCTGGACCTCTGCTGCTCCGGCGTCGCTTCTCTGCTTCTCTTGCCAGCGCCGAGGGCCGAGCAGGTGCCCTCCCGGGACGTCCAGACTCCCCCTCGGGCTTCCTTGGCCTCGTCCAGGGCCGCCAGCGCTTCCGTCTGGCGGCGCAGCAGGTCCCGCAGAGCGGTGTCGGCCTCCTCCCTGGATTTGCTCACCTCCTGTAGTGCTTCTTCCGTGTTTAGGAGCTTCTTCTCCAGAGCGATGATGGCGTTCTCCTGAGTGGCTCGCTCTTCACGAAGGCCGGTCAGCGCCTCCTGCAGTTACCAATGTAGAAATAGTGGTGCACGACGACAGTTTTTGCTAAAATGCCAACCTCAAACTCAAGTGGGAATATTTCAGTATGGGGGTACAGCTGAACCACTAGACTGAAGGAAGGACGTGGTTTGACTGAATCATACGTGACCAGATGCACCATCCATTGTAACTAGGTAAAATAGCAAAGTGTAATATTCATATTACCGCCCTATCAGGAGGTCCTCACCTCCATGTTCTGGAATGAGCTTCAACAACACATAACTGCTCAACACCCCCCCCCCCCCCCCACACACTCCCGCCCACCCTGCAAGGAGCATGGATAACCTCCTCCGCTAGTACTCCTCACCTGCAGTTCCTTCTTCCCCTGGCAGAGGGAGGCGTTGTCCTCCGAGGTGCGCTCGGCCTCCGCCTGCAGCTCAGCCACTCGCTTCTCCAGCTGAAGCAGAGCCCGACATTTCTCCTGAAGCTCGGCCGCAACACTCGTCTTCTCCTCCTCTGCCGCACTGCTCTCACCTTCAACGGACAACAGGAAGCGCGTGTGTGTGTGAATGCATTGAAGACGGATCAGAAACTCCAGGTGGCGTCCGAGCTTCCGCAGTCCACATCCAGCTTACTGGGCTTCATCAAACTGCTCTGAAGTGTAGGCCCGTCCGACGTCGGTCTGTCTTCCAGCTGAGACAAGGAGGACGCTGACATTGACGTCTGGAAGGGGAGGAAAAGCACATTTGTGAGCGCGCCTAAAACATTTTTCAGATCCTGGCATCAATGTTGAGAAATGGCAGGGCCATAGGCTGAAGGCTCAATCAGGGATTGCCTCCCTTTTCTGGTTTGTGTGTGTGTTTTAAGTAAAGAAAAATTTCATTTTATAATATGGTACTTTTAAAAAAAAGAGCGCAATGGCATCATTAAATCGAATGTAAATGAATGAAACGGTTTGTGGATTGTGCTGCAATTCAATTCAGTGCGCTGCTCTTCACGGTGGCTCAGGTGGGAACATGTAGACAGAAACGAAGAGCGATAGACTTAAAAGTTCCTGTAACGGAAGGAGGATAAATATGTACCTGTGATTTTTCAGAGGTTATTTGTCTAAATGTGCTGCTGCCGCATTTGTGTTTGTTTGACTGCGTCTATCAATGCTAACATTGGCGTGTCAGTGGCATTTCCCGTGACATGTTAGCATGAGGCTAACAGGCAGTTCACAAACTGGTTGGTTTAAAAACAAGATCCCCCCCCCCCCATAAATTATTTGAATCCATGAGTCAGGGATGTGTGGGGAAACACCGTGGTGTTGGTCGATTTCTTTGTGGACATCCCAATTGAGAATCAGGCCGCCTTATTGGGCCAGTTCTCGTTAGCGGCCTCACAATTCCATTTCAATGATTTAGGAAGGCAGTAAAGCGATATTTATAGCCCCCCTCGGCACCTCACCCCGTGGTCCTCAGCCTCTCTGCAGGCGGCCATCTTGTTGGTCATCATCTTGAATATCTCCAGACGTTTCTCCGCTCGCTCCTCCAGGAGTTGCGTCTCCCTGGCCAGCCGCTCCCTGCGAAGGGCAAAGAGCAAGACCGCCTTGACCTTGACGTCCTCGGAAGATAGGGCCGCCCACCCTGTTTCTCGCCAGGCTCACGTCCAGACAAACGGAAGTATGCGAGGACGTTCCCACCCCGCCCAGCATTAGCCAACAAAGTCTCACGTGAAGTCGTTCTGCATGTCCGCGAAGATCTGGCTGAACTCTCTACTGATGTCCTCTCTGACCCGAGTTTCCACCAGCATGCTCTGTGCTCGCTCCTGCTTCAGCGCCATTTGAAGACGTCTCAACAGCGCCACCTGCTGCTGAAGAGGACATTGTTCATTGCGGCTCAAAGCGATGCGTGAGCGCGCCCGGCCACAAACATGGGTGTGGTTCCTTCTTTCCGTTTGCAATTGGAATTCATATAAAACTCAAAACATGAGGCGTTTTAGCTGTTTCGTTGTCATCTTTGCGCTTGTTTTTCCATTTTGTATTTTTTTAATCCAAGCCAAACTTTGAAACATGAAAAATGTTTTCCTTTGGACTGAAAAACAAAGCAAAGGAAGCAGCATCCAAGAATTCTTTTCATCTTTTGCTCGGTCAAAATACTCGGCACGCCTTTGGTTGTTGATGCCACCTGCATGGCGTAGTCCTCTCAAACTGCAAACCACTCCTTACTCCAACATGCCAGCGTGCACCTTGTTTGCCGTTTCTGGTCGCGCCCTCGCAAACATCTGCGACGCATTTTGACATGTTTTTCTTCGCTGTCCGGTGTCGTCTTACACGCGCTACGTCTTGTTGGACGGACGTACCCTGTGTGCTGGCAGAGGACCGCTCCACCATTGAGCTATGTCGCCCCCGTTTTCCAAATGATTCATCGATTGTCAAAATAGTTGTCGATTAATTAGATAATTGATTAATTGTTGCGCCACAGGATGAGTCACCTTTTTTTTGGATTGCCAACTGAAAATGGAGAGAATAAATGATACTTTGGTTGGCAAACCTGGTGTGTCATTTGACTGATGATGACTTTGTCCTCGATTTCTTCAAGGTCGTCCTCCTCACTTTCAGAGACGGTGTCCTCCACTGTCGTCTTTTCTTCGTCATTGTCGTCATCCTCCTGGCGATGATAAGGCTGACATGTTCGGCAAAGGAGCCCAAAATGAGGACTTACGGGGCGGCGCTGGCCACGCCTCCTGCCTCACCTGCACATCCTCCAGGCTGCTCTGCAAGCCAATCAGAGAACCTCGCAGAGTTTTCCTGGCGCCTTTGTTGGGGTGCGGCTTGCGGGGTGGGAAAGGAGCGGCCCTGCTGGGTAGAAGCACCACCTGGAGAACACCACGCGCACACTCACCCATTTCAATTGGAAGCACACGAAGAAAATTGTGACTTGTGTCGATAAAAGCACGTCCTCGCTGACATGCACTGCTGACCGCACACTTGTGGATGCTTTATTGAGGAACTTTTTTGACCCCTTTGCTATCTCTCCAAAAGCAACTCTAATTCCAGCTCGGAAATTGACAACACCAGCCTTCTCATTCCCACATTGCTTTGCGAAGGACAAGTAAAGGCGTCCCCCTGAGATGCACCGCAAAAGTGAGCACTCATAATCAGTGATTAAAAAAAAAAAAAAACATTGCGGTTCTGAGCGTTTTCACCTTCTGTGCCAGGGCGGAGAACTTGAGGACTTGGAGCGTCTCGTCGTACATGGACGCGCACTGGTTGACGTTGACCATCATACACACTTTGCCTCGGCCGCAGAAGAAGGCCTGCAGGTAGTGCGTCAGCTTGCTCTCGCGAAAAGGGACGTGCTGCAGCAGCCTGACCACACACACGCATCTGTCTTGCTCTCTCAAAAGACACAAACTCTCCCGAAATTGCAAGCGGGTACGCGCTGTGTCTTTGCGTATTACTGACTTAGCGTGTTGGTTGTGCCTGAGGGCACTGATGCACTTGCCAAGGATGAGCAGCGACGTGTTGATGTTTCCGGCCTCCTTGAGGCGTTCTCCCCGGTTCTGAGTCTTGGCGCAGCGCTCCGAGCCGGCCAGGTCGCAAAGGCACAGCCTGCGCACCGACAACAAAATGCACTTTGAGTGGCACGCACACGCGTTCACTGTCGGCCCGCACGCCACCTACTCGCTGACAGCGACCACTCGGGCAGATTGGTCATCCTTCATCCTCAGAATGCGGATGGAGAAGATGCTGTGACTGCGGTGAAACAAAACCATGCGGTCGAGTCACAACAATCGGAGAGGTTTGGGTTTACGAATATGTACGAATCTGTGTATGTTTGCGTTTGTCAATTTGTACTTCGAAAATGTGTCTGGGCTTGTGCGTTTTAGAGGCCGGACTCGCGCCGACAAATTCCGATTCGTTAATCTTGCCGACGTCAGTGAAAGACTCCTGAACTCGTAACTTAATATGACGCATTTCCTACCGTGAAGATATCGCGCTGAGACTTTGCTATTGTTGAACGCCAAATACGTGCAGAGATATTTGGTGTGTGAGTTTAGAGCGTCCATTCATGACGTTTGTGTGTATGCGTGGTGGTGGTGGTGGACACCTCCTGCTGGAAAGCTGGTTGATCCCGGTGGAGGAGAAGCTTTGGTTCTTCTTGCCAAGCTTCATGACTTGGTAGGCCTCGTGGGCGCTGTCCACCTGCACCCAACGCAGGTCTGCCATGCGGAGGACAAACGTTATCAGCGGTCGCACGTGCTTTAAACAAGAAAACGTCGAGCGAGGCGCTCGCCGACCTTTGACGAAGGCGTTTCCCTTGACGTCCTGAGACAAGCGCAGGGGCGTCCTCCTGGCCGCCCCGCCGGGGGCAGCCTCCAGGAGGTCGTGGATGTTCTCCTTGTAGATCTCGCAGAAAGATACCCAAACGGAGAACTTGCTGTCAGCTTCCACTTGGAGGCTCAGGTGGTCTTCCGCCGTCTGCCGGAGCAGCGACGAGCCTGCCGAAACAAGAGGAGCAAATGCGTGAGTTCACTTTACAGGTTTTTTAGAGAAAACGTCAGAGGATTTTCATTGTAATTCATCTTTTTCACCTTTGCTTTTGTAAATGACAATGACATGATTCAAAACAAGATTTGGGAAAGATAGAAAAGTAAACGGAATAAACCCCAAAATGCAAGAAGGGGCCAGAACTTGCCTTGGAGGCGCATGGGGGCGCTGGAGTTCCCCACGCTGCTGCCGGCCTTGTCGCTCTAGAAGAGCAAACGGGAGCTTCAAGAGGCGCCGACGTGGTCGCGACAAGAAGCCGGCCAGGGCGTTACCTCTTTGAAGTGTCGCAGCAGGTTGTCCTTGAAGGCGGCCTCCTCGGCCCGCTGCTCCTCGCTCAGACTGACGAACTCTCGGCAGCGTTGAGGTTTGACGCTGGGCCCGGTCGAGACCTTCCCCTCCATGCTGCTGAAGATGGCGCCCAAAGACCTGGGCAGGATGCCAGCGTCGCCATCCGGACCTGACGGGAGCGTCGGTCGCATGAGGAGCCGTCCGCCGTAGTGGGGAGAAGAACTGGAGGCGTACCCAGAAACGTGAATGTTTTCCCAGCGTTAGTGACCCCGTAAGTGAAGAGCAGGGAATTCCCTCCGTGGAGAACATCTTGGACCAGATGCTTGACCGTTCCTTGGAACAACTCCCTCTGGGTGGCGTCTGGACCATACACCTGCACAACAACAACAATTTTCCACAACAGAATGTGGTAACATGGTACATGTTTTTCCATCAATAAATAAATAAATAAATAAATAAATAAATAAATAAATAAATAAATAATCCTCTATTTTGTTGGAAAAAAATGCCGTGAAATAACGATATTTTTGCCCACGGTTATTGTATCATTTTGGCCGCATCTAATATTGCCGCATGCCATGCAACGCATCTTTGAACACGCCCCGTCCGAATCAGGCATGATGACGATCGGAATAAAAGATGCAAAAACCGGCATTTGGTGTCCCCTCTTTATTTCGCGTTTCAACGGGTGTCGATCACAGAAAATATGCGTGCATACGGTGACGCAAGAACGTGCCAGGCGGCTAAGTGGTGCTCTCATGTAACTCAAAATGTTCCACAAGCTGACCTGAGAGAAGCGGAAGCGCTGACCGGTGTGCAGGACGGATTTGTCCCATTTGTCAGAGCTGAGGCGAGCCTTCGGCGGCGCGCTGGGAGGCCTCAGCAGGACTGTGTCCGGAGGCTCCACGGACACGCAGTCCTGCAGACAAACATGTGCGTTGACAAGTCGCGTCCGCGACAACAGCTTTCGGCAGCCAAACTCCTGCGTGCACCTGCGACTCTTCATTCCGGGCCTCGGCCGCCGTGAAGGGTCGGACGCGGAGGTAGACCTTCACATGTTCTCTGTCTTCCGAGCTGCTGGGCTGCACCGCACCACGTGCGCACAGCCACACACACACGCACATGGCATACAAAGAATGAGTCTCACGAAAAAGAAGTTTGCATGAGCAAAGGCGGTCCAAACGTGTTCCGCTTCAAGTGACATTCGCTCACACAACCTGGATGCAGGCAGCATTTTGCCACAGTGGTGAGAGTATGTGCTTCGCAGTTGTGAAAGTCAGGATTTGAATCTTGCCTCAGAACTTTTTCTGTGAGGACTTGTTCCCTGGCGTCGAGTGGGTTTTTCCTCCGACATTCGCAAAACATCTTTGCTTCGGTCCACAATCTTATTTGGCTCGAGGAGTGAAGGTGAGTGCGAATGCGTGTTTGTCAACATGTGCTCTGACATTGACTGCCAACTACAGACGCTCCCCAGGTTACGAACGAGTTACGTTCCGGACGATTGTTCATAAGGTGAATTCGTTCGTAAGTTGCTTCAGTGCTATATTTTGTCTGGAATGTATGTTTAAGGCTTATATTGACATCCATATAACGGGGAGAGAGCTTTTCGTCACGTTCTTCAGGGCTCGATTGTTAGCTGCCCGCTAAACTAGCAGCAGCTTCAGCGGGGGAGAGTAGACGACCGGTCGTCGACCGGCGCGCCGGACGCCTCCCCGCCCGTTCCACCGTCACACGCCCGCCCCACGCCTCTCCCGCGCCGCCTTGAACGTCGCCTCCGCCGTCCTCCTCCGCCTGCTCGGCACTCGGAAAAAGGCGCGCAATACAAAATCTAACTCTTTTTTTTTTTTTTCGACAGACCCGTGAAAATGTTCGTATGTACTGTTTGTTTGTAACTCGGATGTTCGTAACTCGGGGAGTGTCTGTAGTCTATTGGTTGTCTCCAAGTGCCCCGAATCGAATGTATGTCCATGTCCGGTCAGTACCTGAGTCAGCTGTGAGTCGCTGAGGAGGCTGCTATTGCTGCTTTCTGCCCATAAACTGTTGAGGTTTTCCATTAGGCCCCGGTCTAGCTGACACGACTCCATCATGCTGTCATAACATGAAGATATGCTTAAAACACAGCTTTTGCTAACTTTGAGTTCACCAAAAAATAACTTTGACAAGAAAAAACCCCTAAGGATAAACAAACAAATCAAAACTGGATACGCAGGTTTATTATATAGCACATTGTGGCTGTGAGCCAACATGCATGAGACTTGGTCGCAGACGGAAGATGGTCGCAGAAGACGGCATTAGAGTGGAACTTCCACCTACAAGTGATCCAACTAATGACGATTTGGAGTTAGGCGTAGAAAAAAAAGTAGTGTGTTTCCAGTAACCCGACCGACCGAGAATTTCTACCTCGAAGAAAAACTTAACAGTCGGCATTTTTTTCAAACCTTCTACATTTTTGTGTACCGTATTTTCACGACCATAAGGCGCCATTAAAAGTCTTACATTTTCTCAAAAGTGGACAGGACGCCTTATAATGCGGAGCGTCTAGTGTATGAGCCGAGTTCCAAATCCTGACTGAGAGCCGACACGCTGTTTATATAGAGAAAAGGCGGAAGTGGGCGTGAACAGGCATGCGGGGAAAGCAGCCAGCCAATCAGTGAAGGGTAGGCGTGTAAGTGGCCCGCGAGTGTGACCAGGCGTGCGGGAAAGCAGCCGGCCAATCAGTGAAGGGTGGGCGTGTAAGTGGCCGTGAGTGAGGACGTGAGAGAAGCCAGCCTTGCGGGAAAGCAGCCGGCCAATCAGTGAAGGGTGGGCGTGCCACATGGCAATGAGAGTGACGAGAGGGAACCCGGCGTTTTTTATGGACTACCGGTACTTGCACAATTGTTCAATTCGGATACAGAAGATGAGGACTTTGATGGTTTTCTGGGTGATGATTGATCGAAAAACGTGAGTACATTGTAAGATGTCGAAATAAAGTACAACCGATCTTAGTTTTGCTTCCGTTGCCTTTTTAAAAACGTGTTTTTAGCATGTCTTAGCATGCTACGCTATGCTTCAAGCTAACGTGTTTTTAGCGTGCGTGCATGCATGCCGTATGTTTAAACTGGCGTATGTTTTACCACCCCTGGCTGCGCCCAATAATACAGTGCGTTTTGTGTATGTGTAAAATACAGAAATAGCACCCGTTACTGAGACTGCGCCCTACAACACGGTGCGCCGAATGGTCGTTAAAATACGGTAATAATAATAATAATAGTACATTTCATTTATAAGCGCCTTTCAAAACCCTCAAGGACGCTTTACAATCAAAACAAGAACAATAAAACCACAGACAAAATATATAATAAAAGGAAAGATGAATTTAGAGCGTTTACATTGGTGCAAACTCTCACGATATTCACGTTGCGTCGTTTGCCCTGTCGTCTGTCAACAACATTGAATCATGGCGGCAGCCGCGATCTCCGACAACAGTTTAAAGCGCGTTTTGTGTGTTGCAGTCGCATGCTCGCACCATAATGTTAAGAAAATAGCATCCACTGCTGTATCGAAAAGATTTAACGAACTATTTGACGACCACCACGGGCCGTCTAGGACGCGGGACGCAGAGGTAACGAGATGGCTGTAACACCCAGCCGCTGGGTACCCAACTCTCTCGCCGCCGAGCGGGGGTTTCAATCAGCGGCGATTGCTCTCGGTCTGCAAGGGAAGCTCGGCTTCCCCTAAAATGTCAAAGAATAAGTGATCAAATATATGAATGTAAATGTCATTGTGTGTACATGTCATTGACTACGGTAAATATGCGCTACAACGTGCTCAACTTTTGTTCCGAATCAGCTTCTTCTTACTGGTTACGACGCGACCCCCTTCTCATTCATCCCGCAGCTTCGCTGTGCTTTAAACGGTAGTGAGTTCAGGGTAGGTTGTCCCAATGCGTTGAACGGAGACGAGTCATTGGATACAAGCTGGTTTTTGTCCCGCCCACGTACGCTTGTCGTCTCTGGAACTGGATGGCAGTGGGAGGGTACCGGACGCCAGGCTTTTCCGCATCCGATTGGATGATCTGTCTGAGCCTGTGTGCCAGTTCGATTGACATTGAAATGAGCCAGTCACCGAGCTTTTATCGTAGACGTCCGTCGCGAGCAATTTTTCAACTCGCATTCTGTTCCGAGTTGAGCTGGAGACTTCTCCTAATCGTTTTAGCGCCACTCTTTGTTGTAAACAAACAACTAGCGGCAAATTAATCTTTTATTTCTGGTGGGTTTTATTGTAGTTCCTATAGTTGTAGGACACAAATTAAGTACCGGGAAAAGATGCCTTGTTGGTATGACAGGGTCACAGATCATTTTCTTGAAAAGGAACGGAGCTAGAGTAGAATTCACGTATCAATAAACGGACACATTTTATGATGTCGACCAAAATTGAGCTTCCCCTCTTTGACAGACGAGCATCCGGCACTGGTTTTAATGTCTCCTTGTTTTATGTTTTATGGTTATTTTGTTTACGTTTTTGATGGGGGAGGGAGGGAGAAAAAAAGATAAATAAAAAAAACTTTGTCCGACCTACCGACTCGATGCTGAAATTTCATGTTACCGGAAACACACTACTTTATTTTCTACGCCTTAGGAGCATCACTTGGAAAATGAAAGCACTCGCAAGGAATGACTCCAACTCCAGTACCTGATTTCACGTACTAGACCACGCCCCTTATAGGCACACATCCACTACAGTACACTAAAACTAGGACTTACACACAGTACAATTACATTTTACAAAACAAGTTTAACCCTTTAAATTCTCTTTAATTATGTTTTACACAGTGCCGCGCTATTTTCCTTCGTCGTGAAAAATGGTAACACAAAAGAGGAACACATTAATGGTATTTCAATTGCTTTCAATTGGAAAAAAGTACCGGTAGTTTCTGATAAACATTTAAACACGACTTGTTCATTTTAAAATAACGACAGATTAGTCAATCGTAAACATCGAGCAACAATTGCATGATTGTCTGCTGAACAAACTAATTCCCAACGTAGGTTGCAGAAAACTGTTTAAACCTCGAAGGCCTCGTTCGGCGGCCACAAATGTAACTTAAAAATATATATATATTTGCCACAAACCTGACAACTTGGTGCAACCCACGAAAGTGACGTCATTTGCAAACGAGCAAACTGCTAAAAGCTAACTAATTTTTTTTAGCCATTTTATCGACGCAAAAAGACGACAGCGTCTCGAAAGTTTTTACACTCACCTGGTACATCGCCTGGACACATTAGAGAGCAGAAGGATATATTCGAAGAGAAATGTGGAAGAAAAGTCCGCAAAATAAGGCAAACGTCAAACAAGAACGCTCGTTCCCATCGGAACATGACAACAGCAGTCAAGGAAACGGAATGGCGCTCCCAGTTTGAAACGAGCCAATCACAAGAACACTTTTTCTTCTTTTACTCCGATTAGTTCGCTTTGATTTGTGCTCCTGACCCCTAGTGGAAATATTTTTAAAGGCGCCACAGCACCGTCGACCGAGCTGATTGCCCCTATTTTAGTGTTTTTTATTTACATTTGTGAATGATTCGTCCTCAATTTTATTTTGAATTTGTGAAAAGTTATGAGGCTGAAATCAGTAGCTTGTTTACACACAGCACATTTGACAATAAAGTTGTACTTGACTTCTTTATTTGTCTTTCTATTGCAGGAAGTTAAAATTAACTGAAAGCGCTCAGACGTCAATAATCATTTGAAAAAAGATCAACTATTCTGGAGCTGCTCCGTGTGTCGCTCAGTAATGCACTTTGCACATATAATGACATCTATTTATGTGGAAAAAAAGATGACATTTTCCTAAGTTGTAAAAATGAGCTTGATTGGACACGGGAAAACGACAGCAAGTAAAATATTACCGATATCGGGACGCTATCGGTAATATCCAGCTAACAATTTGACGAATAGATTTGTTGGTGGCAGCAAAAATGTTAGGTTGATTGTTTTTAGTTATCATACATTTGCTTATTATTTATTAATAATAGATTGACGATGCTCGCAAAGAAGAACGCTTATGCCTGCGATGATAACTTGATTATGCCTGCAATGAAGAACGCTTATGCTTTTAATAAAGGTATAATGCTTTTAATCATTATATACTCACCTTTATAATCAAGAATGCTTAGTGCACTGTGTGGCAGGCGAGGGATGCAACCACCTTTCCGAGGAAGTGGTTGGGAAGAGATAAGTATTAAGACTAAACAGGAGCAAGGTCGGATGTGGATGGAACTGTCAACACCAGCTGCAACTTGGTGTTTTTGTAATGATTGCACACATCACTTGTATGTTATTTTCACTCACATACACACACATAGTCAAACAAGTTCAATGTGTCTTCAACAGCCCTCATCCTTTAGGTTGGACACACCCATGTATTAGATTCCCAGTAAATGAGAGGGCGAGCGGGGAGATCCTTGGGTGACGTGCAGCGAATTGAAACCAACGCTTCTCCTCGTTCCCCGCGGGTACCAGAATTGAGTCTCCTGTCTCCTCCTTGTGATTTATGTCTAAATGCCAAAATGATGGACCTGACAAAAAGTTTGGATGACCAGAAGAAACGTCCACGCCATTTTTTAAATTCATTTTTTTGCAGAGGGGTGTCTTTCATTCCGAGATGGCCGCCAACATTCCGGGCATCATCTCCATGGGCTTCTTCTACGCACTGGTCCTCGGCATCGGGATCTGGGCGTCAGTCAAGTCCAGCAGGGAGAAGCGCAAGCAGGTGAGCGGCATCCTGGAGATGTCGTTGCTTGCAAACCGTAGCATCAGCCTACTGGTGGGGGTCTTCACCATGACAGGTGAGCATCTTTGCATGCAACTTTCCATCTTGTTTTTTTTTTTGAGTGGTGGGGGGTGCAAGTGGGGTTCCCTCTGCAGAGTCAGCGTGCTTGTTGTTCTTCTTTCCCGAAGCCACGTGGGTCGGAGGCGGCTTAATCGTGGGTCTAGCCGAGATGGTGTACACACCCTCCATGGGGGTGGCCTGGGCCATCGCTCTGACGCTGGGATACAGCACATCCTTTATTATTGGTAAAGAAATATATGTTTATATACTCACATTATATCTATACATATATTATTATTAATAATAATAATGATGATTATAATTTGTATTGCACTAAGCTAATTTAATCAATGTAGAAGGGCTATGCAGTGATGCTTTGAGATAAAAGTGACTCACAACAGGTGTTGAGATATGAGACATCATACGAGATCATTTTTGTCCTTTGACTTGTGAGCAAAAATTGGAGATACAGGAATTGTATGGTGGCAGTGAACGCAACTCCTCTCAGTCCATGTGGCAGTTTGGCAGATAAAATTCGAAGCTATTCATCCACAAGGAGACTTCAAGCTGTTTTTTGCTGTCCAACTAAACAGAAAACTACACGTCTATTTGAAACAAGCACATAATGAAGTCAGCGAGCATTCCAACACATAATCGACTCGTACGGCGCTTTTTCTACCTGGGTTACTCACAGTAGCTTCACACTTTTACCTCATTCATTTCCCGTTGATGCAGCATCAGGAGGAACTGGGCTGTCAGTCTCTACACTTCAAACTGGTCACAATGACCGGTGATTGAATCAGCAATACTGGGGTTGTGTCAAGACCACTCTAGCACTGAGGAGGAGCAACCAGAGAACCACATTGAATTATTCGTGTTCTATTTAATGTTGCTATGTATAATCAAGTGCTATTCTCCTTGTGGAAAACCAAAAAAAAAAAAGTTTTTCGAGGCGGGTGGCTGGCATTGTGTTGCAAGCATGGCCATAAAAAATATAAAAAAAATCAACTTGTATCTCACTGCGCCACGGCATGAAAGAGGTTGAATTCGTCGAAGCTTCCGACGGCTGATTGGCAAGATGATGTTGGCTCTCCACCAGGCGGGCTGGTGTTCGCTGGGCCGCTGCGCGCAACCCACTGTGTCACCATGATGGATCCCTTCCAGCGCAAGTACGGCAAAGGCATGACGGCTGTCTTCAGCTGCACCTCGCTCTTCCTCGACATCTTCTGGGTGCCCGGCACCCTCACCAGCCTCGGTGATGCGCACTCGCACAAGGTTGCATCGTGCCACGCAGACACATTGGCACACGCGTTCCTTCGCACATATACGCACTGACAAACCGGCACACAGACCAAGCACACGTGCAGCGTCACCCCATCGTAACATCGTGTGTGGTGTGTGTGCGTGCTTTCAGGCGTGACCATGAGCGTGGTCCTGGACATGTCGTTCAGCGTGTGCATCTGGATCTCGGCTTGCGTGGCCATCACGTACACGCTGTTGGGCGGCCTCTACTCGGTGGCCTACACCGACGTCATCCAGCTGATCCTCATCTTCTTCAGCCTGGTGGCAAACACCCCGTCACCCCCCTCACTCATCCAAAGACTGACCGCTTATTCACTCACTTCGCGCGCGCGCGCGTGTGTGTGTGTGCATGTGTGTACGTTCGTATAGTGGCTGTGCGTTCCGTTCGCAGTGTCCAATCCTCACGTGGCGCCCATCGGCGCCACGATGATGAACAACACGCTGCACCCGCCCTGGATCGGCGACTGGAACGTCAGCAACATATGGATCCTCATGGATAACTACTTCTTCTGGGTGAGGGAGTGGAGGCACTCGCACGTGGACAAACAAGCATGCATACACGCACTCAATCTCTCTCTCTCTCACACACACACACACACACACACACACACACACACACACACACACACACACACACACACACACACACACACACACACAATGAGTGAGTTACACGCCCCCTGTCAGGGGATGCAAGTACTTAGGTGTGTGTGGTGATGGTGGTGAGGGGGGTCGGCCTCTGTTCCCTCAGGCTTTGGGCAGTCTGGGATATCAGTCCTTCCACCAGAGGACGCTGTCTGCATCGTCCCCGTCCACCGCCAAGCGGGTTTGCTTCATCTCGGCCGCCGTCATCATAGTCTTCGGCATCCCCCCGGTGCTGCTGGGGGCCGTGGGCGCATCCACGGGTGAGAGCGCCTTGAAACCTTCGTATTTTTTATTTGATTTGACTTTTTATTAGGTCTCCCGTAGGAAAAACTTGTCTCGGAGGACAGGCCCTCTGTGCTGCTCAATACATTGAGTAAAAAACAAAAACATACATATACACAACACAACATACGAAGGAAATTTACATACAATACAAGACAGTATCTACTCTACCCACATTGGACACTACATTACAGTCATATGCACCGATTACCTTCCCTGCTGTCTTCACCAAGCTGGTTATCTGAGCCTTAGATTTAACAGTTAGGTTCCCATACCAACTGATTATTCCGAAGCGCAGGACTGACTCAATGGTTGCTCGATAAAAGATTCAGATTCAGATTCAGAAAACTTTATTTATCCCGGTGGGGCAATTAGAGTGAGAAAGATCAACAGAATGCTTGTGCCAACTCCAAATATCTTCAGACGTCGCAAAAAATGAAGGTGTTGTCTGCCAGTTAAGCCCGCAATCTATATAAATTCCCAAGTATTTGTAAGAGGAGACCTGCCTGATGTTTGTGGTGATGCGTAGATGGGCTGTGGTGACGAGGCACACATTAGTTGTACCGTTTGTCCGTATAAAGTTGAGAAGGTCTATATGCGTCACTGCATATGCCTGTGTGAAAGGGGCAAAGGTTAGTGTCAAAGGGGTGTGCTGTATGTCAGTCTTATTTAGTGACTATGTGAACGGGGCTATGGATGTTTTTTTTTTTGTCTCCAATGTGGCCTGTCACTGACTGCCGACCAGTTTAGGGTGTCGTCCGTCTTTCACCCATAGTCAGCTGGAATAGGCTCTCCTGTTCAGGATAAGCGCTGTTGAAACGGATGGAAGGACCCTTGAAGATGAAAATGAGGTGCTGTTTGACAGCCCCCACGCATGTTTTGTCTTCAGACTGGAACGGGACATCATACGGTTCTCCGTCCCCTTATGAACGTGACGAGGCGGCGCTGGTTCTTCCCCTGGTGCTGCAGACCCTGACACCGTCGTACGTCTCCATCATGGGCATCGGGTGCGTCGCCGCCGCCGTCATGTCGTCAACCGACTCCGCCCTGCTGTCTGCCGCCTCTGTCTTCAGCGCCAACATCTACAACTACATCCTCAGGCCGCAGGTGCGAAAGCCGCAAAAGTCAGTGCGAAAGGGCTTTGTGTCGGAATGAATGGTGATAACGTGTGTGGGAAAGGGGTACACCATACTGAAGTGGGGACGGTGATTTATGGTCTGGCAGGCGTCGGAGCGCGAGCTGCAGTTGGCCATCCGGGCGACGGTGGTGGTGGTGGGCGTGGTCGGGACGGCGCTGACCCGCCTGAAGACCAGCGTGATCCTCTTCTGGTTCGTGGGGGCCGAGATTTCCTACAACGTGGTTTTCCCGCAGCTGCTCTGTGCCGTCTTCTTTCCCGGCACCAACATGTACGGCGCCATCCTGGGCGGCGTGGCGGGCTTGGCCATGCGTGCGTTGAGCGGTGAGCCCCTGCTGGCCCTGCCGCCCGTGCTGCGCTTCCCGGGCGGCATCTGGGACCACCGTGCTGGCGTCTATGTGCAGTACTTCCCCGTCAAAACTTTCGCCATGCTCTGCTCTCTGGCTTCCATCTTGTTCTTCTCCTTCCTGGCGTCCCGGATCTTCCGCCACCGCCTGCTTCCTGCTGCCTGGGACGTTTTGCACGTTTTCCAGAAGCCCACCCGCACCGCCACCCAGGACCCCGCGTGCGCGGAGAACAACCCCGACGCCGCCGGGCCCATGTTGACCACTGGCTGCTGAGTCAGCAGACACTCCAAATTAAATTAACTTGATTGCCAACACACACGCACACAAAATGTATGTAGCTGATGCAATATACAATATAACGGCAATAGTGGGAAGTAAGCCTCTTTCGTTTTTTATGTCGTTTGCAACGGTCGGGTGGTCGACTTGAAACTGACTAATACAGGCCAAATTCATCAACTTCACAACGTCCAGCCAGCGCCATTTCACATGACAGCGGAAGGAAAATACCAGTTGGTGGCAGCGATGCAACAGTAAGCTGAAAATTCATTTTGGGCAAGCGTTTTTTGTTTTTTTTTGGGTGGGGGTGGGGGCTGAAACAATACTGATGGATGAAACTTTAGAAACGGTTATTTTCAACGTGATTTATTATGTTTAATTCTGCATTATTACTGTGCGAAACGTGCTCAACTCTTCATGGCTCCAAGGAGCCGACAGTTGACGATCAGAGGAAACCAACCGAGGAGACCCTTCTGCATTTCTCAGGATATCCCGAATTGACGTATCAAAAGTGATAATCAGGCTAATGCACTCGCTGAGGTTGTGATGAAAATGTCAACATCATGCACATTGGAGTGAAAGCTCGGGTGTGGCCAGTTTGCTAGGACCCCAAACTTCCGCTTCGTGGCCTCACCTTCATGTAACCTCGGGACGTCATGAGCAGATAAAAAGAGAGGGCATGGGGAGGGGCTGCTTTCGGACAGCTGGGAGAGATGTGCGCAGCCTTCTTCCTACTCTCCTCGCAAACAAAAACAACAAAGAGACGTCTCCTCTCTTCCTATCTATAAATGGATCCATCCATCCATTTTCCGAACCGCTTGATCCTCACTAGGGTCGCGGGGGGTTCTGGAGCCTATCCCAGCCGTCTTCGGGCAGTAGACGGGGGACACCCTGAATCGGTTGCCAGCCAATCACAGGGCACACAGAAACGAACAACCATCCACGCTCACACTCACACCTAGGGACAATTCAGAGTGTTCAATCAGCCTGCCATGCATGTTTTTGGAATGTGGGAGGAAACCGGAGTGCCCGGAGAAAACCCACGCAGGCCCGGGGAGAACATGCAAACCCCACACAAGGAGGCTGGAGCTGGAATTGAACCCGGTACCTCCGCACTGTGAAGTCGACGTGCTAACCACTGGACTACCGGGCCGCCCATCTATAAATGGATATTTGTCAATTTATATTATAAACCTGACAAACACCCAAAGGAATGCAAGGAATATTACACGACGACTCTCGTCCATGCCAATGTAAGACCAGGGCAGCTCACCAGCTCAGCCTGCCCGACCAGGTAGCGCTCTTGGTCCGGTCATGGGTTAAAAGCTCTTGTTCTCATGTCATCGCGTCGCATGTCTGACAAGGGGCGGAGACATGCGACAATTGGCACAGAGAAGCTTGGCATGGTTCAAAGGCAGTCAAGTGACGTCCGAAGGACAGACGCTCTCATCTCAAGGTTCTACTCGGCCACGTGGACAGTTTTGTTGAAGAAAAAGACGGGAGCAGCAAACATCTGCCGTCGGTCTTTTGTAGCACAAGGTAAGCTGATGCTTGCCACTCCACCGTGATGTTGATCAAGAAAATCCAGAGCGGGTCGAAATCTCATTTTTACTGAGCCCGCGCAGATTTTTCTGCCATTCTGGGCACTCAAACACTTAGAAGATTGCAATGCCGACAGGTCGACAACACTCGGACCCACGAGGGGTGGGGGAAGGTCACTCTCGCAACGTGTTTTTGTAAATTTGCGCAATGTACTAAGGGGGACCTTTAACTGGTACAAGTTCACCTTATTATTCTCCCTGTTAAACAAACATAAATATAGTTAGACTGCATGAACTACTTTTACATGTGCAGATATTTTTTTCATCCATAAGGGAAATCATGATGCGACAAAGGGTGTGTGTGTTTTGTGTGGAGCAAGGAACCCTTTGACAGTCAATCAAAAACGCCCCGCAGGTCATCATGATGTTCTGGTGAGCGCTTATCGCTTCCTCTTTGGCCAGCTGGAGGTCATGTGACAAGGCCTCGGCGCACTGGCTCGCGTGGCCGGCGTTTTGTTTTCTCAGCATCTCCTTCACTTTGTCCACCTCTGAGCAAAAACAAGACGGCGATGAGTGCTGTCATCTCATTATTTTTGCAAAGCAAGTTTGCACAAGTTGCGACTCGACCCTCCCTGGGGCTTAAATAAGGAGCGGCTGTTGACAGATTTTTCTTGATCCTGAATATTGAGCGAGAATTAACATTTGTCACCGCAAATGTTAATTCAAAGCACTTTCAACATTGGGTAACTTCCATTGTCAGTCAAGTTATGGAAATAGCTCCATGAGAACATACAATTTTCAACTCAACTCAGGCGTATTTCTCAAGCACTTCAAAAAAACCACCACTGTATACAAAGTGCTGTACATGGAGCAAATATCGTATATCAAGTCTGAGTCCTGTCGAGTCGAAAGCCAAAGGATAGAAAGGAGTTTTGAGACGAGTTTTAAAGATGGGCAGCGAGGGGGCTTGCCGAATGTTCATTCCAAAGAGATAGACCGGCAAGGGAAAAGGCTCGATCCTCTCGGAGCCTCCGCTTAGTTCTCCCGTACCACTTCTAGTGTCTGGTCTGCAGACCTGAGGCACCTGGCAGGGGCGGAGGAGCAGAGAGAGGTAATCAGAATCAGAATCAGAATCAGAATCGCCTTTATTGTCATTGTATAGCATACAACGAAATTTGGGTGCTACTCCTTAGTGCATTTTATAAATAAAAAAAAGAATAAAATAGAATAAAATCAATAAATACATAAAATGACGGTTTTATAAATACAATATTCAAACAACACACAGCAACAGCAACAGTAGTGGTAGTGTGGACTGAGGCTTTTCTCGCACGCAGGACAAATATTGCACTTGAAATGACTGATTATATTCTGTGATTGTTTATTGCAGTAATAGCTCTGGGAAAAAAAACTGTCTCTGAATCTGCTTGTTCGGGTTTTGTGTGATCTGTAACGCCGGCCTGAGGGTAACATAACAAACAGGTGATTGCTGGGGTGGGATGCATCCTTGATGATGTTGGCAGCTCTGCTGAGGTAACGTGAGCTGGCAATGTCCTCCAGGCTGGGCAGAGAGCAGCCTGTGACCTTCTGGGCCATATTAATCACCCTCTGCAGCGCTTTCCTGTCTGCTGCTGAGCACCTCGCGTACCATGCTGTAATGCAATACATTAGGGTGCTCTCGATGGTAGCTCTGTAGAACATCACGAGCAGCTTCTCCTCCAGGTTGTTCCTCCTGAGCACCCTCAGGAAGTGGAGTCGCTGCTGGGCTTTCTTCACCACCGCCATGGTGTTGGCCGTCCAGGATAGGTCCGCAGAGAGCTGCACACCCAGGAACCGAGTGGAGCTCACCCTTTCCACACATTCTCCATGAATGTAAAGTGGCGCTGGGTCTGCTCGTCGCTTCCTGAAGTCCAGTATGATCTCTTTTGTTTTTGTGGTGTTCAGTGGCAGGTTGTTTGCTGAACACCACGCTGTCAGTCAGTTTTCCTCGTCTCTATAGTCAGACTCATTCCCCCCTGAGATGAGTCCGACCACAGTCGTATCATCCGCAAACTTAATTATGGAGTTTGAGAGATGGGTCGGAGAGCAGTCAATTGTGTAGAGAGTGAACAACAGGGGGCTCAGTACACATCCTTGAGGAGAACCGGTGCTGAGTGTGATGGTGGAGGAGGAGTGGGGGCCCAGTTTGATAGATTGTGGGCGGTCCGTGAGGAAATTTTTAACCCACTGGCAGATGGAAGTGGGCCCAGGTGAGTCAATTTTTGGACCAGGATATCCGGGATGATGTGGTTGAAGGCTGAGCTGAAGTCCAGGAAGAGCATTCTCACGTAGTTTCCCGGGTGCTCCAGGTGACTCAGCGCGGTGTGAAGTGCTATGTTATAGCATCTTCGGTGGACCGGTTTGCTCTGTAGGCAAACTGGTAAGGGTCTAGAGTAGGAGGCAGGCAGGCTCTGATGTGCTGTGATATCAGTCTTTCAAAGCATTTCATGACTACAGGCGTAAGTGCAACAGGCCTGTAGCCATTTATACTGTCGGCTGATGATTTTTTGGGGACGGGGATGATGGTGGAGGTTTTGAGGCAGGATGGGATGATGGCCTGTGACAGGTGTGTAAGGTGGGGCGAGTCCCTTTAAAGATTTGAAAACAAATAATAGGATCTTAAAAAGAACTCTAAAATGTTTCGGGAGCCACAGTAGGAGTTATGTGCTCCCTCTTACGAGTACCGGTCAAGAGGCGAGCAGCGGAATTCTGGAACAACTGGAGATGCTTCATGGAGGATCGGCTGACTCCAAAGTCAAGTACATTGCAGTCATTCAGCCGAAATGTGACAAAGGCACGAATGACTCTTTCAAAGTGCTCTTGAGAAAGGAGAGGCTTGACCTGAGCCAGCTGCTTAAGATGAAAGAAGCTGGATTGAACAACGGCACCAATTTGGCCGGTCCAATTTCAAATCACTGTCCAGTTTAAGACCCAAGTTTGAGACTGTTGCCATAAGATAAGAAGCCATGGGCCCCAAGTCCGCAGGGTGCGTGTACAAGGGCCACTGTGACCAAACACCATTACTTCTGTCATCTTTTCATTGAAATTCAAGAAATTTAGTGCCATGCAGGTCTTGATTTCCTCTCGACGGAATAAAAGTGGCCTCAATGAGAAAGCTCAGTGGGACATAGATCTGACAGTCATCCACATAGCAGTGGAAGGAAATACCATGTTTCCTTACGATGGAGCAGATACAGTGAGACCAGCAGAGGCCCCAGGATTGAGCCTTGTGGAAGACCACAAGACATTGGGGCAGTTTGTGAGCTCAATAAGAGTGACGTACGTATGTGGAGAGCACTTTGGGCACCGTGTAGTGTACAGCAAGTTCTCCAGAAGATCAGATTGGACTGGATTTTTCCTTTGTTGGAACATGATGTGTCGTTTTCATAGCACAAGGAGGAACTGTCAATCGTGTCGCATACTCACCTTGATGAGCTTCATGGTACAGCCGCAGCGTCTTTTATTTAATTTGCTGATATTGGGACGCGGGGGTGGCCTGGTAGTCCAGTGGTTAGCACGTTGGCTTCACAGTGCAGAGGTACTGGGTTCGATTCCAGCTCCGGCCTCCCTGTGTGGAGTTTGCATGTTCTCCCCGGGCTTGCGTGGGTTTTCTCCAGGTGCTCCGGTTTCCTCCCACATTCCAAAAACATGCATGGCAGGCTGATTGAGCACTCTAAATTGTCCCTAGGTGTGAGTGTTAGCGTGGAGGGTTGTTCGTCTCTGTGTGCCCTGTGATTGGCTGGCAACCAATTCAGGGTGTCCCCCGCCTACTGCCCGGAGACAGCTGGGATAGGCTCCAGCACCCCCCGCGACCCTAGTGAGGATCAAGCGGTTCGGAAGATGAATGAATGAATATTGGGACGCTCTTCCGCACCCTCCGTTGAAAAAAACAACAACTTGACAAATAAATTTGTTGGTGGCAGCAAAAGTTTGGATGACCAGAAGAAACGTCCACACCATTTTTCGAATTTTTTTTTTTATTTTTTTGCAGAGGGGTGTCTTTCAGTCTGAGATGGCTGCCAACATTCCGGGCATCATCTCCATGGGCTTCTTCTACGCACTGGTCCTCGGCATCGGGATCTGGGCGTCAGTCAAGTCCAGGAGGGAGAAGCGCAAGCAGGTGAGCGGCATCCTGGAGATGTCGTTGCTTGGCAACCGTAGCATCAACCTGCTGGTGGGGGTCTTCACCATGACAGGTGAGCATCTTTGCATGCAACTTTCCATCTTGTTTTTTGTTTTGTTTTTTCCTTGGTGTGGTGGGGTTCCCCTCGGTGTCAGCGTGCTATTGTTCTTGCTTCCCGAAGCCACGTGGGTTGGAGGCGGCATAATCGTGGGTCTCGCCGAGATGGTGTACACACCCTCCATGGGCGTGGCCTGGGCCATCGCTCTCACGCTGGGATACAGCACATCCTTTATTATTGGTAAATATATATCGTAAATTCCGGACTATAAGCCGGTACTTTTTTCGCAAACTTTCAACCCTGCGGCTTTTACAGCGATGCGGCCAATTTATGTAATTTTTCTAACGGCCGCCAGGGGCGCTCAAGTAGAAAAGGTAAGATTAAGACCGGTCTTTATGACACTGTTTAATTCCGACACTGAGGACGGTGACTTCGATGGCTTCAGTTCACAGGAGGAAGATGAAGACGGCTCACCGTGATTTTTACAAGTACCGGTATGTTCTTTTACCAGACCTGTTATACTGTGTTGCTATTCTGTTGCTATCGTGTTGTTACCATGTTGCTACAGTTTTACTGCCGCGTCACAGGCACCGTTTGGGAAGAAAGTTATATTATTATTATTGTTAAGTTATATTATTAAAACTTTGAAAACTCTCTCTTTCTTTGTAAATATGTTGACATGTTTTAATGTGGGCACATGCGGCTTATATACAGGTGCGGCTTGTGTATGTACAAAATTGGTTTTCCTCTAAAAATGTAGTGTGTGCGGCTTATAATCAGGTGCGCTCTATAGTGCGGAAATTACGGTGTGTGTGTGTGTGTATATATATATATATATATATATATATATATATATATATATATATATTTTTTTATATATATATATATATATATATATATATATATATATATATATATATATATATATATATATATATATATATATATATATATATATATATATATATATATATATATATATATATATATATATATACACACACACACACACACACACATTATATCTATACATATAATGTATTATTATTGTAAGTGTCATCAGAGTAGTTTAGTTGGAAATAAATAATATTTTGTTTCAACCTCAAGGCAAAAGAGACATTTTGTATTTGTTTTATGTACATTATGTATTCACGTTGTGAAATATTTATTTTGTCCATAAATTAAGTTTCGTTATTTCAATGTTATCGATGTTATCGATATTATCGCGGACTTGGGATGTGGTAAGGTGGTTTATGCCCAGACACGTACAGACAAGACGTACGAAGAGCAGCAGCTACAAGGACTGTTCGATATCCGTTAAAGGTATTTTGTGATTTATTTGGTTGTGTTAATGTAAGTAAGACCTCATTGTAATCGTTATATTTTGTCATGTAGATACAATAAGTGTATTTTTTGTTACCCAAGACCTCCGAAGTGGCAGGCGGCAATGAGGTTAGCGTTAGCCAACATTTTGTTTTAGCCTCGTATATTGTTTCTGTATTGTAAATTGCTGCATGTATTTTATTTTACCAACAGTTTTCACGGTGTTGGTGTACAAGAGCGACCTTAAAGACACTATTAAACACCCGTCATTTGGAAACCGTGCCCTGGTTTTGTTACTTTGGAGCTACAGTGAAAACTCACCCAGCCCAGCGCCGGTGGGAAGCAGCCATTTGACGACGGCAGCGCGATGAGACCGAGACGGTACCGTGGTGATACAGCAGAAGGCGCTATGACCAAGGCCATCGCTCACTAGCTCAACAAGCATCGTATCAACTTTATTCAAAGAAGTGAAGTAGAAATCGATAAAAAGGAATGTGCTAAAGGTAGAATTTGGGTGATAAAGTAAAGTTTAAAGGTTCACTATAAGTTTCTATAGCACAGTCAAAGATTTGATTTCTTCTGAGCTTAAAGTAATGTTCGAATTCGAATACTTTTGTGAATTTATTGTGATCTAAATTGACATTTCTTACAATAATCAAAGGACTGAAATATAAGTTTAGGTGTCTCAAAAGTGAAAGTTATAACCCCTAAAGTTTTGTGGTTCCATTTAGAACACTGACTTTGACTCTGATTTGACTAAGCATTCAAAATGACTGAAGAAAATAAGGAACAGTTCCGTACTGTAACACTCAATGAAGGTGATGAAAAGTTTTCAGCCATCGAAGCTTCAGAAGTACAACCTGTTCGTAAAAGTGAAAGACGAATAACACTGACTGAGAAAGGAAGATGTCTTCAAGAAGATAAGCTCAAAACACTGCTTCACAAATATGCAGTTGTATTTGAAAAGTGGAGATATGAAGCAAGAATGAGTAAAGTCATGCTCAGAAAAGAGGCTTCAGAAAGTGAACTCAGAGAGCTTATTTCTAAAATATATACAACCTGTGAAGAAGTACAAGCAGTTTATCTCGAAATAAGAAAAACATATAGTCCTGAAGCTGAAATAAGACGCAAAGTGGATGTTTGTGCATCACTTACTTCATTTATTGTCAAAAAGGCTGAACGAGGACGTAGCTCAAGGTCAAAATCCACACAATCCAAAAGTAACTCAAGTCAAGATTCTCAAACAAACAAAAGAGTCGAAGCAGAAGCCGAGTTGGCAGCATCAAAGGAAATAATGGCGGTATTGATGGAACAAGAAAAAGAAGCAGCTTCCTGCAGAAGTTAGAGCGTGAGAAGTTTGAGAGAGAACAGTTGATGGAAGATCAACGGAGAAAAATCGAGCATTTGGAAGAGTTGAAGAAACTGAACGCTGCTAAGGCTTGTGTGAAGATTTTTGAAGAAGCTGGAAATTGTGATGGAAGTCGAGCTTTATTAGAAATCATCCAAGATTCAAATGACAATCTAAGTATTTCTATCAAATCAGTCATTCCCTCTCAAGCTAGAATTATTCCACACAAACAAGAATCTGACATTCCACCTCAAGTTAACAGAAGCTATCCACTCAAGGCTACAAGTCAGCCATTCATTCCTCTAGCTAATCAAACACAACCACAACCTTACTCAGATTTAGTTGGCATTCTGGCAGAAGCAATAAGTGCCAATCGCCTTCCGACTCCTGAACCCGCTTTGTTCACAGGAGATCCCCTGAAGTTTAAAGACTGGCAGTTGTCATTCGAAACTTTGATTGAGAGAAAGAACATTCCCAAGTGTGAGAAGCTTTACTATCTCAGGAAGTATCTAGGTGGAGCTGCAAAAAGAGCAGTAGAAGGATTCCTCCTAGTAGGCACAGATGAAGCGTATGATTCAGCTTGGGAAATGCTGGACAAGCGATTTGGAGATCTGTTCACTATTGGAAAATGTTTCAGAGACCAACTTTATAGTTGGCCTAAAATAAGTTCTAAAGATGGAAATGAACTAAGGGAATTTGCGGACTTCCTTGTGAATTGTGAGGCTGCAATGCCACACATAAAGAACCTCTAAGTTCTCAATGACTGTATGGAAATCCAAATACTTTTGCTGAAACTTCCAGATTGGTTGACCAGCAGATGGAATAGGACAGCTATGAAAATAAGACGAATGAGCAATGGTGAATACCCATCCTTCCATATATTTGTGGAGTTTGTGTGTACTGAAGCAGATCTAGCATGTGATCCTATATCATCAATGCAGGCACTCAAAGGTTTAGAATCAAGTAAACTCAAAAACACACGCAGTCAAGTAATTCCGGCAAAGGCATTAGTGACTCACTCTGATGATGCTGGAAACCCAAGTCCCTCAAACATTGTAAACGTGACTTGCGTATTCTGCAAAAAACAAGGTCACACACTGGACAAATGCTTCAAGTTTACTGAGAAGTGACTTCAAGATCGTATCAAGTTTGCACAAACAGAAAAGCTGTGTTTCGGATGTTTAAAGACTGGACATCATTCAAAGAAGTGTGAAGAAAGGAGCACATGTGCGAAATGTCAAAAGAGACATCCGACATGCCTACACGATGACAAGTTTGTTGAGCGAAAGAAACCTGCTGTCTCAAGGAATGAAGATAAAGCTCGAGATGAAAAAAGTGACGCTAACGAAGATCCAAAATCAGACATGGCTGTGTGTCAGAGATGTTCTCTCGGACGCTCGACAAAGGCTCGAACACAGGAACAGATCGTCTTTCTCTGCCGGCAGGAGGTGCAGTTTTCGATGAAGCCACTCAGTGTGAGCTTCCCAACTGACACCCAACCCCTGCAACCTCTGCCGACCCTTTTATTGATTGTATATGCAAATTACGAGAAACATATCAGAAAAACACTCCCATCTTCATTAACATGACACACCTCTGAACGGCCCCATTGGGTCGCCCCTCAGACAAAGCACTCTTGGTACTCGCACCAACATCCGGACATGTGTACATTCCAAGGGGTACCTCCTTATAATTTGGCTCGTAACTCTTTTCTCATGATGGAGTGCTCAAGTACTCCCTTCCGTCCAAGGATAAATCTTCCTTTCCAAGTTATAAGATAACAGGCACCAGTGTGTCTACTAATGATGTGGTCAGGTACCATCTGCTCCGGTCTCTTGATCTCTCTGACTCTATGCTTCCATTGTGTGCGAGATGTTCTGAACACAAGCGTTCCGAGGTCAATCAAGCATGTAACAAGAAGAAACTTTAAAACATGACAACATTGTATTTTCTATTCTAACACTGTGTCAAACAGAGTGTCTCAAGAAACTACAAGCACATTGACATCATCAATCCTACCTGTTTGGGTGTCGTCTACAAGCCAACCAGATAAAGACGTTCTGGTATATGCACTTTTCGACTCTCAGAGCGATACTTCTTTCATTCTGGATGAAGTAGCACAAGAAATTGATACAGATTGAAGCAAAACAAGCCTGCGACTTGCAACCATGTCTGCTAAGTCAACTGTCATTCCATGTGAGAAGCTAGTTAATCTTCAAGTCCGCGGTTACAAAAGTGACAAGAAAGTGGTTTTACCACCAGTGTTTACAAGAGAGTTCATACCTGTAAACAGAACTCACATTCCCACATGTGAAACAGCTTTAAAGTGGCCACATCTCGAAAAGTTAGCAGATAAGTTACCACCTATGCTTGACTGTGATGTTGGTCTACTCATTGGCTATAACTGTCAACAGGCACTTCTACCAAGAGAAGTTCTAGCAGGAAATCGGAACCAACCCTACGCTCAGCTAACGGATCTTGGCTGGAGCATAGTAGGTTGTTCATCACAAACTCAAGGCCACAATGATGCCATTGGTATAAGTCACAGAGTTGTGGTTCGTGAAGTAACACCTCCGTCGCAACAGGCTATTGAACTAAAACAGGAAGTACATTTTATATGCAGAACTCAGGTCAAGGAAGTGAGTCCAGTGGATGTCATAAAGGCTCTAGAAATTGATTTTTCTGAGCGCAGGATGGACGAAAATCCAATCTCACAAAAAGACATTTTGTTCATATCCAAAGGCACTGAAGGCATAAGACAAAAGGAAAATGGCCACTTTGAACTTCCACTACCATTCAAAACAACAAGTCCAAATCTCCCAAACAACAAACAGTACGCAGAACACAGACTTTGTTCATTGGAACGTCGATTAAGAAAGGACGAGAAGTACTGCAAAGATTATGTGAAGTTTATGGACGACATCATAACTCGCGGAGATGCAGAAAAGGTTCCAGAACAAGAGATAGACAGCAAGATAGCGTGGTTCATTCCTCACCACGGGGTCTATCACCCCCACAAGCCTAATAAGATCCATGTAGTTTTTGACTGTTCAGCCAGGTTATAAGAAACTTCTCTTAATGAACGTTTACTTACTGGACCTGACCTCACGAACGCACTGGTTGGAGTGTTATGCTGATTCAGAAAGGGCCCCATCGCGATCATGTGCGATGTTGAGAGGATGTTCCATCAGTTCCATGTTGTGAAAGAACATCAAGACTATCTCAGGTTTCTCTGGTGGGACAAAGGTAATTTAAAGTGTAAACCTTCAGTATACAGGATGACTGTGCACCTTTTCGGGGCAGCTTCGTCTCCCGGATGTTG
Organism: Hippocampus mohnikei; assembly: GCA_026261675.1. NCBI lineage: Eukaryota > Metazoa > Chordata > Actinopteri > Syngnathiformes > Syngnathidae > Hippocampus > Hippocampus mohnikei. The sequence continues at coordinate 2,089,174 of JAKGUB010000329.1, read as the reverse complement.
CAACTTTGGACTGAAACATCTCGCGTCACAAGACAAAAACAATTTTAGTCAAGAAACCATTAAGTTCATTCAAAGAGGATTTTACGTTGACGATGGACTCGCTAGCGTCAAGTCTATACCCGAAGCCATTCAACTAGTGGAAGAGTCTAGAGATCTCTGTAAAACAGGAAATCTACATCTGCACAAGTTTGTATCAAACAGTAAAGACGTTCTTGCAGCAATTCCCCAAGAAGAGCAAGCACAACTAAAGGATCCAAACATGGCTTTCGGAGAAGCTCACATTGAGCGTGCACTGGGAGTACAGTGGTGCGTTGAAGCAGACGAATTTCAATTCAGAGTTGAAGTTAAGCACAAGCCACTGACAAGAAGAGGAGTGCTTTCGACAGTCGCTTCAGTCTATGACCCCCTGGGATTCGTTGCTCCGTTCATACTTATAGGAAAGAAAATACTCCAAAGGTTGTGCAAAGACAAAGTGAATTGGGATGAAGACCTCCCAGATGACGTCTTACCTCAATGGAACATGTGGTTGAGAGACCTGCCAAAACTGGCAGCACTTAAGATTCCAAGAAGCTACTCGCAAGATACGGACGTTACACAGTACGAGTTACATAACTTCTCGGATGCAAGTCTTGAAGGTTATGGAGCATGTTCATACCTCAGATCAGTAACCAAAGAAGGAAAGATTAGTTGTTCACTTGTAATGGGCAAAGCGAGAGTCACACCCATAAAACAGACAACTATCCCCAGGCTCGAACTGTCATCAGCAGTGATTCCAGTTCGCAACTCAGATTTGATCAAAAGAGAACTGGAGATCGAAGATTTGAAGGAATTCAATTGGACAGATTCACAGGTGGTGTTAGCCTACCTAAGCAATGACTCCAAGAGGTTCCACACCTTTGTCGCTAATCGAATTCAAAGGATAAATAAAGCAAAGTACAAATCCCGATAATTGGCAACACGTCAGCTCAGAAAGCAATCCGGCTGATCATGCCTCAAGAGGCTTGAGCGCATTACAGTTGAAAGAGTCAAACTGGTTTAAAGGACCCAATTTTCTGTGGAAACAAGATCTTCCGGCTAAGCAGAAAATGGTGGGAGAAGTTGATGAAACGGACCCAGAAGTATGAAAAGGATGTACACACACTGTGCAGTCAAAAGAAGTAAACCCATTGCTGGAACGTGTGAAGAAATTCTCTGATTGGTCAAGAGCAGTAAAGGCTATTGCAAGATTGAAAGGGTTCATCAAAGAGTTTAAAGGTACTCTGCAAAGAACGAACAAAGTCACAGATCCCGAAGAGAGGAAAGATACAGAGATGCTCTTAATCAAACTGGCAAAAGTGATTGAAACATTGGAAGGTTCAGACAGAAAGGTTCGAAAGGTTAGATTGAAAACTAGTGAGACTTCCTTTGACAAGGGAAAAGCAACTACAAGACTGATACAAATAGATAGACCTATACATAAAGTAGTGACGTTACTTGAGACTGACGCTCAAACAAAATTGACTCTGGACACTTTAAAGAAAATCACATAAACAAAGAGTGATTTTGGTGGGAGTATAAGTGTCATCAGAGTAGTTTAGTTGGAAATAAATATTTTGTTTCAACCTCAAGGCAAAAGAGACATTTTGTATTTGTTTTATGTACATTATGTATTCACGTTGTGAAATATTTATTTTGTCCATAAATTAAGTTTCGTTATTTCGATGTTATCGATATTATCGCGAGACTTGGGATGTGGTAAGGTGGTTTATGCCCAGACACGTACAGACAAGACGTACGAAGAGCAGCAGCTACAAGGACTGTTCGATATCCGTTAAAGGTATTTTGTGATTTATTTGGTTGTGTTAATGTAATTAAGACCTCATTGTAATCGTTATATTTTGTCATGTAGATACCATAAGTGTATTTTTTGTTACCCAAGACCTCTGAAGTGGCAGGCGGCAATGAGGTTAGCGTTAGCCAACATTTTGTATTAGCCTCGTATATTGTTTCTGTATTGTAAATTGCTGCATGTATTTTATTTTACCAACAGTTTTCACGGTGTTGGTGTACAAGAGCGACCTTAAAGACACTATTAACCCTTGTGCAGTAATACAGTTTGTCACGTTCTCAGTATTTGTCCCAAATTGGGTTGCGCTTTGAGGTGTGACAACTTTTTTCACTTTTGAATTTTTTTTCACTTTCAACTTTCAAAATGTTCAGTGGCATCAGGCCAAGACATACATATCATTATTTATTTATTTATTTATATTTGGCGCCCTCTATGAGCCGCAGCAGCAGGAGTGTGTCAATCACACAGTCACTATGCTGCATATGTAAATAAAAAACCCACCCAGTCCAAATCTTGCATTTGACATAAATAGAGCCTTGAATATGTCACCAAACCGCAGGAACAGAATTGTATTTCATGCCTGTTTTTTCTGTAATGGCCATTTTTAAAAAATGTGACATCAAACATATTTGTCCCAAATTGGGTTGCGCTTTGAGGTGTGACAACTTTTTCACTTTAGAATTTTTTTCACTTTCAACTTTCAAAATGTTCAGTGGCATCAGGCCAAGACATACATATAATTATTTATTTATTTATTTATTTATATTTGGCGCCCTCTATGAGCCGCAGCAGCAGGAGTGTGTCAATCACACAGTCACTATGCTGCATATGTAAATAAAAAACCCACCAAGTCCAAATCTTGCATATGACATAAATAGAGCCTTGAATATGTCACCAAACCGCAGGAACAGAATTGTATTTCATGCCTGTTTTTTTCTGTAATGGCCATTTAAAAAAAATGTAACATCAAACATATTTGTCCCAAATTGGGTTGCGCTTTGAGGTGTGACAACTTTTTTCACTTTTGAATTTTTTTTCACTTTCAAAATGTTCAGTGGCATTAGATCTAGCCATACATATATAGTTTGCATTACTTTTTTCTTGAATAACAAAATGAGTATTGGGTTATGACTCTATATAAGTAACTCTAACTCTATGTGTCCAATATTGTGTATAAGCGTTTATATAGATATCAGAGTGAAAAAATGTTGTACATGGTAATTAGAACCTTGAAAAAGTATAAAAGTCACAAAAACTATGAAAAATGTTAAAGTAACATACTTTATAACAAACAAACAAAACAACCAGCAACTAATATGCAAACTTGATAACAAAAACGAAAAACAAACACAAAACTTTTTTTTTTTTTTTTTACAATCAGAACAAATGGTTGTAGTGTGTTTGTGGCGGATTGGCCTTTCCACATCTGCCACAATAATTCGAAGCACGAAGTGGTTTTTCGCAAAAGCTATACGTATTGCTTTCTTTTCTCGCATGTGCTCTTCCTGCAGCTGCTGCACCGGGCTGCTGTGCAGCTGCAGTTGCAGTGTTGGTGTGTTTACGTGCATAAACAAATGTAAAACTCATTCATTCATTCATCTTCCGAACCGCTCGATAAATGTAAAACTCGATTCTCAAAAAATAACACTTGATTTTCAAAACAACGTCCAGCCAGTAACTATCGTTACGCGCTGAGTTTTTGCGCGTGCTGCACCTCAAACAAGCCAATCATGCCAATCAATCAGGGCACTGGGCATGCCCGTGCACAAATGCACATTGTGAGTGCGCGATCTACTGGCGTGAAGACGAGAAAAAGACTGATGAGCCCATCATTTCAAATGGCCGTAAGTACACTCCTAAAACGTGGCTGTTTCGCCTGTGCTGAGCGCTGTTCACGTGAACGCGCGTAGCCGCGTCACGTTCATTACGAGCCCACACGGCCGGGACGTGCATTGCATAACAGTTTGACCAATTCAAAAGTCGATTTTCAAAAAATAACACCTGATTTTCCAAAAAACACCCAGCTAGCAATGCTCTACAAACTGCATTACATTGTTTTGCGCGTGCGCGCGAGCGTGCACGTGCAAACCAATGTAATTTATGTGCAACATACGCGGGTGGGACATCTTAAGAGGTGACACCAGGAAGTTGAGTCTGTCTTGGTGACGTCTCTGCAAGAGACGCGTACGACCTCACATTCAAATGTGCATAAAATGGCGGAAAAATACTGCTTCGATGTCTTTGCTCAGTACTGTTCTATGTGACGTGCACAAACGATCATATCCACACACATAGATGCAAATAGACCTCTCTCAACAAACTACACCGTTTATTCGAATGAAAATGACGAACTGGAAGTACTCTCAATGACGTAAAGAGTCGGCACGAAAATGATATCTTAGGCTAAAGCGCCATCTCGTGGAGAGTGAGGTAAAAACTCACTACCACAATTCTCAAGCTTTGATAGTATTGGTGAGCCGCCGGTAATGTGATTTGTGCAGAAATTGAGAAAAATGCACGATAAAACACCAGTTTTACAGTCTATTGGAAATTTGAATTTATAATGGGCGTCAATATGCAAAATTTGGGATTTCTACTATCACTGTATTCAAAATTTGTTACAATGTCATATATACCAACTGCAATGTTCAAAAATGTCCAGCTTGCTGTCATTTTGAACTTCGACCCCTTTTGACATCCTATGGAAATTTCAGCTTCGTGGGGTTATTTTTCACACTCTGGCTGTGTGTACAACTGTCTGACTGTCCAGAAATGTCCAAATTTGGGACAGATACTGCACAAGGGTTAAACACCCGTCATTTGGAAACCGTGCCCTGGTTTTGTTACTTTGGAGCTACAATTATTATTAGGAATAATAATGATGATTATAATTTGTATTGCACTAAGCTAATTTAATCAATGTAGAAGGGCTATGCAGTGATGCTTTGAGATAAAAGTGACTCACAACAGGTGTTGAGATGACATCATACGAGATCATTTTTTTCCTTTGACTTGTGAGCAAAAATTGGAGATACAGGAATTGTATGGTGGCAGTGAACGCAACTCCTCTCAGTCCATGTGGCAGTTCGGCAGATAAAATTCGAAGCTATTCATCCACAAGGAGACTTCAAGCTGTTTTTTGCTGTCCAACTAAACAGAAAACTACACGTCTATTTGAAACAAGCACATAAATGAAGTCTGCGAGCTTCCAACACATAATCGACTCGTACGGCGCTTTTTCTACCTGGGTTACTCACAGTAGCTTCACACTTTTACCTCATTCATTTCCCGTTGATGCAGCATCAGGAGGAACTGGGCTGTCAGTCTCTACACTTCAAACTGGTCACAATAACCGGTGATTGAATCAGCAATACTTGGGTTGTGTCAAGACCACTCCACCACTGAGCCATGTTGCCGGCGTAGACCATAGACAGGCTTGCGAACAGTATTGACACTCCCGAATATCTCAACATAAAGGCAACATACTCAGAGGTGCAGGTTACATTCGATGCAAAAAGGCAGACTGATATTGGTATAGATTACTGAGTCACTGACAGTAATTCTTCTTCTTTGTGGTCTGCATGGCTGCGCTATCCTCCCAGTCTGCTGGCCAGAGGCCATGTGGCACACACTAGGAGGAGGAGCAACCACGGTACCACATTGAATTCTTCGTGTACTATTTAATGTTGTTATGTCTAATCAAGTGCTATTCTCCTTGTGGAAAACCAACCAAAGTACAAAAATTTGTTTTTCGGGGCGGGTGGCTGGCATTGTGTTGCGAGCATGGCCATAAAAAAAAAGAAAATAATCAACTTGTATCTAAATGCACCGCTGCAAGCATTCCCGTGAAACTAAAAGGGAAAGCGAAAACTTTTCAGTCAGACCTTTTCAGACTTCCCAGATAGAAAGTGCCTCCATTTTATTTTGTCAACTGGCTGCATCGAATAGAATCGCCTTTGCAGATGGATTTTTGGAGTAGATGTCGAGTCAACTTAAAACATGTTCCTGGATCCAGATGATTTTACTTTGTGCAGCTACTAAATATATCAAATTAAATATAGCAAAATAAAATGGAGGCAATTCAGCAGAGCTTTTGTTCAGCACAGCGGCTGTGAAAGGGCCATGCGAGAGGATAATGTGTGTGAAAGATGATGTTGGCTTTCCACCAGGCGGGCTGGTGTTCGCTGGGCCGCTGCGCGCAACCCAATGTGTCACCATGATGGATCCCTTCCAGCGCAAGTACGGCAAAGGCTTGACGGCCGTCTTCAGCTGCGCATCGCTCTTCCTCGACATCTTCTGGGTGCCCGGCACCCTCATCGGCCTGGGTGATGCGCACGCAATGCATGCGCTCACACAAGCATACATCGTGCCACGCAGACACATCGGCACACAGACCAAGCACACGTGCAGCGTCACACCATAGTGACATTGTGCGTGGCGTGTATGCGTACTTTCAGGCGGGACCATGAGCGTGGTCCTGGACATGTCGTTCAGCGTGTGCATCTGGATCTCGGCTTGCGTGGCCATCACGTACACGCTGTTGGGTGGCCTCTACTCGGTGGCCTACACCGACGTCATCCAGCTGCTCCTCATCTTCTTCAGCCTGGTGGCAAACACCCCGTCACCTTCCTCACTCACAGACTGATCGCTCATTCACTAATTGCGTGTGTGTGCATGTGTGTATGTTCGGTTAGTGGCTGTGCGTTCCGTTCGCAGTGTCCAATCCTCACGTGGCGCCCATCGGTTCCACGATGATGAACAACACGTTGCACCCACCCTGGATCGGCGACTGGAACATCAGCAACATATGGATCCTCATGGATAGCTACTTCTTGTGGGTGAGGGAGTGGAGGCACTCGTACGTGGACAAACACGCATGCATACACACACTCAATCTCTCTCTCTCTCTCTCTCTCACACACACACACACACACACACACACACACACACACACACGCATGCAATGAGTGAGTTACACGCCCCTTGTCAGGGGATGCAAGTACTGAGGTGTGTGTGTGTGTGTGTGTGTGTGTGTGTGTGTGTGTGGGGGGTCGGCCTCTGTTCCCTCAGGCTTTGGGCAGTCTGGGATATCAGTCCTTCCACCAGAGGACGCTGTCTGCATCGTCCCCGTCCACCGCCAAGCGCGTTTGCTTCATCTCCGCCGCCGTCTTCATAGTCTTCTGCATCCCCCCGGTGCTGCTGGGGGCCGTGGGGGCATCCACGGGTGAGAGCGCCTTGAAACCTTAGGATGCATAGATGGGCTGTGGCGACGAGACACACATCAGTTCTACTGTTTGTCCGTATAAAGTTGAGAAGGTCTATATGCATGTTAGAGGAATTTATGAGCAAAATTGTATCATGTTTAAAGTTTCATTTTAAGTCGGTCACATCCAAATCGTTTGGGTGCGTATACAGCACCCCCAAATGCCTGTGCACAAAGGCGCCGGCCACCTGGCCGGAGGGCCGTTGGAGTCCACAATTAGCACATCAATGTAGGTGGGCGATCACAGGGGAGAGGGCGAAACTCGGTCACAAAAGGGGAATGAATAATTCGGGAACAGCGGTTGAACAACAAAAGACGATCTGAGAACACCCGCCGCGCCCAGGCGACATTGGCCATCCGCAACGTCTGCGACATGTTGGTTCATCGTTGACCAGACAGAAAGGCGCCAACGTACTGGTGGTTCAAAGCTTAAACACAGGTAACCAATCACTACCGAGGGGCCGGACCGGGGGTGCGGCATGCAAATATCGGGGGCAGTGTTTTTCTTGTATTTTGCATATGTTACAATAAAAGGTCAAACTCGCGGAGGGCGAGGCTGGGAGTGTGATCACGGAGCAACTAAACCGTCGTTCGCTCTCAGAGATTCGCTTGCGTCGACATTGAAGACAATTTTCCCTGTGTGCCGAGTCGTTTCTTTAACTTTGTCCGAGAAAAATCTCTGACAATGCATCACTGCATACGTCTGTGTAAAAGGGGCAATGGTGAGTGTCAAAGGGGTGTGCTGTATGTCAGTGTGAATGGTTATTATTTCAGTGTTTTCTGTCAAGGAAAGGCGTATACGTTTGGATTATACATCAATGTGAAAAGTGTTATCGGTTCGTTTAAGTGTGAAAGGGGTGTATTTGTCAGTATGAAAGGTCTATGTGTGTGGTAATGCTTTATACCAGCGATTCGAAACCATTATTGAGCCAAGGGGTATACAATAGGTCAGTGTGGAAGGAGAGTATGTCAAGTGTACAAGGGGCAAAACGTTGCAGTGAAAAGGATCACGCTAGCTTAGAATGTTACGTTCAAGTGAAAGGCATTCAGGTGAGCGTGAAAGGGCAATTGTCAGTTTCATGTTGGTATGAAGTGCAGCGGTCCATTTGCCTGATTTGCGTTCATGCAGCGTGGGATCGGTTGGAACTTCCCATTATTGACTGAATGGGGTTATGCATGTTTTTTTTTGTCACTGACTGGCGACCAGTTTAGGGCGTCGTCCGCCTTTCACCCATAGTCAGCTGGGATCGGCTCCAGCAGTGACCCTGTTCAGGATGTCGAAACGGATGGATGGACCGTTGAAGTTGAAAGTGAGGTGCCGTTTGACAGCCCCTGCGCATGTTTTGTCTTCAGATTGGAACGGGACATCATACGGTTCTCCGTCCCCTTATGAACGTGACGAGGCGGCGCTGGTTCTTCCCCTGGTGCTGCAGACCCTGACACCGTCGTACGTCTCCATCATGGGCATCGGGTGCGTCGCCGCCGCCGTCATGTCGTCGGCCGACTCCGCCCTGCTGTCTGCCGCCTCCGTCTTCAGCGCCAACATCTACAACAACATCCTCAGGCCGCAGGTGCGAAAGCCGCAAAAGTCAGTGCGAAAGGGCTTTGTGTCGGAATGAATGGTGATAACGTGTGTGGGAAAGGGGTACACCATATTGAAGTGGAGACGGTGATTTGTGGTCTGGCAGGCGTCGGAGCGCGAGCTGCAGTTGGCCATCCGGGCGACAGTGGTGGTGGTGGGCGTGGTCGGGACGGCGCTGACCCGCCTGAAGACCAGCGTGATCCTCTTCTGGATCGCGGGGTTTGAGATTGCCTACAACGTGGTTTTCCCGCAGCTGCTCTGTGCCGTCTTCTTTCCCGGCACCAACATGTACGGCGCCATCCTGGGCGGCGTGGCGGGCTTGACCGTGCGCGCGTTGAGCGGTGAGCCCGTGCTGGGCCTGCCGCCCATGTTGCGCTTCCCGGGCGGTATCTGGGACCACCGTACTGGCGTCTACGTGCAGAATTTCCCCGTCAAAACCTTCGCCATGCTCTGTTCTTTGGCTTCCATCTTGTTCTTCTCCTTCCTGGCGTCCCGGATCTTCCGCCACCGCCTGCTTCCTGCTGCCTGGGACGTTTTGCACGTTTTCCAGAAGCCCACCCGCACCCCACCCAGGACCCCGCGTGCGCGGAGAACACCTTCGACGCCGCCGGGCCCATGTTGACCACTGGCTGCTGAGTCAGCAGACAGCAAACGCTCCAAATGAAAAACTAAATATAGAGGCGAATGCATGCGCGTACGAGTTGCGATATGAATATAAAATGTGAGCAAAGATGACGACAATTCAATGTTTTTTTTTCATGCCAGTCAAACTAAAATCAGGACCCGAAACGCTGAGCTGGCTTTGGTCTGACCTCAGCATGAAGACAAACCCGAAAGAAAGGTGGCGGCGGCGGTTGCACCGACCTCTGGCGGCGACCGCTCGCTGTTGTCTCGAAGCTGCTGGATGATTTTGTCTTTGTCAGCTTGGCTGGCGAGAAGTTCGTGAAGTTGGACCTCCAAGGCGTCTCTCTCCTGCCTCCAGTTCACCATCATTTGCTCTTTGGAACGCAAGCTCCACCTCCTGGACAAAGGTCGAGCAAAAATTTTGGGGGGGTCGCCGGGGAGGGGGGTTGTAAGACAATTCAGGCAAAATTCAGCAGTGTTGACAACGTCCAGCCAGCGCCATTTCACATGAATTTTTTTTTTGTTCTTTTGGGGAGGGGGGGGGGGGGCAACACCCAAAGGAATGCAAGGAATATTACATGACGACTCTCGACCGTGCCGATTTAAGCCCAGGGCAGCTCACCAGCTCGGCCTGCCGGGCCAGGTAGCGCTCTCGGTCCTCCGCAAACGTCTTCATTTCCTGGTTGCGCTTGTCCTCCGCCTCCTTGATTTGACCAATCAGTGCCATCTTCTCCTCCTTCCACGTTTTACGTTCCGTTAGGTGCTTCTCCTCAAACAGCTTCGTGAGAAATCAGTAACAGGACAGTCGAAAATTGTTCTCAAGAATGCACTGGGAATAAGTCACGGTTTAAAAGCTTTTGTTCTCGTGTCATCGCGTCGCATGGCTGACAAGGGGCGGAGACATGCGACAATTGGCACAGAGAAGCTTGGCATGGTTCAAAGGCAGTCAAGTGACGTCCGAAGGACAGACGCTCTCATCTCAAGGTTCTACTCCGGCCACGTGGACAGTTTTGTTGAAGAAGAAGACAGGAGCAGCAAACATCTGCCGTCGGTCTTTTGCAGCACAGGGTAAGCGGATGCTTGACCAAGAAACATCCAGAGCGGGTCGCGATCTCCTCTTTACTGAACCCGCTGAGATTTTTCTGCCATTCTGGGAACTCAAACACTTGGAAGGTTGCCATGCCGACAGGTCGACAACACTCGGACCCACGTGGGAAGGGGGGGGGGGTCATTCCCTGAAAAAGGAAGCATAGTCTCGCAACGTGTTTTTGTAAATTTGCGCAATGTACCAAGGGGGACCTGTAACTCTGGTGCAATTTCATCTCATTATTTGCCGTGTTAAGCAAACAAATAGTTTGACTGCACTACTTATGTATGTGTGTGTGTGTGTGTGTGTGTGTGTGTGTGTGTGTGTGTGTGTGTGTGTGTGTGTGTGTGTGTGTGTGTGTGTGTGTGTCCATTACACGCGGTCCAGATGTTAAACAGTGGAGCTAGTAACCCTTTGACAGTCAATCAATAACTCCCCGCCACAGGTTACCGTGATGTTCTGGTGAGCACTTATCGCTTCTTCTTTGGCCAGCTGGAGGTCATGTGACAAGGCCTCGGCGCAGTGGATTGTGTGGACGGCGTTTTGCTGTCTCAGCATCTCCTTCACTTTGTCCACCTCTGAGCAAAAACAAGACGGCGATGGGTGCTGTCATCTCATAATTTTTGCTGAGCAAGTTTGGACAACAAGTTGCGACTCGACCCTCCCTGCAGCATAAACAACGTGCGGCTGTTTAAAGATTTTCATGAATAACTAACGAGCTGCTTATTTGTTTTATGTAACTTGCTCCATGAGAATGTACAATTCTCAATTTAACTCAAGCATATTTCTTGAGCACTTTAAAACAACCACCACGTTTCAAGATTTGAAAAAAGATGTATCAGGAACAAGTGAAGGGATGCCAGTGTAGGAGCTATGTGCTCCCTCTCATGAGTACCAGTCAAGAGGCGAGAAGCAGCATTCTGGACCGACTGGAGACGCCTCATGGAGGATTGGCTGACTCCAAAGTCAAGTACATTGCAGTAATCCAGCCAAGATGTGACAAAGGCATGAATGACTGTTTCAAAGTGCTCTTGAGAAAGGAGAGACTTTATTTTAGCCAGCTGCCCAAGATGAAAGAAGCTGGATTTAACTGTGGGAAACCCGATAGACAGGCTACCAGAAATGAGCTGCGGTGCTCTTGTTGAACTGTTCAACAACTGTTACATCAACGCTGAGGTCATTTGAAAACAAACACCGACAGAGAGTTGTAGAAATAAAGTGCTGCGGATATTTGCCCATTTCGGGATTGTGACTATATCATAAGAACATATGCGGGTGATTTGAGCAAACGTGGGATTTCAGTGTGTATCAAACTTTGCAGTCAGTAGCCATCCATTGAAAAAGGTTCGGTGAGCCGTGCCGTCGAGGAAATGGTTCCGCTTTGCGCGGACGTCTTACCGTTACTGAGCTCCTGGATGAGGTGGAGTTGGTCGTCCAGCATGCGCTCCATCTGCTCCTGCCTCTCCTCCTGCTCGTCGAGGGCCGAGCGCATGTCGTCCACCAGCCGCCGCTTGGCCTCCAGCTCTGTGCGAGGCGGCAAGCGACAACCTTAAGCGGCGGGTGGGCACAACAGGGCTGCGCGCGAATCAAGTCCGCAGGGTGGGACGTACAAGGGCCACCTGGACCAAATACCATCACTTCTGTTTTCTTTTCATTGAAATTCAAGAAATGTAGTGCCATGCAGGTCTTGATTTCCTCTCGACAGAATAAAAGTGGCCTCAATGAGAAGGATCAGTGGGAAATAGATCTGACAGTCATCCACATAGCAGTGGAGGGAGATACCATGTTTCCTTACGATGGAGCAGATACAGTGAGAACAGCAGAGGCCCCAGGATTGAGCCTTGTGGAAGACCACAAGACATTGGGGCAGTTTGTGAGTGACGTACGTATGTGGAAAGCGCTTTGGGCACCGTGTAGTGTACAGCAAGTGCTCCAGAAGATCAAATTGGACTGGATTTTTCCTTTGTTGGAACATGATGTGTCGTTTTCATAGCACAAGGAGGAACTGTCAATCGTGTCGCGTACTCACCTTGATGAGCTTCATGGTACAGCCGCAGCGTCTTTTATTTAATTGGCTGATATTGCGACGCTCTACCACACCCTCCGTTGAAAAAAAAACAACAACTTGACGAATATATTTGTTGGTGGCAGCAAAAGTTTGGATGACCAGAAATAACGTCCACATGATTTTTTATTTTTATTTTTTGCAGAGGGGTGTCTTTCATTCCAAGATGGCCGCCAACATTCCGGGCATCATCTCCATGCTCTTCTTCTACGCACTAGTCCTCGGCATCGGGATCTGGGCGTCAGTCAAGTCCAGGAGAGAGAAGCGCAAGCAAGTGAGCGGCACCCTGGAGATGTCTTTGCTTGGCAACCGTAGCATCAATCTGCTGGTGGGGGTCTTCACCATGACAGGTGAGCATCTTTGCACGCAACTTTCCATATTGTTTTTTGTTTTTTTTTGGAGTGGTGGGGGGTGCAGGTGGGGTTCCCTCTGCAGAGTCAGCGTGCTTGTTGTTCTTCTTTCCCGAAGCCACGTGGGTCGGAGGCGGCTTCATCGTGGGTCTAGCTGAGATGGTGTACACACCCTCCATGGGCGCAGCCTGGGCCATCGCTCTCACGCTGGGATACAGCACATCCTTTATTATTGGTAAATATATATATATATATATATATATATATAGAGAGAGAGAGAGAGAGAGAGAGAGAGAGAGAGAGAGAGAGAGAGAGAGAGAGAGAGAGAGAGAGAGAGAGAGAGAGAGAGAGAGAGAGAGAGAGAGAGAGAGAGAGAGAGAGCTCAGTTGGTAAGACATCGGTTTGGCATACGGGAGACGGTGGTTCGAATCCCGCTTGGGGCAAAAATGAGCACATAACACCATCCAGTGTGGGTCCTTGGGCAAGATCCTTCACGCTAATGCCTACCTCATACAATGATGAGAGACAATAAAACGAATGACATGCCGGCTCAGACGTCGCCCGGCCAAACAAGGTCTGCGTCAAGTGCTGGGGAACCAGAGCACCTTGATGAAAAATGGGCTACTGGAACAAAGCGGAGATGGGCGAGATGCGATAACATGGCTCTGTTGGAATGCTACTACTCGAGCAACCCTAGTCAGAGGGGTTACATGCAGAGAATGCAGGCTGAATGGTTACTTCGAAACCCACAGTCACGGTTGACCACGAAACAACTAGTAGCTCAGTGTTCCAACATCCACAAACGGCAATTGCTGTCACAACTTGAGATTGATGAGGTACAACGCAGGTTCCATGGTGAAGGGCCCCAGGCTGCCGGATCAGAGGAGAATGTCATACCAGAGATTGGGAGGCAAGCCCCAATGAATGCAGATGATGAGATTGGGAGGCCAACCCCAATGAATGAAATGCTGAGCGAGGCAGCAACTGACCTGAAAGCTAAGATCATGGCAAGGATGAAAGCTGGGCAACCTAGAAACCGATTACAACGGCTATGTGAAGTACCACCTGAAAGTCTCATGGAAAGTGTGAATGCAGCACTGAGGGCGATCTCTACCATAACGATCACGGAAACCAATGAGCTGATATACGCTTCAGCGTCAGTGATCCTAGAAATCCTTGGCTATCGGAGCAACCATGAGACACGTTACCCACCATGGAAAAGACGGTTGGAGGCTAAGATCAAGGCGGCTCGGAAAGATGTGAGTCAATTGATGGAGGCCCAGAGAGGTGTGATGAAAAGGCCGATACCTGAGAGGTACATCCAGATGACCATACCTGAAGCACTCGAAACTGCCAAACAAAGGCTCCAAGCCTTGTCCAGTCGCCTAAAGAGGTACACGAAAGAGAATGAGGCCAGGCGAATAAACAGGCTGTTCGCAACACAACCTGCGAAAGTGTACGCTCAGTGGCAGGGTCCTAACAGCAGAGCTGACCCACCAAGACTGGAAACTGAAAGGTACTGGAAAGGCATATGGGAGAGGGAGGTTGCACGTAACAGCAGTGCAAAATGGCTGGTGACCCTGAGAGAGGAGCACAGCAACCTCCCTGAGCAGAACCCAGTTACCATAACAGTGGCAGACATACAGGAACGAGTCTCAGATATGAAAAACTGGACAGCACCAGGCCCGGACATGGTCCACACCTACTGGCTAAAGAAACTCACAGCACTACATGAGCGCCTAGCAACACAAATGAACCAGTTGCTGAAGGATGGGACTCACCCAGGATGGCTAACCGAAGGGCGAACGATCCTGATCATGAAGGATCCCTCAAAGGGTACAGTCCCATCCAACTATCGGCCAATAACCTGTCTCTCCACAACATGGAAGCTCATGTCAGGCATCATTGCGGCTAAGATAAGTGGACACATGGATCAATACATGAGCGAAGCGCAGAAGGGCATTGGTAGAGATACCAGAGGAGCCAAACATCAGCTCCTGGTTGACAGAACAGTCGCACAAGACTGCAGGTCCCGACATACCAACCTGTGCACAGCCTGGATTGATTACAAGAAAGCCTACGACTCGATGCCACATACATGGATCACTGAATGCCTGGAGTTGTATAAGGTGAACAGGACCCTAAGAGCCTTCGTTGCGAACTCGATGAGGATGTGGAAAACCACACTTGAAGCCAATGGCAAGCCACTTACCCAAGTGTCCATCAAATGTGGCATATACCAAGGTGATGCACTCTCCCCACTGCTGTTCTGCATAGGACTGAACCCCCTAAGCCAAGTAATCACCAAGACAGGCTACGGATACCGCCTCAAAAATGGAGCTACGATCAGTCACCTCCTCTACATGGATGACATAAAGCTGTATGCTAAGAGCGAAAGGGACATAGACTCCCTGATCCACACAACCAGGATCTACAGCAGCGACATCAGGATGTCATTCGGGCTTGAGAAATGTAGTCGGATGGTGACTAAGAGAGGCAAGGTAGTCCACACTGAAGGGGTCTCACTCCCTGAAGGAACAATAGCAGACATTGAGGACAGCTATAAGTACCTCGGTATACCACAAGCCAATGGCAACCTCGAACTGGCAACAAGGAAAGCGGCTACGGCCAAATACCTCCAGCGGGTGAGGCAAGTCCTAAGAAGCCAGCTCAATGGCAAAAATAATACCCGGGCAATAAACAGCTATGCCCTGCCAGTGATCAGATACCCTGCAGGAATAATCAGGTGGCCAAAGGAAGAGATTCAGACCACGGATGTTAAAACCCGGAAGCTCCTAACCATGCATGGAGGGTTCCATCCCAAATCCAGCACCCTGAGACTGTACGCAAGCCGAAAGGAAGGAGGCCGGGGACTAGTGAGTGTGAGAGCCACTGTCCAGGATGAAACATCCAAGCTCCGTGAATACATCAAGGAGAAGGCTCCAACAGATGACATACTCAGAGAATGTCTCAAACAATGGGGAACAGAGGATGAGATGCTGGAAGAGGGACCATCATGGGAGGACAAGCCCCTACACGGGATGTACCACCGGACCATAACTGAAGTGGCTGATCTCAAGAAGTCCTATCAGTGGCTAGAGAGGGCTGGCCTGAAGGACAGCACAGAGGCACTCATCCTGGCTGCTCAGGAGCAGGCCCTGAGCACCAGAGCCATTGAGGCCCAGATATACCACACCAGACAGGACCCAAGGTGTAGGTTGTGCAAAGAGGCACCCGAGACGATCCAACACATAACTGCAGGGTGTAAGATGCTGGCAGGGAAAGCCTACATGGAACGCCATAACCAGGTGGCTGGCATAGTCTACCGAAACATCTGTGCCGAGTATGGACTGGAAACCCCAAGGTCAAAATGGGAACCACCTCCGAAGGTGGTGGAGAATGACCAAGCGAAGATCCTGTGGGACTTCCAGATCCAGACTGACAAGATGGTAATGGCGAACCAACCGGATATCGTGATCATAGATAAAGGGCAGAGGAAAGCCGTTGTAGTGGATGTAGCGGTTCCAAGTGATGGAAACATCAGAAAGAAGAAACAAAAGAAACTGGAGAAATACCAAGGGCTCAGAGAGGAGCTGGAGAGAGCCTGGAAGGTAAAGGTGACAGTCGTGGTGGTCGGAGCACTCGGGGCAGTGACCTCCAAACTATATGAGTGGTTGCAACAGATCCCGGGAACAACATCGGACATCTCGGTCCAGAAATGTCAGAAATGTGCAGTGCTGGGAACAGCAAGGATACTGCGCAGAACCCTCAAGCTTCCTGGCCTCTGGTAGAGGACCCGAGCTGAATGGGGGCACGGACACCACCCGAGGGGTGAGACGATTTGTATATATATATATATATATATATATGTTAGAGCTGTCAGTTTAGCGCGTTTATATCGGGATTAATTTAAATGAATTTTATCGGGATCAAAATTTTTCTCGCGAGATTAACGCGGAGACGTCACAGCGGATGTTACGTTGCTCTATAAATAAACCAGAAACAAAACATCAAGCGCTGCGCTGGTCCACGACGTTTGTTTTGCCAGCCACGGCAGCGCGAGACACTGAAAACGGATACTTAAATAGCTCATGAATGGAAAGTTTACTTTTAAAAAGTTGCCAGACTGTTCCACTGACAAGACCAAAGTTACCTGTATGTTTTGCAGTCGTAAACCGAGCTATTATCATAGCACGTCGAGTCTGAAATAGCACTTAATGGCCAAGCGCACAGCTGACGTTCTACTCCGCCCCCTTGTCTCAGACAGACAGCTATGGATAATTTCAAAACGAAGAAAATGGATGACACGACGAAGAACAAATTTGCTGAACGACTCCTGTTGGATTGACCTGGCGCTTTAAGAGGGGCGGGGCTGCCACTGACAGGTGACGTTCGCGCGATGTATAAATAGCGTTTTGTTTCGTGAGTGAATACACTCGCTTCGTCGTCGGCATGGCTCAATGTTAAGCTACGCGAGTGCTTCTTATCAAGTCAGATGTGTAAAGTTAGCTTTTAGATTCGGTCATGATCGGTTGCTTTGGTTGCCGCATCGCTATGCAATCACAGTCAGTTACCGTTCGCAATCGGCAATTTAAACAGCGTGGGCTAAAATGTTGCTAGAACAGGGCTGTCTTTATTTAGCTCATTTTTGCATAGTTGTCATGTTTGTCCGTCTGCAATCTGACCTTTAAACGAAGTAAATTGCGTTGCAGCTGGGGTAAATATGCCGGCGCTCCACTTCCGGGTTGGACCTTTGGGACTTGTAGTTCTTTTGTTCGATTCGACTTGATATGTTCATGCCGGCGCTCCACTTCCGGGATTGAGTATTGGGACTTGTAGTTCTTTTGTTCGATTCGACTTGATATGTTCATGCCGGCGCTCCACTTCCGGGATTGAGTATTGGGACTTGTAGTTCTTTTGTTCGATTCGACTTTATGTTTGTGTTGAATGGTTTCTTACGTTTAAAACAATGAATAATGATGACGATAATGATACATAGTGAAATCAGGGTTGATTACATTATTTATTAAACGTATTGTTAGATACAGGTATTCATTAATGTCAAATATATACATATTTACATTGCGATGCAGAAAGATAGATATATTAATTTTTTACTGCATTTATGTGTAGTTTAGGTTATTACCTGCTTCTGATACTTCTGTTACAACTACTACTACTCCTACTTCTGCTGCAAAGTGCTCCAATAAATGATCCAAAAAGTACAGAACGAGAGATCCTTCCATGCTGACCGACAATCCCTAACTGAACAACCATTACTGATTGCCAGCGAGAGCCTCCATTACAAGAATCCGAAATGATGTCGACACAAAACCGTAGAGAGACTTCCGAGCAAGAAGGACCAACAGAATCAGCATAGCCTGACTGCTGTGTTCAAAGCAAATTTGAGAAAAACGAAGTATGCAACCATGGCTTAAATCCATTATGGGCTGAGTACTAGTTTACCTTAGATGTGCACTTTATAATGTTATATTGCGCTGTTTTGATTCCCTAAAAAGAGCTGTTCAAGCAGCTGTTGTGTGACAAAATATTGTTTTCACTGTTGTTGATGGACAGTAATATTGTGTGAGAGATGATGTGTGAATAACTGCTCCAAGTGAAAAATGTTCATGTAAAATTGAAAATCAAAATTGTTATTTCAGTAAATATTTGCATTTTGCACATCGAAAACTGATTCATGATTCCATGTTGATGAGAGCATTAAAATGGGGAAAATAGGACAAAAATATAAAAGGAAATTCAGAAACGATAAAAAATGAGTGAGCAATCATGATTAATTTTTAGTTAATTTGAGTTAATTATGACAGTTGAGTTTTTAATTAGATTAAAAATTTTAATCGTTTGACAGCTCTAATATATATATATATATATATATATATATACGGCGCCAATTTTTAATAAGAATATATATATATATATATATATTCTTATTAAAAATTAAACATTTTAATAATAATAATGATGATTTGTATTGCACTTCGCTAATTTAATCAATGTAAAAGGGCTATGCAGTGGTGCTTTGAGATAAAAGTGACTCTTTTCTTCGTGTTCTGTTTCATGTTGTTATGTATCATCAAGTGAGATTCTCCTTGGGAAAAAGAAAAGTACAAAAATTAGTTTGCTCGGGGCAGGTGGCTGACATTGTGTTGCGAGCATGGCCATAAAAAACAAACAAAAAAAATCAACTTGTATCTCACTGCACCACGGCATGGAAGAGGTTGAATTCGTTGAAGCTTCCAACGGCTGATTGGCAAGATGATGTTGGCTCTCCACCAGGCGGGCTGGTGTTCGCTGGGCCGCTGCGCGCAACCCAATGTGTCACCATGATGGATCCCTTCCAGCGCAAGTACGGCAAAGGCCTGACGGCCGTCTTCAGCTGCATCTCGCTCTTCCTCGACGTCTTCTGGGTCCCCTCCACCCTCACCGGCCTGGGTGATGCTCGCGCAATGCATGCGCTCACACAAGCTTACATCGTGCCACGCAGACACATTGGGACACGCGTTCCTTCGCACAAAAACCCACTGACAAACCGGCACACAGACCAAGCACACATGCAGCGTCACCCCATAGTGACATCGTGTGTGGTGTGTGTGCGTGCTTTCAGGCGTGACCATGAGCGTGGTCCTGGACATGTCGTTCAGCGTGTGCATCTGGATCTCGGCTTGCGTGGCCATCACGTACACGCTGTTGGGTGGCCTCTACTCGGTGGCCTACACCGACGTCATCCAGCTGATCCTCATCTTCTTCAGCCTGGTGGCAAACACCCCGTCACCTTCCTCACTCACTCATAGACTGACCGCTCATTCACTCATTGCGCGTGTGTGTGTTTGCGTGCATGTGTGTGTGTGTTTGTCTGTACGTTCGTACAGTGGCTGTGCGTTCCGTTCGCAGTGTCCAATCCTCACGTGGCGCCCATCGGTTCCACGATGATGAACAACACGCTGCACGCGCCCTGGATCGGCGACTGGAACGTCAGCAACATATGGATCCTCATGGATAACTACTTCTTCTTGGTGAGGGAGTGGAGGCACACGCACGTGGACAAACACGCATGCATACACGCACTCAATCTCTCTCTCTCACACACACACACACACACACACACACGTAATGAGTGAGTTACACTCCGCTTTTCGGGGCACGCAAGTACTGAGGTGTGTGTGTGTGTGTGTGTTCGTGTGGGGGGTCGGCCTCTGATCCCTCAGGCTTTGGGCAGTCTGGGATATCAGACATTCCACCAGAGGACGCTGTCTGCATCGTCTCCGTCCACCGCCAAGCGGGTTTGCTTCATCTCGGCCGCCGTCATCATAGTCTTCGGCATCCCCCCGGTGCTGGTGGGGGCCGTGGGGGCATCCACGGGTGAGAGCGCCTTGAAACCTTAGGATGCATAGATGGGCTGTGGCGACGAGACACACATCAGTTCTACTGTTTGTCTGTATAAAGTTGGGAAGGTCTATATGCGTCACTGCATACGTCTGTGTCAAAGGGGCAAAGGTTAGTGCCAAAGGGGTGTGCTGTATGTCAGTGTGAATGGTTATTATTTCAGTTTTTCTGTCAAAGGAAAGGCATATACGTTTGGATAATACATCAGTGAGAAAGGTCTACTGGTTAGTGTGAAAGTGATAGATCAGTTTGCAAATGTTTTAATTCAGTGTGAAAGTTTCACATGTCAATGTGAAAGTGTTATATGTTAGTATAAGTATGAAAGGAGTTCGTGTGAAAGGGCTGTATTTGTCAGTAGGAAAGGTTTATGTGTGTGTTAATGCGATTCGAAACCATTATTGAGCCAAGGGGTATACAGTAGGTCAGTGTACAAGGGGCAATACGTTACAGTGAAAAGGATAACAGTAATTTCGAATGTTACGTTCAAGTGAAAGGCATTCAGGTGAGCGTGAAAGGGCAATTGTCAGTTTCATGTTGGTATGAAGTGCCGCTGATAGTGAGGCGGTCCATCTGCCTGACTTGCGTGCATGCAGCGTGGGATCGGTTCCCACTTCCCATTTAGTGACTGTGTGAACGGGGCTGTGGATGTTTTTTTTTGTCTCCAATGTGGCCTGTCACTGACTGTCGACCAGTTTAGGGTGTCGTCCGTCTTTCACCCATAAGCGCTGTTGAAACGGATGGAAGGACCCTTGAAGATGAAAATGAGGTGCTGTTTGACAGCCCCCACGCATGTTTTGTCTTCAGACTGGAACGGGACATCATACGGTTCTCCGTCCCCTTATGAACGTGACGAGGCGGCGCTGGTTCTTCCCCTGGTGCTGCAGACCCTGACACCGTCGTACGTCTCCATCATGGGCATCGGGTGCGTCGCCGCCGCCGTCATGTCGTCGGCCGACTCCGCCCTGCTGTCTGCCGCCTCCGTCTTCAGCGCCAACATCTACAACAACATCCTCAGGCCGCAGGTGCGAAAGCCGCAAAAGTCAGTGCGAAAGGGCTTTGTGTCGGAATGAATGGTGATAACGTGTGTGGGAAAGGGGTACACCATACTGAAGTGGACACGGTGATTTGTGGTCTGGCAGGCGTCGGAGCGCGAGCTGCAGTTGGCCATCCGGGCGACAGTGGTGGTTGTGGGCGTGGTCGGGACGGCGCTGACCCGCCTGAAGACCAGCGTGATCCTCTTCTGGATCGTGGGGGCCGAGATTTCCTACAACGTGATTTTCCCGCAGCTGCTCTGTGCCGTCTTCTTTCCCGGCACCAACATGTACGGCGCCATCCTGGGCGGCGTGGCGGGCTTCGCCATGCGTGCGTTGAGCGGTGAGCCAGTGCTGGGCCTGCCGCCCATGTTGCGCTTCCCGGGCGGTATCTGGGACCACCGTGCTGGCGTCTACGTGCAGTACTTCCCCGTCAAAACCTTCGCCATGCTCTGTTCTCTGGCTTCCATCTTGTTCTTCTCCTTCCTGGCGTCCCGGATCTTCCGCCACCGCCTGCTTCCTGCTGCCTGGGACGTTTTGCACGTTTTCCAGAAGCCCACCGCCACCGTGACCCAGGACCCCGCGTGCGTGGAGAACACCTTCGACGCCGCCGGGCCCATGTTGACCAATGGCTGCTGAGTCACCAGACTGCAAACGCTACAAATTAAATTGACTTTACTGCCAACACACACACACACGCACACATGATATCTCGCGGTGCCATTGATGATAACCGATTGCTCAGTCAATAATCAGGAAATGCTTGCAATCTAATCGCCTTTATTGACAACATTCATGAACACACACTGCGCCTTTGCAACTTGCTCCCAACGTCCCACATTCATCTGTCAAGCAGAGATCAAATCAAGAAACCATGCTAACCTTTATTAATAGCGGGTCAACACCAGGCGACATCGGACTGTGATGTCATCATCAGGGGACGCACGCTGTCCACATAGTTCAGGCGAGGGCAAACCTTTGTGCGGTGTTTGTTTTTTAAACAGACAAGCCAGCTCCCCTCTTCATGGATTCCATTTTTCTGTCTTGGTTGAAATGTGGACGTAAAACATCGAGAAGAGTAAATTTGGGAACAATGACATTCCTGCGTCATTTTTCAATCATTAAATTCAGTCAGCAATGATTGCGTGTATGAACCCAGCAGGAGGCATTTTTTGTCACATTTCAAATGAGGTTACAGTCATCTTTTTTTGACATGAACGTAAAATATGTCGAATTGGTTTTAATAATAAAATGTTCAGTTAGGAAACTAAGTGTTCAACTGAATGCAAGCAAACAATTTTGATCGTCTTTATTAAATTAAATAAATAAACCACTTCTTCACTTCGACAAATGACTTCAAAATAAATAAATAGTCGCCCGTTGTCCAATCCCTGCCTGTTGAAAAACCTTTCCAAAAAGTTTCGACAAGTCCTCACTGGTCGTTCATCATGTCTGCACTGGATGCCATGACGGGCTCTCTCCATACGTACTCTATATCCTTAACATCTCATCTGTCTCCCATCCATCATTGTAATCAGATAAATAATAGAAAAACAAGAAAGAAAACATGCTAATGCGGCTAACTAAGATGTCTGCCTGTGATGTCATCATCAGGGGACACAGGGTAGTTCCAAGTTGATTAAAACATCAATAAAGTGAGTACAAGCTGTCACCGGCCGTCTATCATCATCAAGAGGAAGAGAAGGAAAAAGGAAAACAGGAACAAAATAGAGGAAGCGTCGCCGACGTGAAGGAAAACTCCCAAATGTCGTCCAGCAACATTTGACCGTCGTGTCGAAGCGGCGACGTCAACAATCAGCCACAGGGAGGAGACCCCAAAAACATGTGTGACGACATCATCGGTGATGTCACATCATCTTCTCGTTAAGCTCCGCCCTCTCCTCGCTGAAGTTGAACAGGAGGCTCTTGGCGCCGTTCTGCCACGCGTACAGCGTCTCCATCGGCGTCTTCCCATCCTGTTGCGCACAAGGGCACGTCAGCGTGAGGACGCTCATGTATGTGGGCATGTGATACGTCCAAGGACACGTGAGGACACGCGTGTGAGGACATGCATGTGTGCGTGAGGTGCGCGCTTGTACTGACGCAGTTTTTGACGTTGAGACTGGCTCCGTACATCATGAGCAGCTTGATCATCTTGAAGCGGTTGATCCTCACCGCGTCGTGCATGCAAGTGTCGCCGTCCTAACCCCCCCCAAAAAAAGACAGCCACGGTCACCACAAAACAGAGCCCGGAACTAGAACCTTCTCTCAGGACTAATACACAGAACTAGAACTGCGCTTGCGACTGGAACTTTCACTCGGGACTTGAACTTTTATGTGGTTGCATCGGGCCTTGCGCGTGTGCTCACCCTGTCTTTGGCGTTGATGTCTGCGCCGCAGTGGATGAGGTACTCGGCACACTCGACGTGTCCCGTCCTGACGGCCACGTGCAGAGGGCAACTGTGCAGCTGCGCAAGACAGAGCAAAAGAGGCTTTTACTGCAAGCTTCCGATGGCGACGGACAACAACAACAACAACTGTCTGCCATTTTTCATGCAGTAAAGCAGCCTCCTTTAGAGAGTACGGCAAATCCTAAAAATGGCCCTTGGACTTGTTTTTTTTTTTTGTGTTTATTTTATTTTTTTGTACTTTGGCAGTGTCTGAAATGCATGGCGCAACATGTCAAACACTTGAACGGAAATGGGACTGTCAGCCAGCTTGCTTGTCCCCAGCACCTTGGCTTTTGATTCATAGGGGGCGTTATATTTTCCGACATGCTCATTTAAAAAAAGACATCCAGTTTAAAAAAAAAAAAAAGAAGAGAGCACGACAATCTCTCATTTGCTAGCCTCGGCTAGCCTGAAAGCAAATTCTATGTAAAGTGAAGAGGTGAGAGGGCCACCTTGTCTCTGGCGCTGATCTTGGCGCCGCGCTGGAGGAGGAGCTGAAGGGCGGCAAGGCTTCCGCCTCTGCAGGCCCAGTGGACCGCCGTCGACTCCAGCTGACACACGCGCAGCCAGTCACACACGCACGCACACATGACCCCGTAAG
This sequence comes from Hippocampus mohnikei, assembly GCA_026261675.1. Taxonomy (NCBI): domain Eukaryota; kingdom Metazoa; phylum Chordata; class Actinopteri; order Syngnathiformes; family Syngnathidae; genus Hippocampus; species Hippocampus mohnikei. The sequence continues at coordinate 2,064,889 of JAKGUB010000329.1, read as the reverse complement.
TGATCGGCATTTCCTTCCCGTGGTATTGCATGGTTATCAATGGCCGCCGGTCTCACTTTGTCCTGCCTTTCGATGGCGGCGCCGGCGTCCAGCAGTGCAGTCATGATCTCCACGTGACCTTTGCAGGAGGCCATGTGCAGGGCGGTCCTCTGGAACTGAGCATAAACACAACGTCATCACTCAGTGGCCAGTCAGAGCAGCCAGTAAAGAAATGTCGCCAGGAAGGGCTTCCTAAAAAGTTTAATCTTATTTCATATGATTGTCAGCCACGATGTGCACAGTTTGACCACAACACTGGAAGTTAAATAGAATTTGTGCTCGTATTTTTTTAAAACACAGTCCAGGGTTAAATGCTGATGCATTATACTCTAGTTGTAAACGTACAAGACTGTATGGATAGCTAAAAGGCTTCATTCTTAAGACGTTTAATCTTATTTCATTGTAAATGGCTTTTGTATGTCATTGAGTGATTGGTTTGTGTACCACTAAAGGGAGCTCACATCGCACTTTGCGAATCACGCCTCGAGTTCTTCACATCATGATTTCGGGGTGGGAAAACTCACATGGTCGACGGCGTCGGGGTTTCCTCCCTCGTTCAGGTACTTGTGGACGACAGCCATCTTGTTCCCCACAGCGGCAGCGAAGAAGAGCGGCGCCTCCACCGTGTCGGGCTGAAAGGCATCGAGATGGCGTCACGCACGCACGCCCGCCGGCAATGGCGGTGGAGCGCCTTGCTCCTCTTCGCTTGCGAGGGGGCAACATTTTTTCTCACCAGCATTTCAGTGGACGGCGCCGACTTCTTCCTGAAGACGGAGGCCTTCCTCTGCCGCCTCTTCTTCCTCAGCTGAAGGATGTTGAACAGGTCATCCACCGTCTCCAGACGCAGACGTCCGCACTTGTCCAACTGCAACACAGCCACATTATTCGTCCACAGCCAGATTATTTCTACACTTTTTTTTAGGTTTAATTTATCTGGGTAAGGCATTTGAGCAACAGATTCTCACTTGCCGACAGCAGAATAATTACAAAGCAAGAAACAAACGAATAAATATTAGCATAACACTCATAGAATTAGCATTCAGATTAGCAAATTCGATTAGCACTACCATGGGAATTCGCACTAGTGTAGCATTATTATTAGCACAATGTTAGCATTAGTGTAACAGTAGTACCATATTGTATTGAAATGAGTTCATATTTCCTATCAAGATTTGCACCGAATGAGTATTAGCATTGAACATTGCATCGCCTTTCATGTAGGGCTATCAATCATGAGCATATCAATATTTTTTCAAAACATTAACAGAGATATTAGCTTTGATTTGGCATGACATTAGCACTTGCATAATATTCGCATAAGGATTGGTATTGGCATTAGCAATAGTCGAGCATTGGCATCGGATTTATTGCCGTATAATGATAGCAGCATAGCATTAGCAAGAGCAGCATTACATGATTTTATCAGATTTTTTTTTTTAATGTCCATCAATAATTGGCTTTTTGTGGGGATGTGCTCTTGTCACATGAAGTACCGTAGTGTGCCTGAAGGGGACGCCACAACGACATCAAACAATATTGTCACGTCGGCTCAAACAGCCCCACTCAAAAGCGATGAAAATCCACTGTCACCACCCAGTATCACCGCTCGGCGGACTGGTCGTCAGCCATTGCGAAGGGCGGATATCCACAAAAGTGGTGCATTGTCATGGTAACAGCGTGTGCGCGTACTCACGTTGAGGGCCACCGCGCTGACCTCGTCGTGCTCGCCGCCGCTGTCGTCTTCCGACGAGTCGCCGGACAGCAGCCGGCAGCGTGAGCGGAGGTCGCCTCCATCATCTCGCTCCTGCCGACTGACCGGTGTTTTGTACTCATACTCGCCATCGCAGAAACGGCCCTCGCTGACCTCTGACCTCTTACCACTCACCTGGAATTCGGAAGAAAATTGTCACTAATGCTGATGTCTCTCTCTCTCTCTCTCTCTCTCTCTCTCTCTCTCTCTCTCTCTCTCTCTCTCTCTCTCTCTCACACGAACACACACAGACACAGACACAAACACACACACTTGAGACCACACTGACCATGTCCTGGACGCTGTGCAGCCCCATGTTGTGCCCGACGGTGTGATGTGTCGGCATGGCCCCGTGTCTGTCTCTTATAGCTGCCACCCAACTCGTCGTCCCCTGCCCCTCCCACCCCCCACCAAACCGACACAACAGACACACCCAATACATGCCAGCCTGAGGTCTCACTCTGTAAGGAAATCCTCCTCCAGGCCACAAGACATCTCATAATATGTCTGCATGTCTGCATGTTGATCCACGATACCCTCAAATGGAAGCCATTCACTTGATAACATATGCTAGATGGAGAGAAAACTGCAATTCCAGAATGGCTCCAAAGGCAGCGCCAGACTATGATCGATCATTCGGTGTGCGTGTATGTGTGTGTGTGTGTGTGTTTAAAACACACACACACACACACACACACACACATGAAAATGAAATCATATATATATATATATATATATATATATATATATATATATATATATATATATATATATATATATATAGAGAGAGAGAGAGAGAGAGAGAGAGAGAGAGAGAGAGAGAGAGAGAGAGAGAGAGAGAGAGAGAGAGAGAGAGAGAGAGAGAGACCATTTACAATGGTGACATATATATTAAAAAAAAAAAAATCCTCGTCTCACCCCTCGGGTGGTGTCCGTCCCCCATTCAGCTCGGGTCCTCTAGCAGAGGCCAGGAAGCTTGAGGGTTCTGCGCAGTATCCTTGCTGTTCCCAGCACTGCACATTTCTGACATTTCTGGACCGAGATGTCCGATGTTGTTCCCGGGATCTGTTGCAACCACTCATCTAGTTTGGAGGTCACTGCCCCGAGTGCTCCGACCACCACAGGCACGACTGTCACCTTTACCTTCCAGGCTCTCTCCAGCTCCTCTCTGAGCCCTTGGTATTTCTCCAGTTTCTTTTGTTTCTTCTTTCTGATGTTTCCATCACTTGGAACCGCTACATCCACTACAACGGCTTTCCTCTGTTGGAGCCTTCTCCTTGATGTATTCACGGAGCTTGGATGTTTCATCCTGGACAGTGGCTCTCACACTCACTAGTCCCCGGCCTCCTTCCTTTCGGCTTGCGTACAGTCTCAGGGTGCTGGATTTGGGATGGAACCCTCCATGCATGGTTAGGAGCTTCCGGGTTTTAACATCCGTGGTCTGAATCTCTTCCTTTGGCCACCTGATTATTCCTGCAGGGTATCTGATCACTGGCAGGGCATAGCTGTTTATTGCCCGGGTCTTATTCTTGCCATTGAGCTGGCTTCTTAGGACTTGCCTCACCCGCTGGAGGTATTTGGCGTAGCAGCTTATATATATATATATATATATATATATATATATATATATATATATATATATATATATATATATACACACACACACACACACACACACACACACACACACACACACACACACACACACACACACACACACACACACACACATGAAAATGAAATCATATATATATATATATATATATATATATATATATATATAGAGAGAGAGAGAGAGAGAGAGAGAGAGAGAGAGGCTACATATATATATATATATATATATATATATATATATGTAGCCTTTCCCAGTCGTCTTCAGTGAGCAGGCGATGTACACCCTGAACTGGTCACCAGCCAAGCCAGGGCACACAAAGACGATCAACCATTTACATTCCAGTCACACCTAGGGATAATCTAGACCGGGGTCTCTGATTTGAGTTACAGTTTCTCTTGGACTGAAACCATATAAAGAAGTCAAGAATAACAGGTATTCACCTATTGTTTAATTGACTGTAATAAGGGGTTTCATAACAATAACATGCTTACAGAATCACACTTATTTATTACAAATGAGAATTAGAAATTTTGGTTGAGATTTTAGCAAGCATCATGAAAGTTGACATTTTTGATTTGCTTTCGCGGGCCACATAAAATGATGTGGCGGGCCAGATCTGGCTCCGGGCCCTGTTTTTGACACCTGTGATCTAGAGTGTTCCAATAGCCTGCCATGTGTGTTTTTGAAATGTGGGAGGAAACCGGAGCACCCAGACAACATGCAAACTCCGGACAGGAAGGCACTACGAAGTAGACGTGCTAACCAGTCGGCCATCTTGCCACCAAGATGATCGAATGGAACGGAACGGTTGCACCTTGCACAAAATAGATTGAGATGCATGTTGAATGGTCTTTCATTGGAGTGGTATTTCTTGAAAGGAGGACCACATTTACAATGGTGACAAGCTCACTCATGAGTATGTCAAATGACAACAAGAAACCGATTGCGTCATGTACCCTCCCGAAATGAGCCGTAATGGAATAGTCATCCCAGTGATTTGAACTGGACATCGTCCTTGAGTCATATCGCACCCCGTGTATTGCGATAGAGAGCAAACGGTCTTTGATTGGAGAGATGCACACCCCTTCATATGGTAGACAGCGAGACGGACGGACGGACAGACCGACAGACAAAAGTTCCTGGAAAGTTCCTCTTTGTTGATTCGTGTGAGTGAGTCATCTTTGGCCTCCAGACATGTGACCTGTGCAATGTGATGGCATCATCGGCGACAGGAGGAAGAAATAGTCCACCAGCCGCCGTCAGCCAATCAAACATCGGCTGACAAGTCGGCATGTTGGCCCTGTCAGACGCTTTTTATGCCGAGTGAGCGGCAACTGGGCTGCCTCTTGTCGACCAAAAGAACAATTTCAATTTTCCGTGTGTCACAAATGAAATCAAGCTAGTTTCATTCCAACTTCTAAGTGTCCTCACGGAAAGCCGATTCAAGTGGGCTCCATTTCCCTTTGCTCATTGTCAAAAGTGAAACTTTGCATGTCAAAGTCGTTTCCTTTCCTTTGGACGTGGTCGGGTGCCCTTCATGCGTTCACTTTGTATTCCGCCGCTCTGATTTGAATCGGAGACAGAAGGATGACTTCCTGTCAAGCAGCAGAACTTGGTGCGTGTTTTGTGTGCTTGTCAGGCCAGCGATTGGATGACAAGCGGAGGCGGCCGCCAGAACGATGCGCTAAGACTCGTTCGGGACTTGAAAGTGACCGAAAGCAAATCCTCGCTTCCGTTTTGGACGGTGCGGACAGCGTTCGCCACCGTTGACACTCGCATGCCGAGCAGCTGCGACCTTCGGACGCAAATAGAGGGTGAAAGTCTCCGGCGTGTTCACATGCATGTACATGTGAAAAACTCACAGTAAGCTAGCCGGCCGCTATTCTGCGAAGTAAGAGCAGAGCAGAGTCGCATGTGAAATGGTCATCATACGAGTCGTACGCATACATGTCAAATGCATCGCGAGGGGCATCATGTCTCAAGTCATCGCTGACCTAAGGCAAGGACAGCTCATGATGAACACAAAAACGTTCTTTCTTGGTGAAAGTTGTGCTCTCACCGGTGGTCATTTCAAAACAGACATCAATGAATCCAGCTTGATGTGTGCAGGTGACATGTTGTGAGTGTCAGCGACATGCTAATAACCGTGCCACTGCTCCCCAAAGTACCCCCCCCCCCTCGGTGAAGTCACTTAAGTCTGAGGTCAGCTGCACCGCTCATGAAATACAAAGCCGGCGTGCAACATGTGTCGCGTGAGATGACTGCAAAAGGCGACCACATGACTCCATTTTTGCATTCGACACGGCGGCCACCTTGGAAAGGGTCGGCGGCGGCATTCTTCCCTGAACCTCCCCTCAACCCCCACCCCCCGCCCTGGCGCTAATATTAGTCGCGATAATCCTTCAGTCCGAGCCGGCCGGGCCCCAGCGCCACCCGTGCAGGCCGTTCTGTGGCATCCCAGGCGCATCGCTTCAACAGGCGATGATCTCATTCCACACTCTTCACCTTGCAAGGTGGGATTCTGGCAACGATTTCTTTGCATCGAACAACCTCCTGTTCAAAGTCCAAGACCTGGAAAATGAGCAGGGGGCTCAAAGTTCTTTGACTTCAGGGGCCACATTCACCTCAATTTGATGTTGAGTGGGCTGAACACAAGGTATATATGTATATAGACACAAATATGTATGCACACACACACACACACACACACACACACATGTACACGCGTGTGTGTGTGTATATATATATATATATATATATATATATATATATATATATATATATATATATATATATATATATATATATATATATATATATATATATATATATATATATATATGTGTGTGTGCGTGTGTGTGACAATCCAATGTGAAAATGCTGAAATATGGCTCTGAGTGTGCCTTCAAACTAAAACTGAGTTAATGGCGTGCCATTCGTCATCTTCTGACCTGAATCCTAAAGCGAAGGGTGACTTTGTTGAGGTTGACCGCAGTCCACTTTTTCTCGTCAGATTGCTTTCAGTGAAAAATCATCGGCCTGGAGGAAAGCAGGTGTGAGTGTGTTTTGGGGGCGCATTGTGAGTATGCGAGAATGAGGTCACTGTCAACAACGTTGCTGCGTGTCCGTCATCCAACTTGCTCATCGTCCCCTTCCAAACCGCCTCACATGCACACCCAAAATAAACACAGACATCATCACTTCCTGTTGGAGCAAAACTGACTCCCGCTGAGTGTTTTTAGTCCTTGGCAGATTTATGCTATCAACAAAACACACACACACACACACACACACACACACACTTAGAAAGGGTCGGCAGCGGCATTCTTCCCCTGAAAACTCCCCCACCTGTGTGTGAGTCTGTGTGTGTGTGTGTGTGTGTGTGTGTGCTATTGTAAAATAACTCCACTTGTAATGTATCGATAGATAGAGCACAAAAGAGCAATGTCACAAAATGCAACCCTGCAAAAGAAATCCCATTTTTAATAAATGTACCGTAATCATTTGTTGTTGTTTTATATTTTGAGGTGCTACAGTGTATAAGGTTAAAAAAAATCATAGCAACAGTCACTTCTTTATATATTCTTCTCATAAGCAGCTCATTTTCTCTGCTTTTTGCTCACAAAGCGATGTTTTTTTCCTCTCTTTTTTTGCCAGGTTGGGTGCTTTTTGTGTGACAGAAGAAAATAGCCTGTGAAAGATCAGTCCAAATGCTCGAAAAGAGCGTCCCATCCGGGCAGGCGAGCACAGCTGAGGTGACTGACGTCGGATTTACAAGTCGTCAGGACAAGTTTGAAGACATGCTCTCTTCCCCGCATTCGAATGGCTGCCTTCCGGCCGCAGGCTGCGGTGCCCAGCTTGCAGGACAGCGAGGAGGAGATCCACCTTCGTCCCCCAGGCTGTTCTTCTCTTAAACTCTTAAATTCTTATTCCAATGAATCCTCCCACCCCCCCACCACACAGACTCGCACACCCCATAGTGCAATACGGGTTACAGTGCAATACTTGACGTGCAATACTGTTTTCACAGTGCAATTTAGCTTTCACTGTGTAATACTGTCTTTACTGTGTCCTTACTGTGCAATCCTGTTTGATGTGCAATACTACTTTGCTGCTGGAACCACAACCTCAAGACCTCAAGTGCTAAGCTACTCTCATCCTATGTTTTTCCTTTGCTCTGATTGTCTCTATAATAAGCCGCTCTCGCACAACTCTAATCTCTAATTGCCCCACGGGGATAAATAAAGTTTTCTGAATCTGAATCTGAATCTGATCCGAGATTTGCAAGTGACCAGTTGAGGCTCATGACCTTGGTGCCGAAAAGGACAACGGAGGTAGGATGCCTCCAAGGAAGCGGGCCTCGGGTTCACGGGCAAAAAAAAGGGCTCGAGGAGAGGAGCTGAGTCCCTTGTATTGTTTCTTGGCTTTGATCTGGGGCCAGAGGGGAAATTCAAATTCATGCTTTCAATCACCTCCATCTTCCGCTGTTGTTCTTGATAGGTACAAATTGGACTTGATTTTGAAAAATCAAATTAGTCCAAAGTATTGCAATTTACTCTTGAAGGGAAGGAACATCATCCATCCTATCCAACGCACCACGACACAAGCTCGGTGACTGGATGTGTGAAAGGGGAGCCGTGGCGCTGAAGGCAGCTGCCATAAACTGTTGGTGGCTGGAGGGCGAGCTCATTCTGACCTGGAAGGTCTCCACGAATGGAATGCAGATGGGTGAGGTGGATGGGGTGGACGCCTCCAGGGTCGGCGGGGGGCTGACATCAAGCTCCTTGGGTCGCTTTGTTGCTCCTAATCTAAGGGGTACAGGGAAGACATTTTGACAAGGACTCCTTTATTATTCTTTCACCAAGCCGTCATCTCATACCTAAATGCTGTATGAATTAAGAGTTGCCTATTTTCAGAGGGGTGGGGTGGGGGGTTGTGGTCCATAATGTTCCCATAACAATTGACATATTTTTTTAGGTGGTTATTTTTCTTCCAGAAACAAAATCATAACCTTTGCAGAAACTATGATACTTTTCGTCATGATGAAAAGGCATAATGGTACAACAATAATGTTAGATTTTTCCAAAATAGAGTCGGATTAAATTCTATGAGCTCATATTACGCCTCCAGAGGGGCAGTGAGGTCAAATGGCTTTGCAATTTGCAGAGTGTCTTCATGGCCAACCAAGTGAAGAAGACATTTTCGCTTCTAAGGAGGGGGTGGGGGGTCGTGAGAGCGTGAGAGCGCAAGAGTGCGAGAGCGCTGTCTTTGTCATAGTGTGCCACTAAATACTCCAAATACAGTATGACACAACATATACAGTACCCTGGTTATAAGTAGATATCAGTCCAAATGTGGCAAGGTCAAGTCATATCAAGAAGGGAAGGATTACAACAGGGAGACGGAAGGGCGGAGGAAAACATGATGGCTCCAACATTCCAACCACATTCCCACATCATGACGACAAGCACGACAGCTGCTGACATCCACCGCAAATTTCAACACACGGACATGGGCAATGTGCGCTGTGTAGAGTAGCCTAGCATGCTCACTGGCACGGCTAATTTTTTTCTACTATGTATTAGTCAATTAATGCCATTGCCTCGTAGAATGTTTGTGGCAATCCCACTGTTGCTCTATAGCAGTAATCAATTGTGATCTCATTGCCTTTTATCACACATTCATAATCCTCTAAATATTTTGGTGTCTTCCTTTCTCTACCAGAAGTACGAGGAGTCTCATTACCATTGGTTGAGTCCGTGTCGCAGTCAGGTTTAAGCTCTGGTTCAGTGTCAGAATCTTTTCCTACATATTCCGTCTGTAACTGACTATGACCTCCCGTTAAATGTCACGCTTGTCAAATAAATCATTTGACTAAGATTTAACAGAAAGACATAACCATAAAAGTTTATGTGCAAATAAATACACATACATGACATTTTACACTCAAACAAAGATTGTATGTAGATTTGTACTGGCAAAGGAAAGTGAAGTGACGTCATCGGGTCCCGCCTCCTTAGCCAGTCATAGACAGCCATCACAGTTCCCACTGGGATCCTCTTGTAAACACCCTCTCACATATTTAATGTCGAAGAAACCCGCGAGTGCAGGCACACGAGATAGGCAGGGCGTGTTTCTGTCAGTCTTCAGAAAAACGGGCATCTGTCAGTGACGGATTGAGAGATCTGTCGGTATTTGGCGATTGCTGTACACTGATGGATGAAAATCCGTTTCTGTCAGTGCTGAGTCGGTCCGTTTTTTCATTTTTTAAAATCAGTGATCAGACATCACTCAAGAGCTAGCCTGTGGCGATGCTCAACGCTTGCACCCCGATGCGCGTGTAAAGCGCTCCTTATGACGCCCCTTAAGAGGGCGGCGTGAGAACAACTTTTGTTCAACGTTTGAGAAGTGAGCCAGAAACGTTGCAATTGAGAGACGTGAGATGAGCCCATAGAATGTGCTGAGCCCATATCTCTCGGAGCTGTGACTGCTTGCCAGTGTTTGCGAACATAGTGAATGTTGTTTTTTCATTATCAATTGTTTTTCTTGACACAAAGAATTAATGACCATGCTCACCAGACTGTCTGGGACTATCTTTGCAACTTTTTTTTCGTTTTCACGTGGAACGTACGCAAACACACGTGAACTTTCGCTGCCCAGTTATAAACAGACTTGATGCCTTTGCCCCAACTGCTGAGACGCAGCTCAGAAGGGGCGTTCGCATCTGAGCGTCATTGTGTTAAGTCACGTGATCTGTGATAGCGCTGCCAAGAAAACAAGTGGTAACTAAAACAATCATATTTAAAACGTTTTATTTTTATTTAGATGTGTTTTTTCACCAACGTTATTTCGATCTGTGAGCGTGTCTGATTAAAAAATAATAAATAAAATAAAAAATAGGAAGGAACGTGTGCGCGTGTGTCAGTGCGAGCAAGTGTTTACGTGTGGGAAATAATTAACTTCCGCATCCCGGTGGCTTTTCCCGCCCACAGCGGCTCTCGGCCCCACATTTGCCGAGCAGAGTGGAGCCGATTGGAGGCTCCAAGTTCCGTCTTGTGTGTCCCAGTCAGAGCGCGACGACAACGGCGGGAGGGAGGCGAGCGAGCATCCGGTTTGAGGCAGGAAGCGGCTTGAAAGCGAGCTTGACGATCGGAGAGGTGTTTTATTTATTTATTTTCCTAGACTTCTCCTCGCTTCCGGACTTAACTTGACGTCGCCCACTGCCACACAGCCCTCCTTGTCATTTTCTGCCTCACCCCCCCCAACCCCCTTCTTCTCCTTCGATTTGATGCGTCTTTCAAAACGTTCGTGACGTCACAGCCGCCAACTTTTCCGGTAAGCTCGCGTCTTCGTCGGACTGAGCCGAGGTATGCGCTCGTGCTCGTGCCGTGCGCGCGTGTCGTCCTTCTGTCGACGTTATCTTGACATACACCCACACGTTTCCGCGCACATGATGACGTATGGGGAAAGTGAGTGACACACAGGTGCGCGTTTACACACACACGATGTCGTGATGGGACGTACGCGTGTGAGGCTTGAGCGCTTGTCAATGACGTCTTCGAAATTCTCACTTGGCAGGTGGATGACTTCCGGGTTGAGATTTCATGGGCGGAGCTACCGTGTGAGAAAGAGAACCAATATTGGCTTACATTATTGACAAGCATGTTCAGCTTTTGTTTGCTCGATGCAGTATTTTGCAACATTGTACACTGCTGTAAGCAGGTAATTGAGTAGCATAGAGTACTGCATCAGGAAATACCAAAAGCATTTTTGTAGCACATATGCAGATGTACTTTAGCTATTAGTAAGTGGTACACTTCCTTCAAAAATGTGAGTGGGACATCCTATGTCTCTTGTGTGTTTATGTGTTTGTGTGTCTGGTGTGGTCGCAGCGGTTTGTGTGATGAAGAAGGAGCAGTCGCCTCTTCATGGAGTGACCATGCGACTTGAGAACGTTCAGGGGAGGAAAACGAGACCAGTCGTCGGACGCTTTTGTCAGAGTTTCTGCCGGCATTTTCCCGAGGCTGCCCGAGGACGTTTAATGCAGTCGTGACTCGCTAACATGGAGCAGGACTTCACACAGTCGCCCTTTGACCTTCACTAACATCGATCCGAGGCTGTGCCAGAAAACACTTTGCAACATGGCCGCCGGCGGAAGGACTCATCGAGTGCGAGACTTCAACCATTTCATCACCTGCTACCTTTGCGGAGGTTACCTCATCAAGCCCACCACCGTCACAGAGTGCCTGCACACCTGTAAGTCAACACGTGTGCTCCTTGAGCTAAGCTTGGCACGGATTACCTGAATGTGTGTTGGTGTGTCCTCAGTCTGTAAGAGTTGCATCGTGCAGCACTTTGAAGAGAGCAACGACTGTCCCAAATGTGGCATCCAGGTCCACGAGACAAACCCCCTGGAGATGCTCAGGTCAGACCGCCACACTTCCTGCTTCTTCTCATGTCTTCCTGTATTTTCATCTAATTTCCTTTGTCATCTGATCTTACTTCCCATCCTTCTCACCAGACTTCCTTTTCCATCTGACATTACTTCCCTTCTCGTATTTCCTGTCTTTTTCATCTCACTTCCTGTTTTCTCCCCATACTTCCTGTTTGTACTCTTCTCACTACTTTTTTCTCATTTAACATCCTCGTCTTTTCCTCTCAATTTTCGTCTTATCACATTTGCCGTCCTGTCTTCTTAACTCTCATCTGCTGTTACGTGCGGTGTCGTGTGTCGGCGCTTTCAGGTTGGACAACACTCTGGAGGAGATCATCTTCAAGTTGGTTCCGGGCCTTCGAGAGCGTAAGTGCTGCACTTGATGGCGGCCTCATGGCGACGTTGATGTTGACGCTGACGCAGCTGACATCATTTGTGTTGTCCAGAGGAGGAGGAGCGAGAGCTGGAGTTCTGGAGGAAAAACCAGCGCAGTGAGAAGCTTCCAGGTGAGGAAGAGGAGGATGACGACAACAATGTTACAAATGGAGATGCATGCTAAAGACGCTAACCGCTAATTGTCATGTGGTAGGAACAGAAAGTAGAGCAGTGTTGATGTTTGTTTCTTGGACCGCAGTTGATGCATTGGGGGCGGGGCTTCCTGACACTGTCGGTGCCGGTGACGACGACTACCACAGGAGTGACCCTCAGATCGCCATCTGTCTGGACTGTTTGCGCAACACGGGCCAGGCCAGCGAGACCAGCGTCACGGTACTGGATGCCTTCATACTTGCAAGCCCCTGCCACGTATGCATTTTGTACAATCACGCGGTACACATGCCACGTGTTATTTGGGCTTCGACATATCTGTCGGGTACATGCATGCGCAGCGCACATAGCGGCAAAACGGGTGGCACGTGATGTCATGGCTAACTACGCTCGAATGTGTCCATGAAATGTTTATACTCTTTTCAGCCACGCTGGCTAAAAGGTCTCATGACCCGGTGCTAAATCTGCATGCACAGTTTACATCATCAGCTTTTGTCCTCCGTGTGCTGAACATGACACAATTTTGTTTGTTGTTTGTTTGTCCCTCAGGATCTGATGAAGAAATTCATTCGCTGTTCAAGTCGTGTGACGGTGGGAACCATCAAGAAGTTTCTCAGCCTCAAACTCAAACTGCCCAGCTCCTACGAGGTCATTAGCGTTACCATTAGCATTCGCCACACTGCTCACGATGCTAACATGTGTTTGTGCGTGCATGCGTGTGTGTGTGTGTGTGTCACAGCTGGATGTGTTGTGCAACGGCGAGATCATGGGCCGAGATCACACCTTGGAGTTCATCTACATGACCAGGTGGAGGCTGCAGGCCGACAATGTAAGAAGACCGCCGCGGCATACTATGACTAGTATTTTGGGTTGTCATGTTGTATGATGTCATGTATGCTGTGACAGGCTTTCTGAAATCAGAATAATTTTTATGATGTCATCTTTTTGGTCTTCTTGCCTCGCAGACGTATCCTATGGTCCTGGAGTACCGACCGCGCATTGACTTTGGATGACGTGCGCACGCACGCAGATACACACACACGCACACACTTGCAGGGTGTAATGAAGCTATTTTTGTAGCGCGTAAACATGTTGAAGAATTTTTATGCTTGATAGAAATAATATTAAGAGGAATAATATATGAAGACGTGTGTACGTACATGTATGTGCCTCAAACTTCACTTTACATATTAAATGTTTTTACAGTGGCTTGATTGGTCACATGACTTGGCATCGCCTCAATCACGATGTCATCAAATAAATCCGCACATAATGTTTGTTTCCTTAGTGGAAATAGTGTTGACCAAGGCTTTAATTTTCCTTTTTTTTAATTAATTAATTTATTTGGTTGTTTGTTTTACTTGGAAGATTTTGAAATCTCTTGGTGGACGTACCAAGACAATGGGATGTGGGGGAAATTAGTATTTCCTGTTTGGAGATCCATGTAGTTGGAAAAAAAATACACACACTGTTATTGCAGTAGTTCAAAGGTCACAGCAAAGTTGGTCAGAGGTTATTTCAACATGAATGGACTGTTTTCTCGCCATTGGGAAAAGTCAAGCCACCAGCAGCCTTCTTACATGACCACTTGCTGATTCTCCACCGTGTTTTCACATTAGGGCCGTTCACACGGGCAGATTTATTTCGGACTTACTCCTCAACTGCTCCCCTCGAGCGTTCATACGTGCAACTTTGTTCCGGCTTAGTGCCCGAAAACAGCTTGTTTCGGATCAAATTTTAAAATTTGCTCCGGAACAAATGCTCGTTTGCGAAGCAGTACCGAAGCAAATGTGCACGTATGAACATAACTGAATAAATTTGCTCCAGAGCAAATGCTCGCTATGGGAGTGGCCTCGCTACGCGTCAGAGGAGTCCATCGGGTAATTGCCAACATGCATCCTGGGTATTTTGCGCTTCAAAACATGGCGGGTCTTTTCTCTCTCTCCTCGGCGTCTGATTATCGACCACATCGTTGATTTCTCCGGAGAAAAGCCATTTTGTCACAAAGAAGGAGGGAAATGGTACTTCCTTTTCCCCGCCTTCTTCTTTCTTTACGCATGCGCATGTTTTACTTCCGCATTCCTGTCGTTTTGTTCCGCAACAGGAACCGCCCGTGTGAAAGCAAGTGGAGCTGTGCCGATGCTGTTACGCTCAGCGGCTTTGTACGTGTGAACGCTCCACAAAATTTGTTCCGGTGCAAATTTATATCGCAACAAAATACTCCGGAGCAGCGCTGAAACAAATCTGCCCGTGTGAACAGGGCTATTCTTTTCGGTGTCTGCGGTGAAAATGCCACCGTGTATGTATCAGTAAGTCTGGGAGAAGCACTACATGAACATTTCATGAGAAAGAATACAATACCATTTCAAATGTTCTCTGCTCAGAGATATCCGTGTTTACCGCTCACGATTCAGCTGCACCATCAGCAACGAAATGAAAGCAAAGCTCAGTGGGACAGAATTTGCCGCAAAATGTAAACCTAACCTCTGTCGGTCACAATTCTCGATATTGAGATAATACTCTCAAAATGGTCGATTCAAAAAGTGAAGTTTGTTCTTGATTATGTTTTTATCATGCCTTAGAGCGATCCAAGTAGTAACGGTAACAGTGGCAACACAAGATGGCTGCCCTCTGGCTTCTGCCGCGAGGGCCCTATTGATCATCTCTTCATCTGTGAGTTAGTTCTTCTGGTCTTGTGACCTCGACTGAACCTTTCAAGCGTCACATTGTGCGTGTGAAAGAATTCCATAGGGCGCATTCGAGGAAGCTGTCCTGGCAATGTCACTGTTGACGAGAATGTCAAGCTGTAAACCGGGAGCTCGGCGTCGCTGACATGTGAACACGGCATATGACTTTCTGCAGGTCAAAAGGTCATTCATGGCTGTGTGTGTGATGTGCTTTACATTCCGGGAGATGACGCCAGTCACTGGAGACGTGAATGTCAGGTTGATGAGCTGAGCTCGGTGACATCATGGTGGCAGGTGGCTGGCATGCGGCCAAATCATGCAGCCCGCATGCAGGCCACCTGTCAAAAGTCAGAAGACTCAAGTCATGTATTTTTCATATTTCATTTGCCCCATTGGAGGCATTGAGCAACGAAACAATCTGTCGTGAGTCCAGTAAATGCAATAAGTCGTCTTTTGAAAAGTCAAGTACAGTAGTGTAAAATTATAACTGCAACAAGTGAGTGTAAGTGAAAGTAAAAAGTGAAGCAATCCAACCAGTAAGTGGCCGACAGCAATGTTACAAAGTAACTTATGAACTCCAAATCATAAATGTAATAAGTGACTGTACGTAAAAGTTACAAAAAAAAGTAATGTTAACCTTTGACTTGTAACTCTAAAATGTAATTTCAGCAATTATCTGTGATCTCACGAAGCTGTGCAACCTGTAACCGTCACAAGTAACTTGATAGCTGAAAACAGAACTGTAACAAGTGACAGTGTGGCTAGTACCTGAGCACTAAATACTTGAAACAAATAATAACTGTGATATGTAAGCACTAGCTATAATAAGTTAAGGTCATTTGTGGTCTTTGTCACAAATAAAAAAGTCAAAAATAATCATAACAGGCCATGTGATCTGGAGTCAATAAAAATGCGTCCAAATAAAAGCTGCAATCGTCACCCTCAGGCGACTTGTCACTTCCCAAGATAAATGCGGCCCGGGTGCATTGACTGCACGGTGCTGACACCCGCCGGGGTAACGTGAACTGAGTGGCTCTCTTTCCAGGCGACTGCTCATCAATCCCCGGCGGTCTGCGCGACGTCTCATTTAGCGATGACATGCTAATGGGGCTAAGTCCATTTGAGGACATTTGTTTGTCTCTTTGCGCTTCAAGCGCTTGTGTCAGGTGGCCTCGCGGTTTGCGTGCCTGCCTTGGTGTTCTGAGTTTCTGCACTCCACTCTGGGCTCTGGCCTTATTGTGTGGAGTTGCCGTATTCCCGCCTTCCTATAAACATCTTAGCATGTTAGCTTCAAGAACAACAATTTGTGCATTGGGGTCAATGGGAGTGACAGTGTCAGACTGGCATCCTGTCCGTAGTTTGTCTCTATATATGCTGACATTGAGAAAGCTGGCAGCTTCTGGTGCAGGTCACGTGCCACACGTGTCCATAGCAGCTAACGCCTGAATGCCACCTATGTCCACAAGGTGGCGGGAAAGTCACCGGTTGCACACGTGCAGTTAATGCGAAGCAACCAGGTGACTTCCTGAGGTCTTCCTCATTTGATCACCACTGGACACATTTTGGACTACCCCACGCCAATCCAAACAAGTCACGGAGCCTGGAACTGGACGAAGAAGGACCTCTTCGAGTAATTTCAATAGGCAAGGCAATCTTTCATCAGTGACTTCAACAAATGCAAGTAAATTTAATTGAAGAAGTCATGTGTCCTGCAACTGGCAAAGCTAACACGTAACCATTATGAGAAATGAGAAAGTTTAACAAGTAATTAACAACTCTAAAATCAACTAAAAAACAATCAAATATAAAACCTAACTTTACAAGTAATGTAAGCGGTAATGACTAATTGTAACAAGTAAAAGATCATTTTAACAAGTAATCTCTCCATCCGCTGGAGCCTATTCCATCTGATGTCAGATGGGAGGCAGGGTGAAAGTAATAGAAGCTATAACAAGTAACTCTAAAGAGTAAATGTAACAAGTAAATGTAAACCGTAACAATTTGTGGTACAGTCCTTTATATGTTTACTTTCTTGTATGTATGGTAAGGTATTCATTACTCAATGAGAGGTGGTGCACAGTCTGCACGCACTACGCAGATGGGAGTTAAAATGGCGACATGGCGCCCTCTTGTGTGCTACAAGGTATCACGTGCGCCTCAAATTAATACGTCATCAGCGTTGCATAAGAATGACGTTATTTGGAAACGATATTTCGTCTCCCAAACATGAAAACCTTCTAAAGACGCGCATTTTTAAAACGTGATATCAACTTATGTATTGTTTTAACTTTTTATGTGTGTGTATACGTGTGTGTGCTCTCTCACCAAGGACTCGATGCAGATGACGTCATGAAGTATGATGAGTCAGTGAGGCAACTAACATGACGTCACTTCCAAATGAAAAGGGCTCCAGGATGACGAGAAAAGTGGCTGTAAATAATCTTCAATATTATTTTCCCTTAATAAGGTCATTCTGCCAGTTCATGTTTGAATAAAATCATTGGTTTGTTGAAAGTGAAATATTTGATGCACATATATGATATTATATTAAGTGATGATATTATTTGGATTATTATTTACTCTTGTATGCACTTTGGAGTGTCCTGTACACTCCCTTTTTATGGGGCGAATAAAATCGTTAATTGTATAAAGATTTCAATTTGTATAATTTCCAATAAATGTATTCAGAAATTGTTTACTGCAATAACTAGAAGATAAACATTGATGGAAAATTGTTGATTTGAGTTGTATTTATATATATATATATATATATATATATATATATATATATATATATATATATATATAATCTGATTGTTCTCAAAAATACATTAATAAAATATTGACAAATGATATAATCCGTGATAAATTAGATGTACGAGTACAAGGGTTTCCCCCCAATATCCTTCCTACATTATTTGCAATTAATATCTTCGATAATTATTTAAATACTGTAATTTTAAAAAAACATGTTGAATGTGCATGTTATAATTCTATTATAACTTTTTATTTGGAAATTTTTAAATTCAATATGAGAAGAATTTTGAAGGCGTTAAGGAGTTTGGTTGCTCACGTGGAGGGTTGTGGGGCCCGCTAAAAATCCCCCACCATCGCAACTGGAGTCCTCCCCAAATCCAACTTTAGACTCCTCCCCCTCCCCCAACATGGCGGCAGCCCGCCACGGGCGTCTTCTGGCTACTCTGCGTGCTGATGGCGTGTGACCAACGAAGACTCGTTGTGTGTGTCTTGTTGTCGCTGTTTTTTTCTCTTTGATTTCCTTTCTTTTTTGTTTCTGGTTTGAGATGAAGAAACTCCCGGATTGGCTGTGCGCGCGCACGCGTCGACGCGCGCGCGACGGCTGCGACGCGGCGGTGTCGGCGGCAGCGACGGCAGAGAGAAGACAACAATGAGCACTTGGGCCACTTTGGGAACACTTTGGGAGACTTTTGGCCGCCAGCGGCAGCGGCGCGACAATTGACAAAGGATGGATGGGCTGAACAGCAGGGAGCGCGACAAGCTGCCGCCCATTTCCAGCGTAAGAAAACGCACCCACACGCTCACCACCAAAAGCAACCAGCCAGCGAAGCGATGCTGCTGCTATTCTACACCTCACTTCTTAAAGCAAGCAAACCAAAGCATAAGACGACGCCAAATCGAAACGCAACTTGTGACCACGTAGTTCTACAATCGTTTTCAAACCCCTTGGGGGATTTTCTTGATTTCTGTTGCTGCCAAAGGAGAACATTCAACAACTGGTACCCGCAGGGGACCAACTTCTTGTTTGTCATTGCAACTTTGGCAGTCGATTAATCATTTAGAGACCTTGTTCATCATAAATTTGTACAGATTTCAGCCTCTCAGCAGAAAACTTCTCAGATTTGAGTCAGCCTCCTTGAAAGCAGCTCTTCCCCCCCAAAAAAATAACACACTTGCAAAAACACTGCTTTTACTTTGGAAGACAATCAGAATCAATTGATGGGCTTTTTAATATATTTTTTGCTTTGACTTATGAGTGAAAATTTTGCTCTTTATCATCTGTGAAGAAGAACTAAATATGAGTGTTGTACTGATGAGCTCAGAGGAGTTGAGACATCTTAATCATAGTCTGTCAGTCTTCTACTGCCCCCTTGTGGCCATAAATAGCAGCGGCACAATGGCCCTTCAGTTGATGCAGTTCAGTTGTGCCCCTAACATTTGAGCAAGAATGAGCGTAGAAGGGCTCCTTAACTCACGAGTCAGAGGATTTGTTAAGTCGACTGGTCCGTGCTGTTTGCGGAAGCCATCTTGGATTGGAGTTCAACTTTGAAACACCTGCTGGTGCTGAGCCATCAGGTCCGTTTGCTTGGTCGAATCGGGGGCTTCTCTCATTTGACAGCTCAAAAGAGACAAAAACAAAAGCTTCCAAGTGGCTCCTTCAGGACCAACAGGAATTGACAGCGATGGAGTAGGCGTGTACGTGTTCATCACAAATGTTATGTCCATTTGCTATCTGAAGGAAAATGGAGGAAAATGAAAACATTGAATTGAATGTTGACCCTGAAAAGTCTCCAAGTTTAGTTTGTGTGTATATCTTGTGTGTTTTTTCAGTGTCTTTTTATGTCTGCTTTTGATGTCTTCTGGTGTTTTTTTCTCAGTGTGTTTGTGTCACTCTCCGAGTCTTGTGCTGTTTTTGTGTCTCGACTTTTTGTGTGTTTTTGTGTCTCTTCGCGCATCCTGTGTGTGTTTTGTGTTTGCGTCTTTCTGTTGGTGTTGTTTGTGTGCCTTTTTGCTGGGTCTCGTTTTGTTTTTGTTGAAGGGTTTGTGTGGAAAGCCAACTTGAAGTGTGTCGTGCCAATTCTCGGGCCTCGCGCACTTTTGGAGTCCCCGACGCAATTGATGAAGCAAGCAGACCCGCTTGTATTGAAATCTGGTTGACAGCTGCCGCTTTCGTCGGTTGTTGTTGTTGCGAGCCACGCGGCCGATGCTGCGTTTAGGAAAGGCCAAAAGACGCTTATATAAGAGACACAACTTGCATAACTTGGGCAGTGTGATGATGTCACCAGCTGGCGTGGCGGGCATGTGCGATGATGTCATGGCACTTGTGTCAGCGCTCGGGAATGTGCGTGTGACACGCGCGCAAACCCACGTGTGCATTTTCTCCGTCTGGAAATGTCATACGAACGCATGCGTGTCTCTCGTTGGGGATGACAGAACCCTGAAGAAGGTTCCAGATGTTTTGCAGCGAGTGTAGCGCGTGCGCTGTCGACGGCAGCTCCTCTTGGCTCGCCTCTCCTTCATCTGAGACTTGTACGCAGCCGTGGCTAGACTTACACGTTGAATTGGCCACACTCATAAGTCTAAAGCTCCCTATCTCAAATCCTCTCTGCCTTTTGACAAAAAACAAAAAAACAAAACGTTTTTCCTTATGTGTGCCTTTTAAGGGGGCGGGGCTTGCTGAGGGATGTCATCATCATCATCATCATCATCTGAGCTTTACCCCACATCTTCTCCATGCTCCTTGCGAGTGATATCATTTTTTTATTGAGGCATCCCATTCACCAAGCATCAACTGGGGCTCTCCTTGCCCATGTGTCAGGGCATCACCCCACCAATATCACGTTCACAGCTGAAACTTGCCGCTAACTCAAATTTTGGCTAACAAAGCCAAAAAAAAAAAAAAAAAAGTCAACTGTGTGGCAGCTCATAACCGCAAAAATACAACTCTGATGATGAGGAGAAGGAAGAGGAAGATGTGATGTGCTGGTGATAGGATGTGTGATGATGTTGATGACGGTGGCACCGACGCTGATGATGTCATGTTGCGGCAGGCCCCGGCACGCAAGTCCAAGCCTCCGCTGCCGTCTCTGGGGAGCCTCATCAACACGCTCAACCACAGAAGGGCTCGGGTCAGGAACGGCGACATGGCTGCCGCGCCGCTAGGCTTCAAGCACGGTCAGTGGCTGTTTCATGTAAATCTCCCCAAGGTGGCAAATCGCCAAAGTGTGTGTTAGTGCTTCATGTGTGCGCGAACGCTGCCCAGTGAGCCCGCCGTCCTCCGTTGCGTTTTGTCTGCTGCTCAAGCTTCAAAGTTAGCATTGTCATCATCTGTCGCCGTGACGACGGTCGGCGGGGCGACAGATGCAGCAACAACTGAGCGAGGCATCAAAGCGAAAAGATCAAAGATGGATGCTGAGGTGAGCAACAAGTCCTTGACGAAAGAAGAAACAGAAGAAGAATGAGGAGGGCGAGGAGATGGGGTCACAAGTGCATCGGCCGGCGAAGGAATAGCAATGAGCTCAACTCAATTGTATTTCTAAAGCACTTGAAAACAACCAACGCTGTATACCGACTGTTGTACATGGAGCAAAAATAATCCAGTTAACAACAAACAAATTAATAACGAAGAAAGCACGGTTGAAAGTACAAAAGGAGTCAAACTAAATGAAGGAGATGACAGCGTAGGGAGAGATGCTGTGGTGTGTGAAGGTGACTATTTGCTGAAGGGTTGTCATGGCGACAGCTGTTGTCACTGTCGGGTGACTTCAGCACCGGCTCGATCGCCTCATGGGGCCCGCCGCGCGACAACCACGTAAGCCACGCAAGGGCCAAGCACGGGATTCAAATAAAACACAAAATCCTTTCACCGCCTCACAGGGAAGTGGTTTCGTTATTATTTTTAAAAAAATCATAAGCCCCACACCAGAAGTGGCTTTATTTTTTAAAATCTCCACTGTCCTGCTCCCCGGAAGTGTTTTTGATGCACCAAACAGGAGATGGCCGTGCTTGTCGTCACGTCGGGCTTGAGGATGTTTGCCATTTGTCTTTTGCTCTCCAGCGCCCAGGATGCACCTGCGGCGTTACCATAGCAACACAAACAAAGGGCCTAATTACAAAGCGGACAGCGCGCGTGTGTGTGCGCTCGCGCGCGTGCACTGTTGAAGCACTGAAGTAAATTGATATTGATCAGGTTGAGCTTCAGAATTTAATCTGCCAAAGATGTTTGACTGAGAATGAAGAAACGGGATGGGTTTCAACTTCCTGTGCTGTCTTGGCGCGTGTGCGTGCGTGTCTGGCATCCTTCAGTGTGCGAGCTTCCTCCGATCGGCAGCCTGGCCCGTCTGAAGCAGCGAACGTCCATCGATACTCTGCCGCCGGAGGTCAAAGCACCGTTCCCGTGTGACCCTGTCATCCCGCTGCGCACCAAGACCACCAAAGACTTCCTGTGAGACCCACACACATACGTGCTCTGACGTGTGTGTGCTCACATCAAGTTTGCTCAATTGTGTGTGTTTGTGTGTTTCTTTTGTGTATGGTTGTATGTCTGCGTGCGTGTGTCGTCATCAGCGAGGAGGCGGAGCGCGCCGCGCTGTCGGGCGACTGGCGTGAGCTTCGAGATTTCTACCTGACGACCTTTGACTCTTTCATTGAACTGAACGCAGCTTTCAAGGTAAGACACGCCCCCCCCCTCAACGGTGGCCACGAGTACTTCCTGCTTCATGCTCTCAAGCCCCTCCCCCCTCTCAGCGGGAAGCCAACGCCTCCTTTGACACCATCGAAGACTCCGGAGTCAACGCCAAGTTCATCAACGCCGTCTACGACTCGCTGCTCCAAACTGTCAGTCATGCCTCGCACGCCACTTCCTGTCAGGTGTCATCGTCTGTGTGGGCGCGTGTGTCCATTTATGAGAGATGCGTGCGTCCTTGTGTGTGTGCAGCCTGAGGACATCCAAAAGTCGGTGCTGAAGGGGATCATCAACAGTCTTCTGAGGGAGTGGAAAGGGTGAGACGACCTCGATAACGTCATGTGTGCGCATTACTGAGCCACGCAAAATGGCAACACGCTCCGCTTGACAACACACACACACACGCACACACACACAGCTACTCGACGTCTCCGTCTTTTACACAACGCCCCGCCTATGATGTATTTTTTCACCGATGGACATCCCCAGCTAGTGGCCTGGCATGCACACTGCCATTGTTAAATCCAGCTTCTTTCACCTTAGACAGCTGGCCAAAATAAAACCTCTCCTCTCTCATGAACACTTTGAGACAGTAATTCACGCCTTTGTCACATCCCGGCTCGATTACTGCAATGCCCTTTACTTTGGAGTCAGCCAGTCCTCCATTAAGCGGCTTCAGCTGGTCCAGAATGCCGCTGCTCGCCTCTTGACTGGTACTCGTAAGAGGGAGCACATAACTCCTACTCTGGCATCCCTTCACTGGCTCCCCATACATTTTAGAGTTATTTTCAAGATCCTCTTATTTGTTTTCAAATCTCTAAATAATCTCGCGCCACCTTACCTCTCCGAGCTCATCCGCCCCTACGCACCTGCCCGGCGCCTCAGGTCTGCGGACCAGACATTATTAGAAGTACCAAGAACTAAACCGAGGCTTAGAGGGGATCAAGCCTTTTCTGTCGCTGGTCCCTCTCTCTGGAATGACCTCCCACCGAACATTCGTCAAGCCTCCTCACTGCCCATCTTCAAAACCCTCCTCAAAACTCACTTGTATTCTCTGGCTTTCGACTCAGCTTGACTTGGATTTGTTCTTGGTTTTACTGTTTGGTGCTTTCTACCATCTTTATTACCGATTTGTTTTACTGTTTATTGTATATGTTAAATTGCTCCATGTACAGCACTTTGTATGCGGCGATGGCTGTTTTAAAGTGCTCTATAAATACAGTTGACTTGACTTGACTTGACTTAGCAAAGTATTTTTAAGTTTAAACATTTGTTCTTTGTTATTGTTGTGAATGTGTGTGTTCAGGCCTCGGACTAAAGATGACCTGCGTGCGTACTTCATCCTGGTTCAGGTGAGCCGATGAAGTCATGGTGGCGTTTCTCTGCGCTGCTCATTTTGTTGCAACCTTTGATGTTGGGGGTTGCGGGTTTTCTTAAGGAGGTGGGGGGGGAAAGGGTGTCACGCACTCATCATCTCGGGAGTGACTTTTGCTCCTCTTCTCTTTTGATTTGCTTTACCTTTGCAGAACCCGCAGTATTCCAGCACCAGCACCTACGTGATCTACGCTCACCTCTTGAGGCAGATGGCCTCCCTGTCCGAGGCCGATCATCACTTCCTGGTGCACTGGCTGAAAAAGTAAGGGCTCGCCATGATGATGAAGATGATCTGTTTGTGATGAAAACAACGCCGATGGTGATGAATGACATTGACGACAGTGATGCATGTGACGATACATGAGGGAAGGGGTGACGGCATTTTGAAGAACGATGATGACGATGACGGGAATGGGATGACGTCGGTGTTGGCACCAGACGACGACAATGTCAATGACGACAGTGACGATGGAAACGGTGATCCCGAAGGCAGCCTGAGACGTCAACGACGGCAATGACGATGGGGTTAATGTCGGTGACAGCGTGCGACGCTAACAATGCCGACAGCGTGACAACGCCGATTCGCATGACGTGAAAGTGTGCGACCGCAACGAGGACGTTGAAGATCGCGCGCGTGCGTCACAGGTTGTCTGGCCGGCGGTTCCGTCAGCTGGTGGAGCGCCTCCTGCAGTTCATCTCCACTCGCCTTTTTCCCGCCGAGCCCGACGAGCTTCCTCCCGCCTCCAAGTGCTCCTGGTGGATCCCGTCAGCCACCAAAGTGCTCGCTCTGTTCAGTGAGTCCGCCCGCCGGCGCATCAGATTATA
The DNA here is from genome assembly GCA_026261675.1 of Hippocampus mohnikei. Classification (NCBI taxonomy): domain Eukaryota; kingdom Metazoa; phylum Chordata; class Actinopteri; order Syngnathiformes; family Syngnathidae; genus Hippocampus; species Hippocampus mohnikei. The sequence continues at coordinate 2,040,178 of JAKGUB010000329.1, read as the reverse complement.
AGGCGCACTGTCGGCGTTCTGAGAAAATTCAATCCTTTTCGGTAAGCCTTGTTGTGCAGGAAATAATTGAAAAAAATATTGAGGAACATTTTGACTCAATGTACTGGTTCACAGCAAATTTTTTTTTAAAGTCTTTTACACCCTTTTTTTTCTGTCGCAATGCAGATTTACCATTCATTGTTATTTTTGAGCTACGATATTTTAGAGACAAAAACATTTTAAAAATCCGACTGTGGCTGCGTTTCACTCATCCTTCTTTCACAAGTGGGACTAAATCGATGGCGTGCATTTCTGCCTAATTGAAAAGCAGTCCAAATTTTTCGGGCGGTGTATTCAGTCTGCTTTCATGGAGGACCACAGCAGTGTGAATATCTGCGCGTTTGAAAGGCAGAAATTGCGAGGAAGGGCTAATTTTCAAGTGAAATAAGGAACCGATCGATGACTTGTGGCCAAGATGTTTTCACCGCTTTCTTTCAGACGCGGCCAACAGCGTGTCGTCTCCTCCCATCATGCCCTTCACCGACTTCTACAACATCACGCTGGAGCACATCGACTTCATGGAGGAGTACAGAACCTGGCAGAGCTACGGAAACTCCAGCAGGTCAGTAGATCGACGCCGTCGGGAATCCGGCTCACGTGCACATAAACGACCGCCTTTGTGAGTTCAATTCTTCACGGCAAACGAAACACCTTCACGTCGGCTAGCAGACCAAATAATAGAGGAGGTGACACATGGATAAACAAATATGCGTACCGGCGTTTGACATGGTTCAAAGATCCCTGAAGATAAGAAACCCTTCACCCTCTTTTGACTTTGTGTTTGCTGCTGCGGCCGCCTTAGTAAAGTCGGCGATGTGCTTCTCCTTCAGGTTCTCCTTCTGCCAGTTTCCCTTCATCCTATCCACGGTGGTGAAGAAGGCCATCATCCAGAAGGACTCGGAGCAGCAGATGATCAGCCAGGCCAGGGTGAGCGCGCCTCCTTCGCCTCCTCCTCCTCCTCCTGCTTGGCTGAGCGCTTTTTGCCGCTTGGGTGTGCGACAGCAAAGCCTGGTGAGCAAAGTGTCGCGACGGCAGCGCGTGGACATGAACCTCCTCTTCCTCAACATCAAAGTGCGACGGGCGCAACTCCTTGCCGACTCGCTGGATGAGGTCAGCGCGCCTTTTTGTTTTACATGACTGCTTGGCTCATCCCGAGGTGTTCTTTTTTTTTTTTTTCCACTCGCTTTCTCTTGCCTTGAATTTGGAATTGACGGTCCCAGAAATTGCTAAGGCGGCACGAGCACCTCTAGTGGTGCGCCAAAGAAAGACGGCTGTGCTTCCGGTCCCATTCATTTCACTTTTGAAATCAGTTCAAAGTAGCATCAGCGGCGTAGCTCCGAGCTGAGCTGCCAGCGGCCGGCCGGGCCCATTTGACGGAGTGTGCGTGTGTGCGCTCGTCTTCAGTTGAGCAGGAAGCGCTGCGACCTGAAGAAGAAACTGCGTGTGACCTTTGTCGGGGAGGCGGGCCTGGACATGGGCGGCCTGACCAAGGAGTGGTTCCTGCTGCTCGTCCGACGGATCTTCCATGACGACTACGGTCAGGGCGACGCGCGTCCGTGCGCCACTGCCTCTTTTTTTTTTTTGCATGCTCTTTATCTTCTTTTCAGATTTTTGGGGCTCGCTCTTTGTGTTCTTGTCCTCTTTTTCTTTCCATTTTCTGTTTACTCTTCGTTCTCCTCTTTGACTTGGTACTTTTTCTTTCCATCCCGTGTCCCCCCCCGTCCCCCCTGCTCTCTGTCATGACGACGCCAATATATCTGTCTGTGTTTATGTCAGGCATGTTCACGTACGTGAAGGAGTCTCGCTGTCATTGGTTCAGCAGCTGGAAGTGTGACAGCAACTACTCAGAGTTTCAGCTCATCGGGACTGTATCCTTCACACGCAGTCTTCGTTTCTGGCTGCAGCATCATCTTCCTCACTTCACTGCCTACTCTCTCTCACCCACACGCACACAAACACACACGCAACCGCCATCTGGGAGCTGTCAAAGGTTACATAACCTAATAAGTGCCTTTTCCTTGCCAGCTTTCCCAATATGTGTGTGTGTGTGTGTGTGTGTGTGTGTGTGTGTGTGTGTGTGTGTGTGTGTGTGTGTGTGTGTGTGTGTGTGTGTGTGTGTGTGTGTGTGTGTGTGTGTGTGTGTGTGTGTGTGTGTGTGTGTGTGTGTGTGTGTGTAAGGAATGAAGCCATTGTGGGAAATGTGTACGTGTTCCTCTTGAGCCAAGAGCTCATTGATGTTGGGAAGTTCTGTCTTGTCACCATGGCGACAGTCAGCCATGACAAAGTATAAAAAGGGCACACGGGGGAGCTTCGTGAATGTGTGAACTGTTAAATATTGACCCCCTTTTACAATGCTACATACATGGACACAAATATGTTGGGCAAGAGGGCTGTCGCTATGTGTGTGTGTGTGTGTGTGTGTGTGTGTGTGTGTGTGTGTGTGTGTGTGTGTGTGTGTGTGTGTGTGTGTGTGTGTGTGTGTGTGTGTTTTGTCCTTAATGAGTGCTCAGCTGATGGGCTTGGCAGTTTACAACAGCATCGCTCTGGACATCCACTTCCCACTCTACTGTTACAGGTCAGCGCGTGCCTCATTTAAGCTCTTGACGAAAATTGAACGTTTGGCACATGTGATTGTAAGAAATGTGACGTTGTCATCATGGTGTTGAGTGCCGACATCAGCTGGCCGTGTCTCCTAACAGGAAGCTGCTGACTCCGCCCACTGTACCATGTGACCCGAATGCCCCGGTCGGCATGGCGACCGCCACCTTGGACGACCTGCAGCAGATCATGCCGGTACGCCGTTGACATTCGTGAGGAGAAAAAGTCCACTTTGCATCGTCATGAAATGTCACGTTGTTATTCTTTGACTGAGTGAACACCCTGGACTAACGTCGCGGTAGAAACTAGATTTGTCATGATCCGTATCCAGAATCATCCGGACAAAATCGGACTTTCCAAACATGGAGTCAGATACGAATTTGACAAAAAGAGTTATTTATACAAAAACACGGAAGACCAACAAACTACAACAAATGACGCCGGTTACAATCACCAGGAAAACAAGGCAAGCCCAAAACGCTCGCAAAACGCAAGGATGAAATAAAATGGAAATTGCATGTTGTGAAAAGACAAGAAAACCCAAAACGCGTCAAGTACAAACCGAAACTATGATTAAACAACAAAAGACTTCTTACGTACTAAAGTTAAATGCAAAAACCTGACGAGAAAATACGTAGCAAGAGACAGCTAGAAGATTCAAACACTTGGTGACAGGGTCGTCGTGAGCAAGGCGAATAACCCGACAGCCAGTCGTCGGCGCTGCATGGCTTTTAAAGCAGAAAAGTAATGAGTCCAGATTCGAGACAGGTGCTATTCGTGAAGGAACACCTACTCTGCAGCTGGGGACTGAGAAAACATAACAAAGCAAACAAGACAAGCTCATGACAAAATGGGGCCTTTACTGGTCTAGTTATGAAACTTTCATGGCACTGAGTTACGTCAGTTGGCCAAAAGTGTCACTGTAGATCACAGGTATCAAACTCAAGACCAGATCCAGCCCGCCGCGTCCTTTTACGTGGCCCGCGAAAGCAAATCATCGCTGCATGATCCTTGCAGAAATCTGTACCGAAATGTCAAATTGTCACGTGTAATAAATAATTTTGAGATTTTGCAATAATTAACAGACTATTATAGTTCATTGGACTGATTTCAAAACTAGTAGTCTATAAATTTGTTGTGTACAAGTAATAACGTGATTTGTTTTTACTGTCATAACGCCCGGGGGAAGACGTGACTCCAAAATGAGTTTGACATCCCTGCTCGATAAAATGCCTGTCCTATTCCACCGCACTTCTCGCTACTGCCACCAGAGGGAGACAAAGTCAAGCTATTAATTTGACACTGACTCTTTGTGTCGAGTTTAAATGCGCACTTATTTAATCTTTGTGTGTGTGTGTGTGTGTGTGTGTGTGTGTGTGTGTGTGTGTGTGTGTGTGTGTGTGTGTCTTTCTGTTAAAGTTAGCAAGAGGCAAAGAACAGAGCACAGCCCTTCCAAAAGGTCACAGAAACACACACAAACACACACACAGAGAAGACAGGCTTGTGTGCTAAAAGTGTGCCAGTAGTTGTGTAATAGGTGTGCAAAAAGAGCAGCTTGTTACCTTGACCGAAAGTATCCAAATAAATCACGTCGCCTCATATGTGTGTGCATGTGTGTGTGTGGACAGGAGCTGGCTCACGGTTTGGAGGAGCTGCTGAATTTCGACGGGAACGTGGAGGAAGACGTGTGCCTCACTTTCCAGGTTGTCATGCACAAATGTCTTCACACGCAAAAAGTCTCATGCAGTTTAACTGAGGGAAGGAAAACAAATCTCTCTGGTGTATGGTGGAAAATTGGACTAAGAAAACATTTTTGAACTCCCATCTCTTCACCCAAAAAGAGGTGATTCCAAATTGACCATGCAGAAAATGAGTAAATAGATGTTGCTTCGGTTACTGGTTTTGCTCTCAAGCAAACGTCCATCAGAACATCGTCCAAAATGTTCAAGTTCAAGTCAACTTCATTGTCAAATCTGCTACATGTGCATGCACATGTGGATCACTGTTTTCCAAAGTAAAGGCCGATATTTGCAAATGTCTTGGAAAAACAATCAGTCTGCTTTCACAGATGACGACATAAATTGCAATGTATCTCCAGGGGACAGGCTGAAATTTATCAGCATTTTAAGTGAAGCAAATAATCGGTGATCAAAATAGCTGACACCTCATTTGCTCAGCGACTCGGCGTGGATTCGTCTGTTACTTGTTACGACTGTCAAGTACTATGCAACACATCTCATGACAGTCTTGTTAATGACGATGACCTTCCAAACATTCCAAATGAGCCTAAAAAAAAAAAGCATCAGCATAAATACTTTGACCGATGTACGTTGTTGAGTACATGAAATATCATGTACATGAACGGAATGTAAGCCACGAATTCAGAGGGCACGCAGACACATTCATGTTCTTCTTGCTACTGAAGTGAAAGCAGCAGCTGACTTCTAAAAGTAAATCACATCAAAGTGGAGGCAAACATTACGTATAAGCCTGAGGGGAGGGTGCGTGCGTGTTCGTGCGCGTATGGAATGTGGCTAGCGGCTAGCAGGAAGTCACTACAGACCTCTTCCAGTAAGGCCTCACTTGACATGACATGAATTGAGTTGCGACCGACTTATCGAGAAAAGCTCAGAAATGATCTTTGGTCATATTTTGTGGGGGGGGGGCAATGGGCCTTAGCTGCACACATTGATGACAGCCCGATGCCTCTTCTACATGCAAGCAACGATGACCTTGCCCCCAAAAAATGTGTTCACCTGTGGGCAGCTTTCCTAACTTGATTCGCCCGTCGATGACAGTGGGCCGTCCTACGTCCCCAAAATGTTCAGTCCCGCCCTCTGCCTGCCACTCGCTCCCTGAAGCTGGCAAAGTGAAAGGCTAAGAAGCTACATTCTTGTTTGAAATGTACACGACGTCATTGGACAATATGAAGTCTCTTTTTTTGGGAGCAATGAATTCACCTGCTGCCGCCAAACGAAGCGAGTTGAGTTCACGGCCGCCGTGCAGCGCTCATATCTCAAGTTTCGAAAGTCCAAGCCCAAAATCAACCGAATGGCGGCTCGTATCTCGTAACACTCCAAATTGCATCATCCCCATCTCAGGATAGCACTTTTGTGGAACGTTTGCACCAACACCTTGTGTGTGCTCATGTATTGCACTCGTGTACACATGTACTGTATTTTTATTTTTTTTCCTCAGTCCCTGCACTTTGCACTGCATAGTACACTGCACACACTCTGCTTATCATACCGGACCACTTTCGTGTTCCTAATCATAGCATGTTTGTGGCCTGTATGGTACATAGCCAAAGAAATTGCGGCGTGAGAATTAAAATGGCTTGCTACACGCTGTATTTTTTTATTGCTTATGGGCTTGTTGTTGGACACAATCTGCAATTTGTCGTCTTGTCGTGATGACGTGCGATGCCAAAGAAGAATCGAAACCATTTAAAATGTTGTTGTCGTTTTAGTCTTGCAGTACTTGATCATGAGACGCCAGCCATGCTAACCAGCAGGCTAATGACCGGGAATGAATATGCTAATGAAACACGCTAATGAACCGGCTTTTGAATATGCCCATAATCACTGATAAGTAGAAGAACGTTTTGACTATGCTAAAAGCAATGCTAACAAACAAGTTACTGAACATGCTGGCAAACACGCTAATAAATTGCCAAATGAATACGCTAACATCTTAACATAAAGGTTACTATGTTACTAAACGTGCTAGCAAACATGATAACATGGAGGCCGGGTGTGTCGCAGGTGTCGCAGGAGGAATTGGGCGTGGTCAAGTCATACAACCTGAAGCCAGGAGGTGACAAGATTGCTGTCACCAAACACAACCGGAAGGGTATGGTGCTGGATTCTCATTATTATTGACTTTTCTTTATCCTTCTTTCTATGCCACTGACGTATGGTGACAGGCGTGTTTGTGGCTGTCTCTCATATGTGCTCAATGTGTTGTTGTTGTTGCTCCCTTGCCAGAGTACGTGCAGCTGTACGTGGACTTCCTGCTGAATAAATCCATCTGCAAGCAGTTTGCCGCCTTCTACCATGGCTTCCACAGCGTCTGCGCCTCCGATGCCCTCATGGTCAGTCGGGTGATGCACTCTCACTTTGTACGCGTTATGCTAAACTCACACTTCACTCAGGTTACACTCCCAATATGCACACGAGTTGCACACATTCATTCCAGAGACACGTCACACGGCCCACCATGCGCGTATGTTACAGCTAATGTACACGTTTGCCATAACAGCTAATGTACACATGCTCCACCCCCTCCCAATACACGCACGTGACATGACACATACAATACACACACCGTAGGTTGCACGTTACACTTAGGCCGCAAATGTGACGCCCAGATAACATGTTAATGCAGGGCACAGGCATGATACACGTATGTTACACTCGTGCATGAGCAAAGCGTTGAGCGGCGGCGTGGCGTCACTCGTCTCCCGGCAGCGGGTGACAAAGATGACGTCGCCTGACCTTGCTGCCTGGTCTTGCATGACTTCCTCTGTGGCAACACTCAGATGAGGTAAACTCTACGGCGTTTTTGATTTGATGCCTTTGAACGTCAGTCGTATCACTCATCGCATTTCACACAAGGAGGTCAAAGTTCATGCGACCTGTGCCTTTCGACCCAAAAGCATCACCCGAGTTTGGCTGCGGGGCGCCCGCCGGGGCTGTGTGGTTTGGTGGCGGCTTATTACTGTTCTTCAACAGGAAGTTGGGACAATGTCGGTATGCCAACTTCCCGCTTTCGATTTTCACACAGCACACGAGCGTGCCGCCGCAAACTTTTTACTCGATGACGTCACGCGGAGCCACAAACCTTCGACTGAAAGGTCCAAATGGAGGAAACGATGACGCCATCAACAATAACGAGAGCAGTTGTTTCAGTTGAAAATTGCCCCGTTGCGGATGGCGTTGACGCGGTTCCCCGTTCTCGCCGCAGCTGCTCCGTCCCGAGGAAGTGGAGATGTTGGTGTGCGGCAGCCCTCAGCTGGACATGAGCGCCCTGCAGAAAGCCGCGCACTACGAAGGATATGGCAAGAGCGACACCACCATCAGGTGACAGACGCACCCGCGTGCAAAGCCGGCTAGCCGTTTCCTCCGGTTACAAACCTTGTCCGATCGCCATCGGTTTGTTTTTTCGGCCCAGGATGAGAGAAGCTCACAAAGAATAAGCGACTCCTTATTCACTGCAGACTGCATATGTGACATGCGAAACACACAAAATATTGACCGCCAAAGATAAAAAGCAGCGCTAGGAGATAAAGAAGAAAACTGTATTTGGAAATGTTGTCCTGCACAGTCGAGTTCCAAACACTTTGAATATTGTAACACGCCCAAATAAGAGACAACACAAGAAAACCTCGTATGAATACAGCAAACAACAAACAAAGCTGGCTTGCTTTTCCTCCAGGCTAACAAACAAGTACCAACAATGGTGGCATTTCTACTTCTGTCGAGTCAGCACAAGACAACGATTACCTCGCCAACTAACACGAAGTACACAAGTCAAACACATCAACAAACATGCGCGCAAATACACTCAGGCAACCGTCTAAAAGTGAAAACAAGTTGCCTCATGTTTTTTTACGCAACATTATTATTATCCAACGCGTCATCGCCGCTTTGTGATGATCAGCACGTCCTCAGTGTGTGTGTGTGTGCGTGCGTGCAGGAATTTCTGGGAGGTGGTGCTGTCGTTCCCCGTGGATCTTCAAAAGAAACTTCTGCACTTTGCAACGGGAAGCGACCGCATACCCGTGGGAGGGATGGCCGAGCTCAACTTCAAAATCTCCAAGATCGACGCACCCACCGACTGGTACGAGCAGAAACGTCGCTTTGGTCTGACGCGTTATGAACACACAAACCCAAATGGCGCTACGTGCTCGTCACCGATGTCACATGTGCGCACACGGCCGCGATTGCAAAATCGACTGTGCCAAAATCAGACTTTGCAGTGACATTGTCCAGAAGAGAAATAAATATGTGTCTAATGAAGGCATGTGCTAATAAATATTTGTTTTTCATAGCTAATGTGCATGAAGGCATGTGCTAACGTGAATGAGGCGAGGTCACCTTGGGCAAATGCTAACCTGGCGCCATCCGTTCCGGCTCACCATTTAAAAGAGCAACAATTTTAATACTGTACTTCTTTTCAAACTAGTACTCTACATTAACATTACGTGTTATGAAAAAAAAAAACAAGAACTCTTTGTGTGATATGATTGATGGGCCCTCCAATTATCTCTCTAAATGTGTCGCTCCACCGTTTGTGTTCACACATCTCTTATTTCTATAAACTGCGACTATCAATGATAACCCTTCAGACTCGCCAGTATGACTGCGCCATTGCCTTCCAACAAGCTCTTCGCAGGAAGTCACGTTATTTTGGGACACGGGTTGGCCGAGGGGCTAAATTTAGCCACCAAATGGCTACGTCGTGAACTCTGACAAGCTCCTCCCTATTGGCAGCCATGTTGTTCATGGAAGCGGAGCACATTGTGACGGCCGTGGCTAAGCGTGTTCATGTTTGTGTCTCCTCAGGCTTCCCGTGTCGCACACGTGTTTCAATCAGATCTGCTTGCCGCCGTATCGCAGCAAGAAGGAGCTCAAACACAAGCTCACCATCGCCATCTCCAACGCGGAGGGCTTCGGCCTCGAGTGACTTCTCCTCCCCTTGCCCCTCCAGTTGGGCGCTAGCTAGCCATTTTAGCGTCCCTGAGTGCTCTTTGTTTTGCTACTTTTATTTAAACGGACAATTTGTAATTTTGCTTTTATTTATCGAGATCTTACTTAAGCACCTGAACAAGTTAGCGCCGCAAGCGTATCGCAGTATCGCCGTGTTCCTCAAGGTGGGATGGCGAGTCCGAAAATGTAAATCCAGCTAAGCTACATGCTGAGAAAGTTAGCAGCTATTGTGCGAAACGTCACCAGCATGACGTTTTGTTTTGTTTTGTTTTGTTTTGTTTTGTTTTTTCCCCGAGAGTTTGACATTGTGGTGTGTTTAGACGCTGCAGCAGCACAAGCCTTTTGATCGGCAGCTGTTTGAGTGACAGCTGCAACACTGATGCCTTTTATCTTTAGCATTAGCTTATCAGCGCAAAAAGAGCAGATAATGACTACGTCCTGGCAACTCGAAGCTGAATACGAAATGGATGACGACAATCTGACCACTCGAACTTGACAGCTGGAATCTGGTTGGAATGTAACAACCGCAACCAGAACAGTAGAAATGGCTGACCTCAACCTGACTTGTTCCCGACAACTACAAGCTGATGACTACAAGAACATGACAACTCGAAGCTGACAGGACTGCAGACCGAGAACCTGACAACGAGAAGCTGAAAACTAGAAGCTGATGAGTGCAACACTATAAAGACACTCTGACCGCCGGCGTCTGGTGTCTAGAACGTGACCGTTGGAAGCAGACAACTGGAACTGAGCACCAAGACGTGCGTCAACTGCAGTCTGATGACAAATGTGATGACTGGTGACTGATGACCAGAACCTGACAACGAGAAGCCGACAAAAAGGACCTGAAGACTCTTTGTCGATGTTTGACGTAGTGCCGCGTTGAAGAAGCACACGCTGCAGGATCCAAACCCTTTTGATTGACAGCTGCGGCATTGACGCATGTTAGCTTTAGCATTAGCTTAGCAGTAGACAGAGTGTGGAGGAGAAAGCGCAAAATAAAGCAGGGAGGGGTAAAGAATCAGCACCGATGCCCCTCAAACTGTGGCTGCCCCTCTGCTGCCTTGCCGGCCCGGTTTCCATGGCAATGTGTGCAAGTTCCCAAAGCGGCACTGGTGGCCAGGAGCCAAAGTGGATAATGTGGGTCGCAACGTGGCCCCCAACCCTTGGAGCCTCCAGCGCCCCCCTAATAATAACAAGCGGCTTAATCTCAAAGGTTCTTTGTCTCTTTCGCTCCATAGGAGTCCCCAAGTGAGCGCCAGAAACTGACAACGAGAAAATGGCGGCGAGAACCCGATGACCATTAAATAACAGCCAAAAATTGACTATTAGAACTTGACAACCTGACGGCGAGACGCCAATGGCGAGCAAATGACGGGTTGAAGCTGACAACTAGTACCTGGTGACTCGAAGATGTCTGTCTCAGGATTTGTTGTTGTTAGCAAAGAGAATATAGTTGCGTTGAGACTAGCGTGTGTTCACCTCTTGTGTGCTGTGGTCGATGATGTGAAAGTTTGACATTAAACGTCTTGGTTGAAGCTTTGTGTGGTCCACACAAAGACTCGTCTCCATTGCCAGAATGAAACGCGTATATGATTCATAATAGGCAACAGTCATCGAGCTTGCGTGCTGGCCAACAAGCTAAAACCCCAACATAGAACAGACGAGTACGAGTGTTGACGGTCCCCTGTGGAGTTTGCATGTTCTGCGTGGCTTTTCTCCGGGTATTCCAGTTTTCTCCCACATTCCTAAAACATGCACAGCAGGCTAATGAAACACTGTACCTCGGTGTGAGTGTGAGCGCAAATGGTTGTTTGTCTATTTGTGCCCTGCGATTGGCTGGGTGTACCCCGCCTACTGCCCGAAGACAACCGGGATAGGCTCCGGCACGCCCACGACCCTCATGAGGATAAGCCAATTAGAAAATGGATGCATGTGTCGTATGAATTTACTTCCAGCATAAGTTAAGGTGAGTAAATATTTATTTAACTGCGTGGTGTATGGATTTAAGTATTTACAGTAAGGTTGTAGAGGAAGTAGGGCACAGCCAGCTTAGTCATTGAGTAACTAAGGGGAATTGCACTACCACCCTATCTTATTTGGTAGTTTCGCCCACGCCGCAACACGCGCACACCCTCAAACGTGATTGATTGCTTGGCCAATGACCTTCAACTGCCCTTTTTCATTCATTGATCTGTTTTCTGTCGGGATTTGGGGTCCAGGGTGTGGGGCCCATGGTGTGGAGTGCTGATTGGTTGGCTGTGTTGACATTCTTTTACTTAACCTACATTGGAGAGCCCCCACAACACACAGTGTCCCCTCCCCATCCCAGGGGCTCCATTCAAAGTCCTCGTCTTGTTTGCAAACAAACTTGCCCTGCTCAGGTTCCAAAACAACCGCTTTGGCCACACCCCTTGTCTTTCAGCCTTCTGTTCTTCATCAAAGCTCCTCCCACTTCCTCTCTTGGCCCCACTTTGATGCAACATTTTGTTTGTCCATTAAAAAAAAACACACACACACACACACCACCACAACCGGACACAGTTTCAAAAATGACAACATAACCCAACTCGAGACACGAGTCATTCCCTGGGAGAATTGCGTGACGCACACACAAAAGAATTTGAGAATGTTCAAGTTTCGTCAGGTATGACCTGTCGCATCACTTCCTGTCGCTGGCTGATGAACCTTTCTCAAGCGGTGGGTTGCAGGCAAGCCATTTCTCAACAACAGGACAGAAACGCCGCCGGCTTCTCTGGGCCGAGCTCATCTAAGACGGACTCATGCAAAGTGGAAAAGTCTTCTGTGGTCCGACGAGCCCACATTTCAAGTAGTTTAAGGAAATTTTGGATGTCGTGTCCGCCGGGCCACAGAGGAAAAGAGCCATCCGGAAAGTTCAAAAGCCAGCATCTGTGATGCTGTGAAGGCACCATTTATGCTGAAAGGTGCATTTAGCTTTTGAAGAAACATATGCTGCCATCCGAGCTACGTCTTTTTCATGGAGGCCCCTGCTTCTTTCAGCAAGACAATGCCAACGCACATTCTGCACGTGTTACAACAGCGTGGCTTCATAGTCAAAAAGTGCAGGGACTAGACTGGCCTGCCTGCAGTCCAGACCTGTCTCCCATCGAGCAAGAATGGGAAACAATTCCACCTACAATAATTAGTGTCCTCGATGAAAAGAAAAGGTGGTGTAACACAGTGGTAATCATCACTCGGGGCCCTGCTTTTTTGGAATGCGTGCAGCCATAATTTTTTTTGTTTATGATGACTTGCTTCAAACAATCACGTTGGTCAGTTTGAACTTTTAATGACTTGGTAGCGTATTCAATTAAATCTTGGTTTGCAAATCATTGTATTCTGTTTGTATTCACGTTTAACACAGGGTCACAAATTCATTGAAACTGTTTTTTTTTACGTGGCAATACAGACAGGCTGCAATTTGATTGGACAAAAAAAGTTTTTAAAAAATGACATTTTATACATGCGAGAAAGCAGTGCGGTCAATGGAAATGCAGCCAAATGAACGGAATAAAGGTGAATGCAACCTACCGTAATAAATATTGGAATTGATCTTGTAAAAGTAGGTCAGTGCTTGTGCTTGCTGTTTGGTCCCCAGACAAGGAGGCCTTGCTGCTTCTTGTAAATTCTTTCTTGGAGCTTGCATAAGCACGCTGGGCAAAAAGTGCAGAGTCACTGCTAAAGGCAATAAAGACTTCATGCCGCCGCCGCCAATGTGCCCCGCCCCAGCTGTGAGTCCCAGACAACTTGCACAAGTGTCTGTGATTGTCATGCAGCCAGCGACGTCGCTTTGAGAAATGAAATATTCATATGGAAGATTGTATACGATGCACCTTGACGATCGTTTTATCACTTGACTCAGGTTTGCTTTTTCATGCTCGAATCTGTGCACACGACAAAAACCATTTGCACACTCGCCCCAAGCACTACCCACCAAAAGTGCAAACCTCAGAATTGCAAATCACAATCTTATCATTGTTACTCATCTTCATCATCATCATCATCATTTCACTGCATGTCCTGTGTGTGCATGAGTGAAAGGCTTAGTAATTATGTATTGGCATGACTTCCTCCCAACATGGCTGTTGTGCCAGGGTAGGCAGGCCTGTACCTGATATCTAATATCCACAATAATTGTCATCACCATAATAAATCTGATAATCATAATTCTGATGCTCGTACTAATCCTCATAATGATCCAAATAATTATCATAATAATAGTGCTTGTAAACATTATCAAATTAATACTATTAGTTCCAATATTCCCAGTAATTATAACAATTATGTAATCCAAATAAAAGTGGTTATCCTAATCCACGAAATAATGATCCATTCGTAACGATAATAATATACTGTAACAGGAATAATCCGACAGCAATACAGTGCACTGCAACTCCTGTTCCTAATCGGGTTGATGTTGGAAGTGCGTGGAGGTCGTTGTGAGCGTCTATGTCAGCGGGACATCCTACTGTATTCTCAAATCACTTCCTGTCACATGGTGTCCCCACCACAAACGAAAACCAAAGAAATAACATCTAAAATTGGGGGTCGGGGGAATCGTTAAAGAAATAAAATAAAAACGAAACTTCTTTCCAGAAATCAAAACTTAACTTAAAGTACATTTTGCGTGTATAAAACTAAACTAACTTAACTAGAATTAGAGCGAATATGTCCCTTTTTTTCTCCTTTTGGCTCTTAATTTAATGCACGAGCCTTTGGGATTGATTTTAAGTGTACAGTATTTATCTCGATATTACTGCACGGCTGTGAGCCAAAGAATATAAAGTTGGACAGTCTTCTGGGAGTTGTAGTCCTTTGATGCGTGTCGCATTGATGTGGCGTCATTAAGCAGCAGCCAACGAAAAAATAGCCAGCTGATGACGTCGCTCTCAGGAGACCAGTTTGCGTGCGGTTTTGCCTCGAATGGCTCTCCTGACTTTGTCGTTTGCCAACACAGCCCAAAACGCAACGCTAGGTAAAAGTGCTTTCCTTTTTTGTTTCATCGATGAAAAAAAAACAACAACAAATTTGTACCCAAAAAATGGTACACTGTACAACTGGGTTTAAATCTTCCACACGAAGAATTCAAGCCACGAATCCAATTCAGAAGTTGGCAACTAGTTAAACAATTTGCGTCTAATTTTAGAAACGCTATTATGCAATGCACTTTTTGTAATTCAAAGTCTATGGACCGTCAAACCGTACTCTGCACTGTCAAATGTTTTAAAATAAATTGTTGGTTGAATTCTTGCAACACAACACTTAACCATGGTGTTTTTTTTATCTTACACACACTCACACACTCACACACACACACACACAAAAACCAAGGGACGAATATTAAGACTAACTAAAGCTGTCTTTGAAAAAACAAAAACTAATAAAAACGAACAAAACTGCCCTGAAAACTACTTAAAACTAACTACATGAAAAAACCAACCCAAAACGAAATAAAATTAACCATAATAAAAATGTTTCAACTTTAATAGCCCTTGTCGCCGCTTCCCCAAACAAGCACACACACACACACACAGAGTCTGTGACCTAAGACTGCCATTTCTCTCACTCTTGATGCATTCTCCGATTGGTACTTGGACAAAAGCAGAGAAATGTCACCCCTGTCAAGACCACCAGCAGCTGATCAGCCGATGTGAGCTCAGCTGAGGTCCAGTTACAGCAGCTGTCACTCGCACATCACGATGGAAGCCTATCTTGCACGCGCGTGCGGAATGTTCACCTGACACGCAGCCACAAAGTAGCCCACCTGAATGGCTTGAAACAACTGCCACGGACAAAGGAGACCTGAAGGACTTTTAAAAACTGGAAACGCTACTGGAGGCTAGAAAGACCCGAAGGAAGGACATGGATCTTGGAAAGCTGAAGGACCTGAAAGAACTGAAAATAATCTTGCATGCACACTTGAAGAATATGAGTGATTGAAGGGAAGCAGAGAACCTCAAAGGTTTGGAAGGAACTGAAACTACTACTGGAGGATAGAAAGACCTGAAGTGGTTAAAAGAACTGAATGTGACCTCCAAAAGCTGAAGGACCGCGGCGGGCCTCGGAACACTTGGACCAGGATCGCGATGGTCACATCGGCTTTCGGTCTTTGCGGTTCTCTGCGGGAGCTTTTATCAGAGCCGAGTTGACCTACTTGATAAATAAGCTGAGCAGCAAGTGAGAAGCAAGGTTTTTATCTTATCCTATTATTGCTTCCACACCTTTCTGTCCTTTATCTGAACTTATCTGGCGTTTATCTTGTCTTGAAGTCAAGTCTGCATGGCCAGGCACTTTGGATTCGCTAAATTGCTTTCAAGCGGAATTGCAACAATTCCTCAACGAATGGACCACTGATCGACGATCAACTTAATCCACACCGGTTTTGAGAATCGGGTTGTGTGTTTCGAGAGCTGGTTTGACTCCAGATTGTCAGCAATTCAACCTCTTAACAGCAAATATTGATGACTGACTGCTTATCTTTTGTGTTGACTCCAATAAGACTTTTTGCAAACGCTTGCTTTTACTTTGGAAAACAATGATCAATGTTTTGGGCTGATTTTGAGGCCAATGTTATGGACCAGACTAGCTAGCTGCTGAATCATCATTTCTTTGCTCATGCATTTTCTGTCAATTTAAAAGACGTGGAGGAGGAGGCCGTTGTCATCGAAAACCCGACAAGAAACTTGTGGAATCGCTTGAACAAGTAGCACCCAAGTGATCCCAGCATGAAAATGCGAGCAGTTTGCACAGCCAGCCCACGGAAACATTAGCAGTTTAGTCGCAGAAGGTTGGGGAGCGCTCCCTCTATAACATATCAAAGAGGAAAGCGAAGAAAGAATCTTGCGAAGGGGAAGGCGGCTGAGCTGGACGAACCTCATTTGCATCGCACCACACCCAGCTAGCATACGCTAACCTAGTTCCGTCAGTTAGCGACAGTATGCGCATTCTAGCGCTCGCCATGGCAACCAATGTTGGTTCAGCTGCCTGGGGTTTGTTTTGGCTCATTTGAAGTTATCCTTGACACGCCTACTCGCAAAACGACCTGCTAACATTCGCGCTGTGCCAACATTAGCGCTGTGCTAACATGAGCGCTGTGCTAACATTAGCGCTGTGCTAACATGAGCGCTGTGCTAACAATTATTGGCCTGTTCAGACTTGACTGTGTGACCTCAACGCATGTCTGATTGCCGTCTGTGTGTGTGCTGGCGTGTCAAAAGTTGTTTTGAAAGTTTGACCGCCGCTGCCTGGAAGACATTTCCCTCTTCCGGCTGGTGGCATTTCTTAGATGACAATTGTTCCTACTGCTCGTATTTAAGTTTCCATATTTTTTGTTCTCTTGTTTGCGCTGCGCATTCGCATCATCTATAAGCAGCGTTTTTTTGTTTTTTTTTGGGGGGTGGGGGACGTATCTGGATGTGCCTGCTCTGTCGAAGGAGCATGAAGATGCGCCGTTTTTGTGCTTGTGTGCGTTAGTGAGACCTCTGTTCCACCTGCTTTGGCTCTTTGCAAAAGGAAAATCTGGTCTTGCTTTTGTGTGTGTGTGTGTGTGTGTGTGTGTGTGTGTGTCGAAGGAATGTTTTCATGTCACAAGCCGAATGTTTGCGTGTGCAATTGCAGCTGTGAGCCGCCGTCAAGAACGCGTCAGCAGGAAGTCGTGATCCTGCCCGCCGGAGATTCTTCCCCGGTCTGGATGATGAGTTCAAGATGGGAGGAGCGGCCGGCTTTCCTTCCTGAGCGGTCGCACGGATTCGTTGCACGGAAGGCGTGTCACGTCTTGACGGCAAAGTTCTCCGCCTTGACGCGCGTGCTCGCGCGCCGTTTACAAAGTGCCTGCCCTGCCGTTGGCTGGCGACCAGTCCACCAGATTGTTTTTGCATCTGTAGTCTTGAAGGTGGCGGGCTCATGAAGCCAATATGCCTTCCTTGCAAGGCGGCAGGGCCTGCAGAAAAGCCCCTCCAACACAGGATGGGCGGAGCCCAGATTCCGAGCTGTGAGGCAGACACGCTAACCTAGAGCGCTCGCTGTGCTGAATCCTCAGTCAATCGATAAATGGAGACAGCAGTGCACAAATATAAACTTTTATTCCAAACAACACTACTTCCTTTGCCAAAAGAAAATGAAACTTTTGATTGGCAGTCTCGCACGCACGCACACGCAAACTGTGCAAATCACAAAGATGCGGGAGACCGCATGCGGAAGTACCAAAAGCGCGTGAAGCAATAAAAAGGTGCAGTCGCCCTCTGATGACATCATCGGCATGTCCACTCACTAAAAAATCTGCCTTGCATCCGTCAGGACCCACACTCGTTCGCTCACTGGCTGGCCGGCCGGCTGGTAGGCCGGCCGGCTCCCCTTCAATATGAAGGACGTAACGTCCGTCGTCAACGCGGTCAAGTGGCAGCCCGTCACCAGTAGGGCACGGAGGCATCCGCGTGGTTCCAGCTTTGCCAGCCCGGGAAGAAGCCGCTGCACATGCGAGGGCTTCCCAACTGGTCCAGGTCCATCTCCACAACCTTGACGCCGCTCGCTTTCTGCTGCTCGGCCGGAGCCGGAGAGGACGCGCCGGTCCAGCCCGCGTGCTTGACCCCGTAGTTCTTGCCATCGTTGTTGTCCCAGAAGGTCCGGCCGCGGGCCTCGAAGCAGACGCAGAACTCCACGCGGTTGTGCGGCGGGATGTCGGCGGGAAGGTCCAGAACGAAGGCGAAGGTGTCTGTGTCGTTGGCGCCGTACACGTTGTTCATGAAGGTGCAGTCCACGTCCACGAAGCTGGCCCACGAGTCGAAGGTTGCCCGCACACGCACGCACTTCTCAAAGCCGACGTTGCGCACTTTGACCGTGCCGGTGAGCGAGCGCTCTTGCAGCGAGCAGTTCTCCAAGCAGACCGAGTTCCGGATCAGGCGGTTCCGGAAGTCCAGGTAGTCGGCCGAGGGCTGCTTGAAGTCCAGCTCCAGGCTGCACGCCGAGCTGATCTTCAGGTCCATGGCGGCATTCTCCAGATCGCTCATATCGAACTGCAGCTCATCGCCGTTGCGTTCTTCCTCGTTCTTGGAGAAGACGCGGACGGCGGTGAGCGACATTCCTTTGGAGTCGGCGAACACCACCTTCTTCTTCTCGCCTTTGCCGCTCCAGCCCTCGTGCTGCGCCGCCCGCTGCTGGCTGCTGAGGCAGGGCCTGAGCCCGGCGGCGGCGGCGGCCGCCCGGTCCCGCCTCTTGCTCCGAGTGAGTGGAGCCTCGTAGGAGCTCAGGAAGCCCCTGAGAGGAGGAGGAGAGTGGCTGATGTAGAAGCGCATGGCCATGTCCATGGGCATGACCGGCCCGGGCATCGCCGACGGACTGAAGGACCGCAGAAGGCTGCGCGTCGGGACAGGAAGAGACGGACGGTGAGTGATGCGCGCACAAGCTTCCACACAAACTTTTCAATGCTTCAAAGTTGACACTCTTTTTAGTTCTGACAGAAGATGAAAGTGGACGAGTATCCCTCCCGCTCATGATAAATCCGTAAAAAAATTGGAGGCACCCGGACTGGTGCCAACTTTTGCTCGAGTCACCTCAAGTTCCTTGAGGTATTTGTTACTTTTCAATTTGTCTGAGCAAATAAAAGGAAGGAAATATGAAGACAGAGCAGGCACTTTATTAATGTCGGTCACTCAGGTCACAAGCCGCAAAAAGTGGCTGACTCAATTCCACTTGAGCTTGAGTTAATGTAACTTCAAGTTACTTGACTCGATGATTTGTTACTTTTCATCTTGCCTGAGCAGAAGACGAAGTCTGGGTAGATTCTCAGTCTCCCAGTTCATCGTACTTCCCCAGGTTGGTTCAAGGCAATTGTTGCCTCAATTTATCTTTTGTGAAATCAACATGAGACGGATGTACTACTTTGATTTCAGAACTTTTATTGTTAGTTTTGGTCTTGTTAGCGCAGCAGAAGTGGAGGAGGAAGAAGAAAAGACGAAACAAGTTGTCTTTGTAGATTCTTCAATCAACCAGGGCTCAAAAGATTACGTACGTCTCAAATGTCAATTATTCGTCATAAGTCGACCTTGAAAAAGATTTGAAGTGGCCTCCATTCAACTTCTTGAGGCGCAGAATACTTGTCAACCGTGCAGCACTTATGCAGACCTTTGACTTAATTTGGCCACTGGATTCTTTTGGGCTGTTTAAATTACGTTTAAGCTGTCAACGCTCAAAGCGGAAGCGACGTGACGACTGGCAAATAACTTTATGGGGAAGTTGACGTCAAGCTCTCACCTGGCAGCACTCATGGGAAAACAAAAGCCCCGATCCGAGCACTCCAACTAAAGTCAGCTTCTTCTAGAACATTGCTGTCGCCGTCGCTCGTCTTTCTCCTGGTCGGTGGTGCTCGTGGTTTTCCTCCTACTCCTCCTCCGAGCTGGGGCGCGACGTACGTGAGTGGCAAGCGGGTCGGGCTCAGCTGGCTTTCTAGAGCTCCGCGCTCCCCACAGCGGCCAATCGGCAGGAAGCGGGCGAGCCGGCCGGCCAATGGGGGCGGAGTGGGCGAGCCGGCCGGCCAATGGGGGCAGGGCTAGTTTTGTCGGGGCTTGCCCACTTGCACGGCAAGATGGCCCCCGACGGCCAGCGGCTTCGGCAAAGACGAGACGCGCCCTCTGCTGGCCAACTCGCCTGCCTCAGAGTCACTCGTGAGATTTTTGTTCGCCTCCGTTGACACATTGTTGGCGCCTGTGCACGTCTCACCCAACTGTTCCATGCAGAGACGAAAGAAGTGAACACATAACTGTGAGTCCTGTCAAATGGTCTGTCTACGTGTTTTGCTGCACAGCGTTAGCGTTAGCATTCAGTTAGCGAACTGAAAGGGTCAGCTACAGTCCTACGTGCTTGTTTGAAACACATTGAAGTTTTATTATTATTATTTTTAAAAGAATTGTTTACTATTTGCCAAACCAAATGGATGATTTTATTCAAGTGAGTTCACTCCCAACATCGCTAGAGCACTCGTATGTCCAGTTTGACCTTGCACCTCAAAGCAAAACATCGGATGAAAGGTTCTTGAAACACTTGGGGCTATTCAAATCTCAAGGCACCACTGCAGTGCTACACACACACACACACACACACACACACACACACACACACACACACACACACACACACACACACACACACACACACACACACACAGTCACACACAGTCACACACACACGCTCAAGAAAACAATGCTGATCATTGGTGGCGATGCTCCAAAATCCATGTTGTAGCAACAGCAGCAGCAGGCTTGAGTTTGCTGGAACGTCGGTCCGGAGCGAAATAAGGACAGCCGCCTTTGCAGCATGGAAAGGTTCACGTCAGGTCGAAATTTTCCCAAAGACAACACGGGTGCGCTTGCCTTAAATTAACTTTGTTTTTTTTTTTTTTTTATGGTGCAGTAAAGATTGAGATCAAAAGACATTGGGTGCATCTTTGTCATCTTAGGTCCTTAAATGCCGTTTGGCCTCAAGTACGTCCAGACTTACCTGCTTGGCCCGTTTTAATGTTCAAGTGGACCATCATGATTGTCATGTCCTCACAAGTCTTGGCATGCTGTCTTTGCGCCCTCTCGGGTGCCTCTGATGATGAAATGATATCAAATGTGCCCTTGTCGTTTTGGGTACGTCATGTCGACCCGTGTCTCAACACAAGGGTCGCAGGTGTTGGTGGGCGCCTATCCCAGTCATCTGCGGGCAGTAGGTGGGGTACACCCCAAACCGGTTGCCAGCCAATCGAAGGGCACACATATACAAACAACCATCCACGCTTACAATCACACCTTTGGACAATTTGGTAGACTGTTTGAAGCAGGATGGGACCTCACACAGCTCCAGGGATCTGTTGAAGATTTGTGTGAAGACCGGAGCCAGCTGGTCAGCGCAGACTTTCAGGCAGGAGGGGGACACTTTGTCGGGCCCCGCAGCTTTCTTGATCTTCTGCTGCTTGAAGAGTCGTCTCACGTCCTGTTCGTGGATCTGTAGTGGAGAAAAAGAGGGTGGGGGGGTAGATAGAGTAGTATCTGGTAGAGGTGAGTGAGTGTGGGAAATGGGGGTGTCCTTTTCAAATCTGCAGAAAAACGTGTTTAGTTCATCAGCAAGACCCTTATTGTTCACTGTTTGGGGGATGGCGTTCTATAGTTTGTGATTGCTTTCAGGCCATTCCACACAGATGCAGAGTCGTTAGCAGAGAACTGGTTTTTCAGCCTCTCTGCATAGCTTCTCTTTGCGATGTTAATTTCCTTCGTCAATTGGTTTCGGGCGTGTTTGTACAGTGCCCGATCTCCACTTCGAAATGCGGCCTCTTTCTCTTTCCTGAGTTGCCTGAGTTTGGGAGTAAACCATGGCTTGTTATTGTTGAAGGAACGGAAGGACTTCGTTGGTACACACATGTCCTCACAGAAACTGATGTATGATGTTACAGTGTCTGTGTATTCATCCAGTGTGCCTGTTGAAGTTTCAAAGACGCCCCAATCAGTGCAGTCTAAGCATTCTTGTAGAGCTAGCTTTGCTTCATCTGTCCATTTTTTCACAGTCTTAACAACCGGTTTAGCGCATTTGAGTTTCTGTCTGTAGGTAGGTATTAAGTGGATTAAATTGTGGTCAGAAAGACCCAAAGCTGCGCGGGCGATCGATCGGTATGCATTTTTGATTGTTGTATAGCAGTGGTCTAAGATGTTGCCTTCTCTGGTGAAACAGTCGATGTGCTGCTTATATCTGGGAAGTTCGCGGTTAAGATGTGCTCTATTAAAATCGCCCAAAATGATCAGGGGTGACTCTGGGTATTTTAGTTCGAGTTTGTTTACTTGGTCAGCTAGCGTTTGTATCGCCGCGTTAGCATTAGCTTGTGGCGCAATGTAAACACCGACGAGTAAAAAAGAGGCGAACTCACGTGGCGAGTAGAATGGCTTGCAGTTTAAAGACAGCGACTCCAGGTCCGGGCTGCAGTGTGCGTCGAGCTTCGTGACATCAGTGCACCATTCTTCGTTGATATAGAAGCAAATCCCACCACCTTTCGATTTCCTGATAGCTCCGTGTCGCGGTCGGCTCGGAGAAGGCGGAAGCCGGGTAGATGTAGCGCGGAATCCGGGTGGCGGTCACTGAGCCAGGTTTCAGTGAAGCAGAGCGCAGCAGAACTTGCAAAGGTCTTGTTGGTCTTCGTGAGGAGGAGAAGCTCATCCATCTTGTTTGGCAGAGATCGTAGATTAGCAAGATGGATCGATGGGAGCGGGTTCGAATCCACGTTGCCGGAGCTTGACGAGCACGCCGGCTCGCTTCCCCCTCCTCCGACGTCGTTTCCATGCGCCGTACAGCGCCGCCGCTCCGCTCGCGACTAGCTCCAAAAAACCTTGTGGATTTTCGTGTGCTGGTGAAAAAAGTCCGAGCGTCGACTCCCCAATGCTAAGCAGCTTTTCCCTCGTGTAAGTAAGCCGCGTAGGGTCGCCAAAAACTAACGAAAATGCCAAAAACAGGGACAATACTAGGGAGCGTGTAACCGAGGCAGCCATACCTGTCGGCGCCTGAACGACTACAGGCCTGTCGCTCTGACGTCTGTGGTCATGAAGTCCTTTGAACGCCTTGTGCTGAACCACCTAAAGAACGTCACCGGACCCCTGCTGGACCCTCTTCAGTTTGCCTACCGGGCAAACAGGTCTGTGGAGGACGCAGTCAACATAGGTCTGCACTACATCCTCGAGCACCTCGACAGCACAGGGACCTACGCAAGGATCCTGTTTGTGGATTTCAGCTCTGCGTTCAACACCATCATACCGGAACTCCTCACCCCAAACTCCTCCACCTCGGTGTGTCCCCTACGATCTGCCAGTGGATCTCAGCTTCCTGACGGACGGACACAACAGGTGAGACTGGGAGCGACAACATCATCAACACGCACCACTAGCACTGGAGCCCCACAGGGATGTGTCCTCTCTCCACTGCTCTTCTCCCTCTACACAAACGACTGCACCTCAACAAGTCCAGCTGTCAAACTCATAAAGTTCGCAGACGACACCACGGTCATCGGTCTCATCAAAGACGGCGACGAGTCTGCGCACCGACAACAAGTGGAGCAGCTGGAGCTTTGGTGCAGCCGACACAACCTCGGGCTGAACACGCCAAGACGGTAGAGATGATCGTGGACTTCAGGAAACATCCTTCTCCAGAGTTGCCCCTCACACTATCCAACTGCCCTGTGTCAACTGTCGAGACCTTCAAGTTCCTGGGAATCACAGTCTCCCAGGACATGAAGTGGGAAGTCAACACCATCTCCATCCTGAAAAGGGCCCAGCAGAGGATGTACTTCCTGAGGCTGCTGAGGAAGCACGGCCTGCCACAGGAGGTGCTACGTCAGTTCTACACGGCAGTCATCGAATCAATCCTGTGTTCTTCCATCACGGTTTGGTTTGGGGCCGCCACAAAGAAGGACAAAATCCGACTTCAACGGACAATTAGGACGGCAGAAAAATCATTGGCACCGCCCTACCCACTCTTGAGGACTTGCACACCGCAAGAATCAAGACAAGGGCACGGAAAATCCTCCTGGATCCCCCGCATCCTGCCCACCACCTTTCCAGTTACTCCCCTCAGGCAGGCGCTACAGATCCATGCGCACCAAATCCAGCAGACACTTGAACAGCTTCTTCCCTCTAGCCATTAACTCCTAAACAGTCACTGACGTAGTCACTCTTCTTGTGCAACAAATATTGTATCTCTCTAAAATGGTTCAATGATTTTCTGCACCAACTGTACAAACTGTAATAGTATTGTATTCTACCACTGATCACTTTAGCTCTGCTTGAAACTATGGTTCACTTACATTATGAAATGTCCTTCCATACCAATTTGCCATGTTCTTGTTTATGATGATACTAATGCAGCGTGTATACCGGAGACAAATTCCTTGTGTGTTCTACATACTTGGCCAATAAAGATGATTCTGATTCTGATTCTGATTCTGATTTACAGTGTTCCATTAATCTGCCATGCATGTTTTTGGAATGTGGGAGGAAACCGAAGTACCCGGAGAAAACCCGCACAGGCACGGGGAGACCATGCAAACTCTGCACAGGACCGCCGTAGCCCAGAATCCTCTGCACCGTGAGCCCGACCTGCTGCCATTTCAAATGCATTCTCGTCCTATTAAATATATAAACTAGGAGAATTTTTGTCATAGTCATGATGAGTACAGAGTACACACTAGTCATGCTATACCATGTATCAACTACTGAGCAGGATAAAGGTATATTGTCCTAATCTGAATACAATATTTACAGTCATACAAATGCAATACAGTCAAATGAATTAGTGAAAGTACATCCACTACACAATTGACACAACTTGAACACTGGTACGTGCGCCGGCAATAATTGGAATAAATCGTCGTCCCCGGTTTGTTGAGCAGCCATTCAAGTACATTCAAGTCATGTTAACTCACTGAGCAGGACGCTGGCTAAATATGGCGCAATGGAACAGCTTGTGAAGTCTCAACATGAAGATAATAACAAAATCAATGGATTAGATATTTGGAGTCCTTTTGGTGCTCATGTTGTCCTCACGCTTTGTTGTCTTTGGCGGCGCAATTACAAAAGCGACATCACCTGCAAATAAAACACACATATTACCTCACAGGCAAAGATAGAGTTGATTCCAGGTGAACCCGCGTGCGCACACACACACGCACGCACACACACACACACACACACACACACAACACACACACATACACGCACACACGCACAGACAAATTTATCATTTTATATCAGGGGCATCAGTGGCTTATGACATGCAAAAAAAAGGGAATGTCAATTGACATGGCCCACAATGTTCGTTAAAAAAGGTGAAGGTGGGCAGAGTGAGAAGGGAGGTTGTCAGAAAAACAGGTGCCAGGACTACTAATAAATGTAATATGTACTGGAAAACTTACTCTCGGCATTCTTTTGCAAATGCACAGGTAGCTTTACTCGCACTCTCCCTCACGGCCACATACATGGAGGAAAAGTGTTAGGCATGCTGCATCCATCCATCGGATCAGGCTGCGATGTCAAGTACAGATAATCGCGTGATTGATGTGGTTGACTTGCGAGAGACAAGGTCGCCGATAACGGAGAGACGGCCGTAAAAGTTTAGTGCATGATAAAAATGCCGATAAACCATCGGCGGATTGGCCAACGGGTGAAACCTTGGCACCTCACGCCCCACTTGAGAAGAGCTGGGGCCCCTGACCTACTTGAGTGGCGCCCCAAAATGGCAAGGGTCATGTGACCGCGCTGAAGAACCAATGAAAGACAATGTTGTTGCCGGGACGGCGTTCACGTTCAAATATTGTGGGCATGCTGTGGACACGCAGCGGTCTGAAGTCCACAATGCTGTTCAATGTCCACGTCCAAGTCAAACACAAGACGCAAGCTCCCTCAAGTCATGTGACACACTACTGCCAACTACTGGCTCGCCTGCATATTGCACCCATCAAGTCATGTGACACACTACTGCCAACTACTGGCTCGCCTGCATATTGCACCCATCAAGTCATGTGACACACTACTGCCAACTACTGGCTCGCCTGCATATTGCACCCATCAAGTCATGTGACACACTAGTGCCAACTACTGGCTCGCCTGCATATTGCACCCATCCAAGACCGATTGGTTGGATTCCCTGGAATCACCTCATTTACACGTTTGATCACATGTATGTATGGAACAGATTTGTGTCTTTAGGTTGCTCTGGGATTTTTTCCCCTTATATTAAAATTTTAAAAAAGATATTCGATTTTTACAAGGTTGAAGCATGTTCTTTTTAATATTGAGAAAAACTCGCTTGAAATTCTACAAAACATTTGTATTTTGTTCATTTCTTTTTTTCATTGTTTTCATTTTTTGGCGTGCCCTTTCCAAGTCGAGGAGGAGATCCTGCCCCAAGTGGAGGGGTTCATTTGCCAACGAAAATGTAAGAGCACAAACATCCGCTTTGTTTTGAAAGTCGGCGCACTTAAACGGAAGTCACGTGTACGGCCGAATTGTTTCTCCAAGCGAACCATTTAAGGAGCTCCAAGTGGGACAGTTAACGTCAAAAGATGTCAAGCAATTGTTCCTGGTCATCATAAACACTCCTATATGAATCACATCCATGCTTTATTTTTGACAAGATTTTTCCTAAAGCTCTTGTGAGCACCGTGAACGTTCAAAAGTGGCAGCGAGCAAATCGCTAATTGAAGTGACAGGACAATTAGCTCAGTTTATCGTGAATCTAACAGCTCAAAAGTGCAACGCTGTCAAACTTTTGTTTTTTGTAATATGTGATTTAATTTTTTGTAAACATCAATCAACTTTACATAACAAGTCTGAGGGTCAACTGGACCGAAGGAATTGCCGCGCAGAAACACTTTGAAGGTAAGACGTTCATTTATTTTTACTTTTATTGACCAACGTGTTTGTTTTCTTAACCCAATTTCATGTAGACAAATGGAAGTACACGACAACGTCCGATCAATTAATTAATTAATTGTTGGAGCTCAAAATTAAACGATTTAGCGATGAGCAGTGATTTGGGAAAAAAAACATTTGAGTGTATTTTTTGTTTTTCAGCACAATTTCTATATAGGCTACTGTTTTGCACCGTAAAGTGCTCAGGTATAACAAAAATGCTAAACGTTTGACGTTTTTCAGTGGGTGTCAATCCAGAAGTGAGCCGATATGTTTTGAATAGAAAATTCAAATTGTATGTGGTGTTCTCTTATCATGTGGTCAGAGAGCGACGCAGATGCTAACAGCGCATCATTATCATTATTATTATTATTATTATTAATGGCGCAGGCGCTCTTGGGTAAACGTCGACGTGGGGGAGTAACGTTTGGACTCTGTACGAAGACGTGGATGACGTAGCTCCTCCTTGGCCAAACCCGTTCCTGTTAACCACCAACTAAGCGCAGCATTGGCTACGGTGCTGAAGGACCGAGGTTCTTGGGGGGGTGGAAAAGGGGGCTGTGGGGACCCACTAGCTGCAAATGTGTTTGAGCAGCGTCATTGTCAAGGCCGGTGGTCATGCGGGCTTTTTCCCCCAGTCCATATTGACATATCCGGGCAAGAATGTTCCTCACAGCTTGCGTTACGGGACAACCACAGAAAGTGTTCCCTAAAACACAACACAACTCCCCCCACCACCACAAAAAAAAAAAAAAATGTGGCGGGGGCGGCGGGGTGGACACGTGTGTTGCAGCTATCGAGACTGCCAGCAGATGGCGCCCTTCCTCCATGTTTGGCTGCTCTCGAAAGGCGCTTGCAGGAGGTTCGCTTTCGAGGATGCTGGCGGCTGTCTTGCTTGACTGACTGGTCGCTCAGTGGTTGATTGCCAGGCGACCAATCCAGTGTAGTCTGTTTGGAGACTGGCCCTGACGAGGACCCTCACTCGAAAAGGAAGCCGTGCGCTCTTTCCACATGCTTCCTGCAGCAGAGTGAGCGTGTCGCTGGCTGCTTCAAGATGGAAATCGTTTCCTTTTGTCTCTCGAATGTTCCATAAACTGCAGCTGTTTGTTGTGGCCTCGTCGGTTCGTAAAAGGGTGCGCTTGTTTTGTAATTTGGTAACTATTCGATGAGTTGCGTGGACCAGACCGCGGCGCAATTTGTTGTGTGTTTGCTGCGCCTCACGAAGCTCTCTTGTGCAGCCGGTTGGCATCGGTTCTACTGTGGCTTCCTCCGAAAAAAGGCGCCAACTTTGCTTTGTCGCCGACACCACAGGAAAGCTTTTGAATGGTAACTTTAATCAGACGACCATTTTAGATCGAGGAAAGCGTTAGTTAGCCTACTCGTTACACAAAAATGTGTCTTCCAAAAGGAACAGCTCAGCTGCATCGCTGGTGCCTTTGGAAATTGTCATCGCAAAAGAGGCAAAACGGACACTCTGGGGGCAGTGTTGATGATGATGATGAGGAGGAGGAGGAGGCCGACGATGAAGGTGTCGAACTCTAAGCCCGGCTTTGGCCAAAACGGCAGCCGACGATGTGGAACAGCTCTGCGTCTCCGTTTGTTGTCATTCCGAAGCTTTGCTCTTCCCGCCGACCGCTCGGCTGCGACCTCGCCGCCGTGTCACCTTTTCTCACCCGTTGGACAAACACGGAGTTCGCGACCTCTCACTGTTTGGATTGGCACGGGTGCCAAGGACCCGCACAAAGCAACATCCCGGAATGCCGCCAGGAGCTTCCCTTTGTCCTTCTTTTGGGACAACAGCAGCAATGGCAAGGCGCAAAGACGCAAGTGATGGCGTTTGGCAGTGACCACTCCCTGCACCTGATCTGCCCTTGAGTCAGTCTGCCATTGAAGCGCCATTTTCCTGCAAGCCATCCGGCAGTGACGTGGCAGCAGTCTGCCGTCCACCGTCGCACTATTTGCAATTTCGTATGCCACCGCCTGTCGCTTTTCTTCCACTCACTCGCTACCGTTTTGCTGTTAAACTACCCGCAGCTGATACGCCACACATAAGCTAGCAGTCCAAGTCAAATTTCCTGAGCGCAGGGAGGAGCCCGTGCGTGCCTGCAGGCCACCGCGAGACAGGGTAGCCCCCCCCCGCCTCGGCTCTTCGGGCCAGAGCGCCGCAGCCCTGCCGCGCCCACGTGCTCCATTCGGGCAGGATAAGCGAAAACACCTGCAAGAGGCGGGCGGAAAAAAAGAAGCACCTCCGTCAGCCCAGCCGGAGTTCACGAATGGGGTGAACCCGTGAAGCGCTCGCGGCAACGTGGCACGCAGACAAACTTGCCGAGAAAAATGCGTTTCGACAAGTCACAGTCCCGACGTTTCGGCTGCATTTATTGCCGCTTCGCCTCTGCTCTGAGCGGAGCTTTTTTTTTTTCCTGACCGTTGCGTCAGATTGTTGCCACGGTCGCCGCCGACCGGAGGAGCAGCCCGTTGTTTTTGCCCGGAATTGTTGAGCCCTTTGTCAGGACGACCTCCATTTTGACAAGAAGTGCTTAGGAAATGTGGACTGACACGGTTACCACAGCAACAAGGATGTTCCACTGTGAACCGATTCATCGACAATTGATCCGATGATTAAAACAACAACAACTGTGTTGATAAGTGATGATCGTTGTCCTGTTTGTCTAATTTCCGCCTCCCAGGGCTAAATATGCTCAGATTCTTTTGGGAGAGGGGGGCTGGCAGGTGTACTGAATGATCTTTGTTTTGATACGTTTCGTGTCTTGAAATTTCTTTCGTAACAATTTTCTTGTGTGAGGTGTTGCGTAACTGGAAAATTTCATACGAAGAGACGTTCGTAAGTCGAGGTGCCGCTGTACTTGCACCTCGCTTCCACCGCAATTTGTCGGTGTGGCCGACTTTTATTGTGACTCGCCTCAAGATGGCGGGACATTTTGTGGCCCCTCCAAAGGCCATTACCTCAGCTAACCCGTCCACAGGATGAAGTCACCCGTCATGTCGTTTGACATGCCCGCAGGGCGTGACCTTGAATGCGTCGGCCGGCGCGCAAGGCGCTCTCGTCTCCCATCTTCATCGCCGTCGTCATTGTCGTGCGTCCTTGACGATGCCATCGTGGCCGCTAAACCTGTTGGATGGAAGGCTTGGTTGAACTGAACTTGTTTGGGGCCCAGGGGCGCTCCGGGGCGGCGAGAGGTCACGTTCTGGTTCAAGTCCACCGACGGCAACGTTGACCCGGAGGCGAAAGGTCGCGTGTAAAAGGCCGAGGCGCAGGCGGCGGTGGCGGCCGCGCTCGGTGTCCGCGTTTGTGTCGGCTTGCGGGCCCGGAATGCTGACATAACAGATGTTGTCTGCCGAAGCCGATAATTATGGGCTGTACAGCTGTGTGGCCCGGCCGGCTCTTCCTCCTCCCCCTTCCTCCTCCTCTTCCTCCTCCTACTTTTGCCTCCGGCGCCGCTCTGACTTCACTTGCTCCCCTTGGAAATCACCTTGGCTTCTTCTGTACACCTGAGACAAGAGCGCGTTGCACTTACCGGCTTCTCAGCTGTCAAGAAGCCGACACGTATGTGCCACCCGTCTCCAGTTGACCTGTAACGCCTTCCACTAATGCGCCACCGATCCGCCACTTCTCTGCCACCAGTCGTTGCCAACGCCACCTGCCAACATTGAAGCGACCACGACTTGCCGTTTTCTGCCGCTAGCTAGCTGACTTTAAATTCCCTCCACCTGCCAGCAATCTGCCGCCAGCTGCCAATTTTGTCCCACCAACCTGCCGTTGAACTTCCTCGACTTTCAAACTCACCTGCCGCCAATCTGCCAATGATATTCCACTCCTCTGCAAGAATTTAGCTTGTTGTTCAAACCTCCCACCAATCTGCCACCAATCTGCCTTGAAACAACCTGACCTCCAATCTGGCTCGGACCTCCCATCCACAGCCACAAAAGATTTGTTGACAACCTGTGCTACTCACCAGACGCGAGAAGTCCACTTTCATGTCTGATGCGTGACGAGGCAAGCCAAAGTGTCCACGAGGAAGAATCTCAGTGTGCAGCCCACTCAACTGTCAGTCGGGGAACATTTTGAAACCACCGAGACGCGAGCATTGCCGCAAGCGGACGGACACAATTCTCTTTTTGTCTGTCGAGTGACACAATGACCCACGAGGACAAGGCGCGACGGAGGACGCCGCAGAGCGACTCGGCACTCCGCCCGCCAAGACTGCGGCGCTGCGGTCTGGAGAGATGAAAATAAACCCCAAGACCAAATCTGCACACGCGCGCTCTTGTTGTCCTTCCGTCGCGAAACGTGCGAGGCGAGCGCCTTTTGGGAGCTCAGGCAAAAAAAAAAATGGTTTGGACACGTGGACGGCATGTGACACGATTTCCTGGACGCAAGCGAGCGTCACACGAGCACGTCGCACGCCAGGCCTTGGCAGTGCCGTTGGCTCACTAAAACCTCGGACAACCAATATCATGGCGCATAAAATGAGACAAAAAGTGGACTGGTCATCAGTCCAAATCAGGACAGATGGAGCGACCTGTTGCCATCAATATCAAGGCAGACCGGCGGGGTGCACAAAAGTGGTATGCTGGTGCGCACGAGCCCTGGAAAGGCAACACTGCACCCCAGTTGGAGTGTGTCAGCACGCTTTTGTGGAGGTCTGTCCGACCTCAGGTCCAGACTCGCAAGCTTTTCTCCCCAAAGGCGGCCTGACGAGCTGGCCCCCTCGCCGCCGGCGACATTGGCCGTGAGGTGCTTGACGAAGACGTCGCAGCAGGGCCGCCAGTGAGACGCTTGTCTCCACGTTGTCCCGTCGACGGGCCGTTAAAATAGACGCTTGCGCAAATCCGGTCTGTGTCCAAAAGAGAGTGGCCACCAGGAGACGTGTGCCAAGTTGGCTTGCGGATCGCCAGGGTCCCCAACTGCAAGTCGGTTGTGTTCAATTTGAATTGAATGTCGTGTCGGGAAGCCGCAAATTGTGTTGTTTGAAGAAGCTGCTATTGTGTAGCCCCCGCTGTCATTATGCGCAAGCAGGCCACTGGTGAAAAGCGGAACCTGTGGCCTGAGAGGCAGACCTACGTGCCGCCCGTCGGCCCACCGCGCCGCCCGCCATATGCACGGAAACTTTGTAGGGTGCGTCACGCGTCGCTGGTCCCTTGTGTGCTCTTGGCGCCGCCTCGATCGTCCCCCCTCCATGGACTGACCGCCCACTGACCCCGTGGGCCCGGTGGCACTCTGCTGAACTCCCACTTCAAAATGTCGCCAAGTTCACAGCGACTGGGAGTCCACCAGATAACGACCTTGGCACTGCTGACGGGCCCCGGCGCTCGCTTCGTTAGGCCTGCCCGCCACAACACACATACGCAAGCGCGCCTTTCACACACCTACACATGCACACACACTTGGCACACCCTCACTCACAAATGGATACAAGTCACACACACACACATGCACGCACGCACCACCTGCACGCACATCTTTTACGTTCCAAAGTTTGTACATGTAGTGTGTGTGCACGCGCACAAAATCAAGTCACATGGCCAAAACAACTTTGTAATTGTTGATTGACAGCAGCTGTACAAGATCTGCACAATCTACACACACACACGCAGACAGAGTCAAGAAACACAAGCGAGAAAGTGCTAACTCCTTCCGTGGATTCATCCGTCACCATCGTCTTCATTTCACAGCGTCCTCGTGGCCACCCAAAGTCTCTCCAAACGGCGCTTATTTCAGCTTCTAATTCATCTCATCCCCACCCCCACACCCCCGCTCACACACACATACACAGAGTCACATGCTGCCCATTTTATTAGGCACGCCTGCAGCTGGCTTCCTCCTGCTCACTAGTTTGCCGAAAGGGTCGCATCACGCAGACATGTCGGGAGCGGACGTGAGCGTGGGTTCATGTCAAGTGCGAAGTTGTTGACTCGAGATGGGAACCCGCGTCTCGCTACGAGGGCGTGCCGAGATCAGGTGCGAACGTGTTGAGAGGCGGCTGTCAGTGTGTGTTTTTGATCCCATGGCCTTGAGGTTTGAATGTGGATTGTCAAGTGGGAAGAGCTGATCTGGATGTCGGCTGTCAGCGTTTGACTGCGGACTGATGTCACACGTCAACTTTTTGGAGACAAAGTGTGCGAATGGGATCAGGGTTGACTTTGAGGGATGGAACGATATCCAAATGTGACGATACGATATTATCAGGATGTGAACATCGCCATACGAGAATGATCACGATATTGTGGGGAGGTTGGCGATATGAAAAAAAGCTCACAGTATTGTATAAAAAAAACAAACAAACAGCCATGGGGCGTTCCGAGAGTTTTACGTGAATGTGAATCACCCAGAAAAAGTGTTGACCAGTAGGGCGATCGCTCACTATGCTGATGTTTGCCATGGACATTTTCGAAGGGTCGTTAAAAGCCGACAAAAGCAAACGTCATACAAAACGCCAGGCAAAAAACATTTCTGAGAGAGTGCCCTCTCTAGTTCATAAATGATGATAATGCAGTTAAAAGCTAAATGACCCTCGTTTGTATTAATTACTCTGTTCTTTGCTTTTCACCTGATCCACAACTCTCATTTATTGTGCAATAATCTAATTGTAACATGTATTTGTCACATATTTTGATGCTTTTTTATGGTTAAGAAAACATTTATGTCTGAATTTTGGGGGGCTTGGAACGAATTAGGACATTTACATGGAAAACGTGTCTTGACTAACAACATTTTCCAGTTAAGAATTTTTTTCCAGAACCAATTAATTTCGTAAGTAGATGTACCACTGTATTGTTTTTGTGTATAACAGCAGCGGCAAAGAAATAGGATTGGCCAGTCCTTGGCTCAGCAGCGCAAAATGTCATGGTCTCGTGGTATGTGCTCTGTCATTTGAGTTCTTGTATTGCTAGAAAGGGGAAATGTGTATCGATGTGGTGTCCATTAGGCGTGAATGCGTGTTGACATCAGGTCGAACGTGTCACTCTGGCGAGAATGTTGCCGGAGTGGAATCGTTGCTCACAAGACCAGAGTCGATGTCGTTCCGAGTTTGAGAAGGTCCTGAAAAGTGGAACCCGCCTCCCGGTACATGCGACAAAGCGCCGCCGACACCCATTTCAGCAGACCAGACGCTAACACATTAGGACCGCGATGCGGGCCTTTGAGGCCGGTCCGTCTTAACGAAGCAGCTGGTTTGGCGTGAAGCGCACGTGCAGTCCATTGACGGGGTGCACGATGGGCACCGTCTGCATTTTGGGGAAGTCCTTGGTGGCCAGGGTCCATTCGCAAGTCGCCACCAGTTCCACAGCCAGAGTCTTGAGTACCATCTGAGCCAGTTCTTTGCCCACGCAGCTCCGCACTCCGCCGCCAAAGGGCACGTAGCTGAAACGGGACGAGCGGTTTTCCTCGCGGTCTGGCCCGAAACGATCCGGATCAAAGAGCTCTGGTGCTTGGAAGACGGCGGCGGTCTCGTGCGTGTCCCTGATGCTGTACATGACACTCCAGCCTTTGGGGACCTGGTAGCCCTGAGAGCACAAACACATACTGAGAATCGGATGTGACCGGCATCGCCGCGGACGCTGATGTGATGCGTTTTGACCTTCAAACCTTTGGGCACTAGTGGGCGGAAAGAAAGCCAAAAGATAGGCTGTGAGGTACCAAAAGGGGACGACACGCACGACAAGCTTTGCGAGTCAAAGGTGCTGATGAATATTGATGGCGCCATCCCTCCATCTGTTGACTTGCGCTTCTGGGGCCGGGTCGCGGGTGGAGGCCAGGCTTCCTTCCCCCCCCCGCAGCCTCTTCATGCTGCTCTTCCTCAGGCATTCATGGAGCTATGGTCTCTCCAGCGTGTCCTGGGGCCTCCTACCCGGACCCGGAACACCTCTCCGGGAAGGCGTCCAGGAGGCATCCTAATTAGACGCTCGAGCCACCTCATCTGCCTCGACTCTCTCTGTTGACCAATTTTCTCACCCTCTCTCTAAGGGGGGGAGAGCGCCTGACATCCCGCGGTGGAAACTCATTACGGCCGCTTGCATCCGGGGAGCTTTGTTATTGGGTCACGACCTCCAGCTCGTGACCTCAGGTGAGGGGTCTGAGCGTAGATTGACCGGAAAATCGAGAGCTTGGCGTTTTGGCTCAGCTGCTTCTTCACCCCGACAGACCGATACAGAGTCCGCATCACCGCAGACTCTGCGCTTGATCCGCCTGTCCATTTCCCGCCCCGCCCTGCCCTGACCCATGAACAAGACACCATCATCGACAAGCTCCTCCACCTGGGCTGGGACAGGATCTCGTCCCCAACACTTTCTCCTTTTTCCATGAGGACCATCGCCTCGAATTTGGAGGTGCTGATTCTCATCCCAACGGCTTCACACTCGGGTTTCCAGTAGGTGGTTTTCTCTCAACTATGACGAGTGTGCTTCTTTGACCTGCGCAATGTGTAAAGTACTTTTTTTGTGTGAAAGCTTACAAGACGGCGGGCCAAAGTACTCATAATTTTACACTTAAGGGCAGTTTGAGGATCTGTCGATCTAAAGTTGCTCGTTGTAATGAAGGTTAATTAATTTCGTGCTTGTTGAAAAATTAATAAAATGCTCGAGTAAAGAAACACACATTGAAATATGTTCACAAGAGTGAGATGGGGTGGGGGGCAGTTTGATTTTCCCAAATTGTTCAGCCCCACCTGACTGCCTCCGTCAATGTTTGCAGTCGAATCAAGAAAGGGCACGACCGCATTACAATTGGCCGTCCATCCAAGCTGTCAAAGTCACCGGCTCAAGATGCACATTACCGACCAAACGAGGCAAGAAAAGCCGTCAGTCGGCCCTTGATTACGCCCGTGCCTCGCCAATTCTGGACGAAAACGTAACAAGGACTAGAGTTCCCGGGAGAAGAAAGAAACTCATTTCATTTCTGTGCTTCGAGTCTTTGTTTGGGAAGAAGCAGCAAGAGGAAACTCGTCGTCTCTTGTGGTTTTTCTCCTTTTGATAGGAGCTTTTTCTTAACTCCAGCCCAATTACCGGGCCGGGTCGGGTCTCGGTAGTTGAAGCTTTGGAAAGATGAGCTTGAGTGAACAGGCATAATGACATTTTGTGCACTATAGACCGGTTCTACCCTGAGAAAGACCAGCACCAATAGCCTCACGTGGACCACAATAGTCTTGGGGGAATTCCTCTGAAATCTTTTTCATCTTTACAAAGCCTCCTGCGCAAATTGGGGGCGCGGTGGGGGCAGTTGAGGGGCATCTGAGGATGAGGAGGCCACGGCGGGGCCTCCTCAAAGAAGGCGACAATCCGCACGGCAACATGTTGCTGCTAATATGCGAGCTGCTCAGAAACAAGATTCAGGTTCACCTTGTGTGCTCTGATCTAAGGTCCTGTCTGCCTCATTTGTGGATATGTGTGGATGGACGGTTACTTACGTCCAACTCAAAGGTCTGCAGGGCGGTCCGGTACCCTCCAGAAACTGGCGGCAGGAAGCGTAGAACCTCTTTGATAACACAATCCAAGTAGCGCAGCCGGCTCAGCTTGTCCAGGCTCAAGTTCGCCTGAGGATCTTCGCCGCCGTCTCCGGGACTGGTTAGCCCTTCGAATCCAGCTCGGCTTTCAGGCGTCGGACCACGGCCGGGTGGCAGAGGAGCTGCAACAGCAGAGACGTTGCCGCACTGGCCGTGGTGTAGTGAGCGGCGAAGATCAGCTCCACGGCCGTTTCCTGCAAAGTCAGCGAGAACGCCCTGACGTAAACTCCTTCGGCGGTTCGAATGAAGATCCTATCAGGAGCTTGCAGTTTCTGCCCACTAAAAGAACTCTGGTGGAGAATATTCTTCTATCGACTGGAGTTCTAAGCCTCCCTCACCCAAGGATCTAAGGCTGCAGGCTGGTTCAAGTCTACATTCAAGCCGTAAAACCATTTCTGAAGAAGGTCTGAGGTGTCTCTGCAAGGCTAACGTGCTAACGTGAGGCCAGGCGCGGCTACCTTGAGCTCTTGGATGGTGAGGCTGTGGCCATGCTCCCTGGCGCTGGACAACATGTAGTCAAAGGCGTCCAGATGTTCGTGGTGGTGCTGCTGCTCCATCTTCTCGGCGATGATCTTCTCCATGTTGGCGTGCAGGATCTCTCTGGCTCTGATCCCCTACAACCATTTGCAAATCACGTTCAACCCTGCGTTTCTTTGAACACACGATAAAGACGAGGTGTTTCACGTTCAAACTGATCAAATGGGATGACCTTGCATCCCTGCGACTGCACCGCATCAGAAACCGATGTCAGTGTGTCTCGGAGATCGCCATGTGGGTTCCAATGGCGTGACTCACTTCCACACCTCATGCTTCAGTTTTCCAATTGAAAACGGGGAAAAAAAAGGAACGCTGCGTAGATTGGACACGGACCTTTCGAAGGCCGCTGAGCGGCGTGTCCATGGGAAGCGAGAAGAGATTGTCCATGAGTTGCTCGAAGATGGCGCCCAGGTAGACCACTCGCTCCTCATCCAGCCGCAGACCCAGCAGGACGCGCACAGCGATGCGGAAGGTCAGCAACTTGGCGGCGGCGTACACGTCCACGCCGTTGGGCCGCGCGCACCAGTCGGCCACTTGGCGCCGCACGGCGTCCCTCAGCCGGGGCAGGTATGACTCTAAAGCGCCTCTGCTGAACACTTTGGCCAGCACCTGGACAGATACGCAAAGGGTTTCGTTGGGCTCCAATGCTTTGGGACGAGCCCTATGGGGTTCACGGAAACCCTCGGTACAAGTTAGGAGAGTTTTCGGTTAGAAAAAGTACACCAATGGTCCAAAGACCTGTAAGGGACCGCAGAGAAGAAGCGCCTTCTGTACGCCGCTAGGGTCATCATAAACGTGATTCTCTTCTCTTATGGAGATGAACTGCTGCAAGTCCAGGAGTCAGCGTGGTCGTCAGTTCCCTTCAGTGCGAGCAGGTGTGGTAGGGCAATCTTTTTCCCAAATGTGGACAGGAGCCTTTTTGGAGCCTTTTGGCTACTGGTTTGCCCGCAAAGGGTACAAATATGTGGCCGATTCGACAGACGCGAAGGGGGCGAGTCCTAAGGGTCCCACGAAATGCTGCCCCAGTGACAAGCCGATGGACCCGCACCTTTTTCTGAACAGTGTGTGACGATTTGTCTAAGCCAAGTGAAGACTTGACTCCACCGGACTCACTTGAGTTTTGACCCCACCCCCCTCCACCCCGCACCAGCTGAGTGGCCGTACCTTCCTCTTGCTCTTGTGGGCGTCACCGGTGGAGTTGACGAGCGTGTTGGGTCCCAAGATGATGCGCGTGCTCCGTGGCCACTGCGTGCACACCAGGCTATGCTCGCCCATCAGGATCTTGCGGATGTTGTCGGCGCCCGTCACCCGGATGACGGGTTTGCCCAGGAGGTGCGTCTTGAACACGTTGCCGTGACGCCGCCTGCGACAGACGTGGAAGTCGGAGCCCTGCCGACCAGCCACCCATCAGACTTTTCCCAGTTCGCCGATGACGACGGGTTAGCCGACGGCCCCCCAAAATGTTTTCAATTACCTTCGTTCATTCGTCGTCGAAAGAAAGCATAGCTACACCGCA
Organism: Hippocampus mohnikei; assembly: GCA_026261675.1. NCBI lineage: Eukaryota > Metazoa > Chordata > Actinopteri > Syngnathiformes > Syngnathidae > Hippocampus > Hippocampus mohnikei. Next base: position 2,001,816 of record JAKGUB010000329.1, on the reverse strand, counting down.
AACGATGATCCCCAAAGACTTCATTTCAAAATCATCAACACTGTGACTCTTAACCCCTTTTAGCTTGCGCTCACAACCGAGGCTAAACTTGGCTCCTCCCCCGACACACAAACATCCTGGGGTTTCTTGGTTGTTGCGAGACTGCGACAAATACTTTGGCGCGCCCACCTTGGCCACCGAGAGGCAGTAGAATACAGTCATGCAAGACAAACATAGTTGGAAACTGACTCTTTGATCCCTCCGGTTGACCATTGTTTTCCAAAGTGAAAGCAAATGTTTGCAAATGGCTAATTTGGAAAAAAAAAAATCAGTCTCGACTGGAGAAGTCAGAGATTTGATGAATGGAATCGACTGTCAAAATAGTTGCGGCTGAATTTGATCACCGATTAGTTGTCGACGAATGAATGAATTGCAGATTTCCAGCGAAGCGCGCTCGGAGGACGGACAGCCAAAGATTTCCAGAGTGCGCACGGACGTTCGCTCGCTCACCTGGACGAGCCAGTGCAGCGTCTCCCCGACCAGAGGCCACCCCATGGAGCCTTGGGGCAGGGGCAGCGGATTTTGGGGGTCCCTGCTCAGCCTCCATCGCAAACTCCACAGCAGGCGCGTCAGCCCCAGCGCCAGCGGCGCGCACAGCAGCCACGTCAAGGCGCCCGTCACCGCCCACGCATCGGGCAAGTGCCAAGCAGGGAACATGGCCGCCTCCAAACCGGAAGCATCCGCGCTTGCGCGCCACAAAGCTCCTCTCGTCCTCCTCCTCCTCCTCTCTTGTCGCTCGGTCGGCCTGGGACTCCAATGCGCCTGCACGCACGCACGCACACCCACAGGAGAAGTAATTGGACGCTGTACATACTGGAAATACTTTTGAGAAAACAGAAGGACTCCCACTTAAAGCCAGGTCAAAAGAGTAACTCAATGATACGGGTCCAGACATTTGCTCAGTCATGGCTATGGACTGAGCCCACTGAAGATCCCATTTGCAAATCAATTCATTTGACTGATCGGAGGATTTGAATTCCAGGCAGTTAAGATTGAAACGGCAATCGTGGCTTCCAAGAGAATAAGGTCTTTTTTTTTCTTTTTTCGCAAGCGTTCATTCCCAAAGTCTCTTGACCGTGAGCCTAATGAAGTTTGACGCCATGTGAAAATGCGGATTCCATTTTGGGGTCTTTTTGCCCGTCCCAGGAAAGAAAAAAAAAAAACCCCGACCGCAAATGCGTGTTGGTCACTCGAGCCGTCTTTTGCCTTCATGCCGCCCGGTGATGTTGCCGCAAGGCGCCAGAGGGCTCTGCGATCTCAAGTGCCAGGACGCGGCCGCCATTTTGCGTTCGCACAAGCGCAGATGGCAAAATCATCTCCAATCGCATGTTCTGACGATTGGAGAGACAAGTCGAGAATAGTCAGACACGTTGACGCGCTTGAATCGCAAGAGGTTGAAGCGCAGCTCACACACTTTCTCTCAAACCGTCGTACACTTTTATTGCCGTTGCTCTATCCAAAAAGTCTCCTTCAGTGGGGGGCACAGTTTGCCAAAGCCACAAAGCATTGCCGTTATGATCGATCCCTCATGTTCAAAATTGTCCATTTTTTGAAAATAAGACTGTGACTAAAACCTATCGCTTAACATTTTCTACATTTTCTGTCGGACAACAAGAATGGGGGCTGCCTTGCTGCTTTAAAGTCTAAAGTAGCAAAAGCTGAATGCAATTGAACTATTGTTATTAAAAATCTTATCTATCCAGCTATTTATATATAGGTAGAGACACACATTTATATATATACTGTATATATATACATTTATATATATATATATATATATAAACATTTTCACATTTTTTTCTGATCAAGTAGAACAATGATAGACACAAATTATTATTTTTATTTTATTTCTATACTATTATATATATATATATATATATATTAGTATAGAAATAAAATAAAAATTCTGTTTGAGGAATAGGTAATGAGTGAATGCATTTCAGGATTTTTTTTGTGCCAGACTTTTAACTCGACAACAAAATCCGCAATCAGAAAACTAGTATGAGTTAAAAACAACTTCAAGTCTTTAAATGCGGCTTTCTTAAATACCCACTCAATTATATATATTTTTTTCTCCGTGCATTTTGAAATCACTTTGACTCGGTACTGTAGCTCCTCCAAAATCATGTAAAAGTGATGAATGAGTTCGAGTTGGGTCAACGGCTATCAGTCACGGCTATCAGTGAAGTTTTTCTCGCTGTTTTCGGAGTTCGTGCTACAGAAAGTTAAACATAATTCAGGTGTTTTTCTTGAAAATTCCCCAAAATATATTGACAGGTTGTTTTTTTGTGCATTAAATACAGTCGAACTCATGCAAAAACCCAAATAAGGCTGAACTATTCTTTAATAAAATCCACCTCAAATTCCATTTGAGTGGATTTTTCAATGATATATTCCACGTGCAAATCACCCCGGCGTTCAGACGCATCCCCTCGTTCTTTAGTCCAAAAACTTGATATCAAATATCAAAAGTATAATTCACCTCAACTGTTATTAAAACCCAAACCGCAAAAAAAGTACCATTTTTTTCATTTTAGGAAAACAAGATCGTCTGCGATCTGAAAGTTGGGATGCAAAGTGAAATACAACTTTTCCTTCAAAAAATGCTGCCTTCAAACATTCAATCATTCCCTGCAAAATCCTGATGAGATGATCTCATTGGTGTACAGTATTTCTAAAATGAGCAGTTCACTTGTTTTGAACAGAACCAGAACAAGCCCATTTTGACGAGCGGTCGAAAGCGCAGCGACGTGATTTCAATTGCCGGCAAGTGAAAAATGGCCAGCGAATGAAATCCTCGAGTGCAGATACCTGACGAGTCCTAGCGGGGGTCCACTGTCACTTCCGAGTCCCGCGACAGCCGGTAAGAAAGAGAAAGTTTGCGCGTGAGCGTCTGCTGGCTCAGGTCGGCCCCCCTGCGGCGAGCACGCGCCGCAGGCGTCAAGACGACGCGCGCACGCCGGAAGCGGATGGAGGCGCCGCGCCGCGCCGCGCCGCGCTGCGCCGAGCCGTCAACTATTCCAAAGACTTTTACGGCCGGCGTGCGCCGTCTTGTCCGTCACCTTGCGAGCACGCTTCGGGTTTGGGGGGCGAAGGGGGGGCCCGGTCGCAGGTCTCGGCTCGCCGCCCCTGCGCCCCTCTCCCCACCCGACCCCACCGGCACCCCAAGGCGGCGCGAGCACGTCCCCAAATGTGCGTGCCCTTGCGCGTGCTCACCTCCTCCGCCCCGAAGTCGAGTGTGAAGCTGAAGCGGCGGGTCGGACCGCGCGCCTTTTTATTGGCGGCCCACCTTCGCCCGTGACGTCACCGCCGAGAGCGCGGCGAGCAGGCCCGGTGCGTGAGAAAAAAGAGAAAAAAGAGAGAGAGAGAGACGCTCAGTTGATGGGCGAGAAATGGATTGGAATCTTCGTGACGTCACGCGCCTCATCATACTGCGCCACTGGGAAGGAACAAATACTCTGTGACCCGACTATTCATTTGATTGGCTTTCACATGATGATGATGATGATGATGATGATGCTGTCAAGTGCTGTCCCTCGCAGCTTGAGGGGCAGACCTAACTTTTTCAAAGTGGATTCTTGCTCAGCAGATGAAGACGAGTGGCGTCCTCTTTCACAAAGTCTTTCTTTCTTTTTTAGCTTTTTGCATTTGTATGTGCGTGGCATCCACGCAGGCATGATCAATCAAGCCGTGCGGAATCCAACCGCGGAACAATCGGATGCTCTCTTTGACATGGCGAATCTGTACGTTAAAACGGTAGTTTGTTGTCGCCGTTTCCAACAACATGGCCGCCAACTATGATGCATGACACTGAACAGTGATCGATGTAAACATTTGAACATGCGATACACGATAAATGTCAGTTACGTGGATTACAATATGAAGGGGGGGGGGGGACTTGATAAGTCATGAAACAAACAACTGCAGCGTTCTTTCTTCATCTCCGAAAACATTCAGTCAGCAAGTGAAAAGTGCTCAATGAGACTCCGGCTGGTTGTACGTGAGTGCATTTTGGTGGCTCGCACTATATGGGGGCTGTAGAAGTGACGGCATTTTTTTTCCCACCCAGGACCGGGCCGATCATCATCGCGCATCCCAACTTTTCACAACGGGCAGCCCAAATTGATATGGAGCCAGTTGGCCACGTCCCCAGCGAAGGCCGGAGAAAACGCACGCTCGGAAAGACGCTTTCCAGAATGTCAGGAGGACATTTTGAAGGAGGGGGGGGCTCAATGAGATGTTGGAATCTGTCAGCACTTGAAACCGTCCGACTTCCT
>JAKGUB010000329.1:1657500-1992500 GCA_026261675.1 Hippocampus mohnikei | reverse complement strand
ACTACTTGTCCTTCGTTTTCGGTTGCACAAGCTCCAAATGTGCAGAAGCGGTGCCATTTTCCTCGAAACGAACGCGCCGAAGTCATGTGCGAGACGTGCACTCGTACATGTTGGAAGAAAGTCAATGCAGAGTACTTTTTTTGGGGGGGGGATTTTCTTCTCTTCCAGCCAACTGTCAACACTGGGCACCGCTGGGGTCAGAGGTCAATCCCTGCGGACCACCGCCAGGGAAAGCCCACTGACAGATCTCACGCAAACACACACACACATACAAGCTTTAAGCACAAAGACAAACACGACCATCGCAAGTGTGTGTGGAGTCAGTCTGTCACCGTGACAACCCAAGACTGACCCCCTCACTTTGGAAATTGGGGCCACTTCCCGCTCACGCACGTCCAGATGAACCTTTTTAAGGACGAACGTGGAGCCGTCTTTCTGTGACTCTTCCGGTCTCTCTCTCGGAAGCCATTCAGGGCAGTAATGCTGTAGCCGCTACGGGAGAGTCAAGCCAGGCCTTTTTGGTACGTGCATTGAAATGCTCGCGACTGGCAGGGTGGACACTCAAGTCACACTCATCCCACCGATTTAAAAACAAAAAAACAAAAAAAAAACATTAGCTCAACAAAGTAGACAACGCCAAAATGGGAAAATGTCACAAAAAATTGTCGCAAATGTGTCCGGACACGAGCGGCCATATTTGGGGTTCAGCCGCTTGCCGTGCGCATTGCGTTGCCCGTACAAGAAGGTGCGTTTGTTTCTGTGACGACGTGGGAAAAAAAAATATGGATTGAACAAAAATTGGAAGATAATCGACGGCTCTCGAAACGCCGTGTTGAATTTGGACGATGCCGCTTCCTGCTTTGTCCTCAGCCACCGTGGCAGCCAACCCGACATGAGCGCCGGTCGTCAACAAACGCGGCCGCAGGAAGGCGAAAGCCTTCACTCGCTCTCGTCCGCGGGCGGGCGAACATGCTGACTGCTCAGCTGGCAGCGAGCGTGCGTCACATGACCGCGCAGAAATCAACTTTTACCGGACTTGTTTTCCCATCGCGGCCTTGGCCAAAGACCGGCCGTGACCCCGACACCCTCCCCCCCCCCAAGATCCCTCCCCCCCTCCGCTAATCTGCCGCCGGGCGCCAGTTTGCTGTCGGCCGCGCTCGTCATCGGTGCAGAAGAAGAAGAATGAGAAAAAAAATGAAAGAAGAATGGAGCTCTGTGTGTTATTCTTTGTCATTTTGTTTGAGGGTGAGCGCGCGGTCAGACCATTAGCATTAGCACCACGCCAAGCTGCCATCAAGTACACACGCTTGGACCGCACACACTCACGCGCGACGGATCGCTCTTCAACGTGATCCTCATCATCATCCTCGTTATGGTCTTCAACATGTTCTGCCAGATATTTTTCTTCCTCTTTTTCCTGTCAGCAGTTCCACTTGGCACAAAGCATCCTGGGAAGGATCTTCACTTTTGACATACTTGTGTGTGTGTGTGTGTGTGTGTGTGTGTGTGTGTGTGTGTGTGTATGTGTGTGAGAGAGACTCCAACATTGTATATTGAGATTAGCCAAGATAAGATAAAGTGAGTGGAGATAAACTAAGAGGATTGCATCGGATTTCGATCCACTTAAAGGTGTTGTCGCATGAGGGCGGAGCAAAAACAATGAGATGCTTTTTTTCAATTTTACTTGTGTCGTTTCATTGTTGCAAACGGCGCTAGCTGTCTAGTTTAGCTGCATGCTAGGCTACGTCGATTTCCCCGTCTTCTAAGCATGTTAGCTTCCAGAAAGAACAAAAACTTTAGTTTCTTGTCAACAACTTGTGTTGTTTTATTGCTGAATCTTAATGGCTAGCTGTTAGCTCGCTCAGTTAGCCACAGCTAATGGGCCTCAGCTTTCTTTGAGTGTGTAATGCTTGCGTGTGTGTGTGTGTGTGTGTGTGTGTGTGTGTGTGTGTGTGTGTGTTTTATTGTTGATTTGCTCACCGTTAGCCGTTGTTTAACTCTAACTTGGGTCCTTTGCATCTCTCGTGTTGTTGGCAGCGGTTGTGAACTTGAGGGGCTTGATGGGCGGTTAGCAGGGGGATTTAGGAGGGTCCGGATCCGATGAGGCCACATTTTGTAGCCGCCACGGTGGCGCGGCTTGAGGGTGAGACGCGCTGCGGCGGCGGCTAATTGCCTCCATTTGGACGCGGGCCGTGACAGCTCGCTGGTGAGGAAGGGCACACACAAGGTCACACACAAGGTCAATTGTGTTCACGCTGTCAACTGTCCGCTAATGAACACGGACGCCTCGTTAGCTCGGGTTCAGCGAGTACACAAACAGCGGTGCGGCACCACAAGCCTGTTTTACGCCTGGCCGCGCGCCGGACAAATCATATCATCGCAACTTTCGTCATTCCAACGTCAGCCCGGGTCATCGGGCAAATGAAGTGCCCAATGTGGGAGCACCTCGTCCGAAAGACGCAAACGTCACCGCACGCACGCTAGCAAGCCGGTCAGCCGGGCTGGATGACAAACGTGTAAAGTTGCTTTGAGGAAAAGCTTGATTAAAAAAGCAAAAATAAAAAATAAAAAAGCACACGCACACACTAAGAATTTGTCTCCAGTAATTTCAGCAACCTCAGTATCACAGCAAACAAGCCACGCCCACAAAATATATAAATGCTTTCAAACTTTTTTTTTTAACAAGATTTAGTTCAGCTGTTCAGTCTTTTTTTTTTGTCTGATAGAAATATTTGGAATCAAACTTGGTTGATGATTGCATTCATTTAAAATGTGAAAATCAACCTTTGATAATGCAAAAACCACTTTGCCATTTATGGAGACTTTTTGTTGAATTAACATTTAATGTTAGATTGCTTCTTGGGAAATGTATTCAATCGGGTTTTAAGTTCATTTCAAGTTAATATGCGGGTGAGTGACCCCCAAAAAAAAAAACAAAATATTGAGTTCAAATTATTTTGTTAAAAACTTATACATCATTTTACAAATAATATTTGTGTTGTATATTTGTGTGTGTGTGTGTGTGTGTGTGTGTGTGTATTCGTGGTTGTCGTTGGTTGAGTGAGAAGATGAAAGCGGGATGTAGAAAACGTAACAAAGCGAGCGACGACGAATTTAAAAAAAAAAGGCTGAAAAGAAAGACGCAGAAGAATAAAGGGGTGTTTTGTTCACGGTTGGCCTTTTCCACCCGAGACACTCCTGGTGGCACGTTCAAGCGGCGAGGCCGACAGCCAATCGCCTCGTCCCGTTTGCCCCGTCACCCCGCATCATTGGGGTCAAAGGCTGCCGCGCCTCCCAATTAATGAGCAAGCGAACCCAGGCGCCCCTTTCACCAACACCCGCGCGGCAGCGCCGCGCCCACTGCGCCAGTCAGGCACGTCTTCGGCCCCGCCGGCCGCCCGAAGGCGGTGAACCCGCGCGGCGGCGGCGGCCCAGGTGAATGTTGCACCTTTCCGCGTGGTGGGCAGTCAAGAGCCAGAACGCGGGTCGCGGCGAGGACCCGCGGAAGGAAGCCGGCGCGCTAGCCGTTGTCCCGGCACTAACTGTTCATCCTTATAATGAGATCATGCCCGCTGAAGGCTCCGGAACAAAAGGCTGCAAATTGCCATTAAATGCGCAGCGCTGCGGCGGCGCCTTTTGATCGGCGAGGCCTTTCATGGCCGCTAATGGCTCCTGACGGGCGCCGCCAACAGATTCTGTGACAAACTTCTCGATCCGGCCGAGAGGATTTTTGAACTTTGCCCGCTCTCGCGGGCGGGTGGGCGGGCTGGCCGGCCGGGCCGGGCCCGTCCCGGCCTCGCTCGGCCCGCTCTGTCAAACAATCACATGGGTGACCCAATTGAGCAGTGGTCCCTCCCCGATAACCTCAATGAGCTCTATGTTGGCCCGCTTTGTTTCGACGCTCATTAAACACTCGCCCGCTTCCTGCCTTCAATACAAACACTGAGGCTGGGGGGCTGGGGGGGGCACGCACGGGTCGTGTCCGTAGAAGGGGTGGGGGGGCAGCGCTGGGGCGCAGGTGCAAAGATGGAGGGACGGAGCCGAGGGGGATCCGAGCGGGACTTTCCCACCGAGCGCTCATTAGGTCATGACAATCTGCTCTGACAAAGGACACGGCGTGACCCCCACCGTGCGCCCGCTTATCTGAATATGCCTTTCATAAGCACGCATACAACTGATGCTTAACCCCGCTCGGACCGCCGCCCCCGCCGACTCTGGCGCCGCTCGCCTGCTGAAAGCTGAGAGGATCGACGGCGACCTCGTGAGAACTTTTGAACCTCCGATTTCATTGGATTAGCCTCCGATTGCGGCCGCGTTAGCGCGCACTTTGTGCAGGGGGGTGAAACGTTTACCACGACTAGCGAGAGCTTCCACTTCTACCTGAGAAGATGTTGGCCTGCGACGGCAGGACTTTTGGCAGGTTCATTCTTCCACAGATTCGCCGGAGGCAACGCGGGGGCCTCCGAGTAGGCGGGGCTCGGATCCGGAGTGTGAGGCAAGCCGTGCTTCAGATGGTCGGACCTGGTTGAAGGTCAACGCGAGACCACGTCATCAGTACAGGAAGTCAAGAGAGCAAAGGGCAACGCCCTTGGTCAATGGAGAGACATCAATGTTGGACAAGCGTCAAAATGGCAGATTTTGTGCTGAAGCGTGCCACGGTGGTCGTCACCAAGCACCTCGTTCGCACTTTGTTCAAAATCTTGGATGCTCTTCCTTCCGCATTCTTTTTCCCAAAGATGACCGCTAGCATGCTAACAGGTTTATGCGAGGCAAACAGATTCTGCCTAATAACGAGAAAACATTTACATGGCGACTTTATTTGCACTAATTAAGTGCAATTTATTTCTATTCCATTAATCCCAACAATCATTCAACATCATTCCCGTCCCCTCAATCACAACCACGTGATTTTTGGAGAGTGAATTTACACAAGTCACTCTTTTTGGTGGGATTTTGTGTGTGTGCGTGAGTTATTTGAAAGCCGGCATCGCCGCGCCATCTCGGAGACCCCCGGGGGCAAGCGGCTCCCACTTCCCCTCCGACCCCGCCTCCACAGGATAGACCCCAGACTGGGATCAGTTGGGAGCCCCCACGCCCCCACACACACACACACACACACACACACACACACACGTCCCATTCGGAAATACCTGAGGTTATAGGTTGCCATGGGGACGCACAAACAGCGCTCATTTTGAAAAGTTTGGCTCAAGGCGCCGCCGCCTCGGTGACGTCCAACTCGGAAATCAGAGCGATGACCGAAGTTGACTTTCAAGGTGGCTCCCCACGCAATGTACACGTCTTCGGGCCAATCCATTTTTTAGGGGGCTTTTTAGTGTTTGCGCCTTAGCGTTTTCATTATTATCAAACTAAGCTTAAAGGAATGCACTGAAATGGCTAAAAATACATTAAAATGAAATTACATTCAAATACATATTATTCAATATGTATTTAAATAATGACCAAATATTTGACGTTTGTATTCGAATAGTTGAACCATTGATTGAAACAAACGAAAAGGGGGATTGAAGTGCAGAAGCTGGGCAAGTTGTGTACCTTGAAGGTCCAGAAGTAGTTCAGCGTGACTTGGTCGCCCTCTGGCGGTGTAGCGGTGACAGCAGCAACTGTCACACAAGGCAGAAGGCAAATTCTGGGGGGGGGGGGGGATCACGTTTGTTTCACTCAAGATCACTTTAACTATATGGTTTGCATGAAGAAATAGAACTTTTAAAACAGCACTGATGGACACATTATTTATTTATTTACATGTTTAACTTGTGGCCATTTATGAAAAGCTCCCCCCGCCCCCTTACGCTTTATTTACATTACCTGGAAGCCGTTGGGGGGGAAAAAAATGTACATTAAAAATGTTACAATAAAACAAGGCTGAAAAGCATCTTGATTTAGAAAAAAAGCTAATTCAAATAAAACTGTTTTTCGTGTAACATGAATCCACAGCGTTTTTTGAAAAAACATCCAAACGTTCAAATCAATCTCAATGCTTGATTGAAATGGGCGACAGACAACAGGTCAGGATTTTAATGGAATGCTGCCCCCGCTGGCCGGGAGTGTAACAACAAGCACTTGGACTGATTCGGAGGTTAGTTGGCCAGTATGGCAAGCCATTTGAGCATTTATTCCAAATCCCTGATATCAGACATGAGTGTGTTACACTAGTTCGATCTTTTTCAGCACTAGTTCGACACTCAGCCACACTAGTGACGCACTTTGTCGAACTAGTTGCATGGAAATCCTCACTAGCCACTCATTTTTGGCAACTAGTGCCACTTTTGTCCAACTAGTGCTGACAAAATTCCAACTAGTGACACCTGGAAGCACACAAGCAGAGGGAACTTCCCAGCTAGTCAGCCTTTTTATGCCCTAGTGGCCCACTGGACCAAACTAGTGAGGTTCAAAGTCTTACTAGTTTACTAGTAAGATTTAAAAAGTGTTAACATGTTAACTAGTGAAACGTGGATTGTTCTAACATGTTAACAAGTGGCATATGATTTCCTGTACTAGTTCACTAGTGGGAGCTAAAATATCCACTAGTGAACTAGTGGAGGATAAAACATTGACTAGTGCACTAGTTTAAGACCGTTAAAACCTTGATATCTAACTAGTGAGTCCAAAACGTTACTTGCTCACCAGTGATGCCCCAAATATCCACTTGTTCCACTAGTGCGACATTTTGACTTCACTAGTCGAACTAGTGAAGTCAAAATGTCGCACTAGTGGAACTAGTGGATGTCACCCTACTCACTAGTCAACTAGTTAAATGGTCTTTTGATTGAACTAGTTAACTAGTGACGGCAAAATGTTCACTAGTACAACATGTGAAACACTAATGGCTCACTAGTCACACTAGTTACGCTAAATGCTAATCAGGAGGCAGGACAGTGCCAGAAGTGAACACATCCTATTGGCTCCTGACAAGTGCTCCACCCAGCAAAAACTTAACCCTGTAAAGCCTGATTCTGAGCTTTCTGAATTATTTACTGCCATTTGCGTAATATCTACAGTATACAGAAGGAATCTATCAATTTTTACCAGTAAATGTATCTGTAGGTGATGTTTATTTATTATGTACACGGAGATGAGGGGTAATGGTACAGCTCTACAGTAGCTTTCCACTTTTATATATGTATGCTATACTAAATAAAATGAATACGGCACCATATAATGCAACAGTTCTGCAACATATTCTCCTAAATGATGATGTGAATTTTCAGGTGTTGCTAAATCAGTTCAGGATGCTATAATTTGTGGTGTAGATGCGAATTTAGGAGAGCAGGACAATATATCGCATTGCAATTGGAGCAGCAGCTTGGTTGATGATGTCCCCAAACCGGCTCATCTATTATCTTTGTCGTGCAATACAACGAAAATGAACACAATTGAAAAACATAGGTTTCTTATATTTTAAAATAAAATAATTCACATGTTTACCGTTCTGAGGTTTCTACAATCATAAATGAAGGCATTGTTTACAGCAGGTTGACAGCAGTGTGCTCGAGCAGGTCAGATCGAGTATAATTTTATTGGGGCTTCACTGATTTATTTCATACAATTCATATCAAAACACAGTTGAAAAATATTTGATTGTTAAAATATTTAAATACAAGAACTATATCAAGAATTTAACAAAACATACACTGTTTTTTTATTCGGAGAAAAGTCTCAAAGCATATCACAGATGACAAACGCTGTGCCTCTCCTCCTGTTCTTCAATGAAGCTGATCACCCTCCAGCTCCCGTTAGAATCATCGTGCTGCTGAAGGTGTGCCGGCAGAATGGTTGTGATGCAGAGGTGCTGTGGACTCTCCCAGAAATGAGGACCTAGTTTAGTTTAGTTGTAGATCCAGTAAAACAGTTACACACAGTTACAGTCATATTAATATTTTTTTTAAATGTACTTTATGTAATGCAGGCAAGCGAATAATTCAAACGAACTAAGGCAGCAAACAGTAATAGCAAAATCATGTTCCAAACATTATCTTTAACTCTTTTTTATGTCAATTAGCTTGTGAGTAATAAGAGAAAATGTGACTGTCAGACAGAGAACTGTCAGAGCAAACGGCAGATTTTAGAAAGTCCTGCCGAAATAAATCTGCCACCGGCTACGACTGTCAGCGTTGAACTGCCGCCATTGCTGTCAAAGTCGGACACATCTCCGAAATCGTTGGAGGAAATTTTTAAGCAGGCTTCATCTTGATAAATCGACCACATATTTGACATTTACACAATAACTTTACCGCGTAAAATAATCGTAAAACAACATTTTGTGTAACAATAAGAGTAATATTTACCCCAAAAGCTTTCAATGCGTCTGAAAGTTTTCTCCTCCGTTTCTGTCGCAGTTTGGCTCGAAATGCATCATGATTGGCTGCCCGAAGTCCACGTGTCTGTCGGACGTGCTCTCATTGGTCTACAATACATTACGAAAGAGAGCACGTCGGAAGAATAAATACTCAAAGGGCTTGCAAGCCCTTTGAGTATTTATTCCATAATGCCAACTAGTTAACTAGTAAGATCATTTTGAAGCTTACTAGTGAACATGTAAGCCACAAAACGCCAACTAGTTCACTAGTAAGATCATTTTGAAGCTTACTAGTGAACATGTAAGCCACAAAACGCCAACTAGTTAACTAGTAAGATCATTTTGAAGCTTACTAGTGAACATGTAAGCCACAAAACGCCCACTAGTTCACTAGTAAGATCATTTTGAAGCTTACTAGTGAACATGTAAGCCACAAAACGCCAACTAGTTCACTAGTAAGATCATTTTGAAGCTTACTAGTGAACATGTAAGCCACAAAACGCCAACTAGTTCACTAGTAAGATCATTTTAAGCTTACTAGTGAACATGTAAGCTACAAAACGCCAACTAGTTCACTAGTAAGATCATTTTGAAGCTTACTAGTGAACATGTAAGCCACAAAACGCCAACTAGTTCACTAGTAAGATCATTTTGAAGCTTACTAGTGAACATGTAAGCCACAAAACGCCAACTAGTTCACTAGTAAGATCATTTTGAAGCTTACTAGTGAACATGTAAGGCCATAATAAGGATGATTACGAAAACATGCAACGGTATCCTATTGGCTGTCCGTTTCAGAATAGTATACAGTAATCCAACCAGTCAGGGCTCATGATTTTAGAAATTCTGTGCCCACTTAATTTTTTGAACCATGGCGGACAGCGTCCTGAGACGTATTCGGCGAAGGTGCAGGGCAATAGAGAGTGCCTGTCGCCAAGGGTCTGCCGGTGAAAGTGAAGCACGCGTGATAAACATTTCAATTGCTAATTTAAGAAGAGTTAGTGACCAGTTTAGCGCTAATGCTATTCAAAATTTGATTCAAAGTCTAACAGATCTCCGATCCGTCATCATTGCGGGACCCGCTCCTAATGGTGGACGTGTTTGTGCCCATGTGGCACATCGTTTGCACACAGGTAAAATGGCTACGATTTTTGACATTACTTTTTTGTATGTATTTTTCTTCGAACTGCACACGGGTTTTACTGACGACCTCGCGGTGACTTACCTTCAATCGCCGTCAAACATCGTTTTATACCAGTAGTTTTCCTGCAGCTCAGTCGACTATTAAGTAACACGATGGCTATACACTTTTAAGCAATAACTAGTGGACTTTTAGTTATTTAATTGTAATTTTGAATTATTTTTCTTGAGTAAAATGGTTAGATAAAATAGCTGCTTTGGGTTTGAAGCTGCATATACTTTTATGTACATCTGTGTGTGTATATGGCTGTACTGTATACAGTATATAAAAACACGTAGTGATTCATTTGCTTGAATTCCTTAATCCTTTTATTTCCATACTTTAGGTAGACGAGGGAGACCAGCACTTGACATTACAAGGGATCAAACTGAACTGCTCCTCACTCAGGGCTTTACAGTGAGAGCCATCGCAGGGATGTTGGGTTGTTCCTCTTCATACCTGCATAAAAAATTGAAGTCTTTTCAGATTTCAGCCAGAAATAGATTTACTCCCATTCATGATGTTGACCTGGAGGAGCATGTCAGAAGATTGCACAGCCAATTTCCCAGATCAGGCTCGAAGTAAGTGTTCGGCAACATACTCTTGTCCCTTCATGTATATGTCATTATATTCAGTGTGAAAGTGTACTTTCTTTATTGTGTTGTTTTATGAACCTGTTGCAGATGATGAGGGCATACCTTCGTGCTGATGGTATTGTAGTACAAAGGAAAAGAGTTCGAGAAATCCTCAACCGTATTGACCCAGCTGCTGCAGCCCAGAGATGGAGCCAGACTGTGGCTAGAAGAACTTACTATGTGCCATTTCCCAATAGTTTATGGCACATAGATGGACATATGCGTCTCATTCGGTAATAAGGGATCATATTGTATTTGTACTCGTGGGAGCATTAGAAAGCCATATTGTATGGACAGCACAGATTAAACTGAATTTTATCATCTGTATATCCAAGTTACACAAACTCCAAATTGCCTCCATGTAGTCTTAAGTGCACAGCAATATCATCTCTACGGAGATAATATTTTAAACAAGATGTGAAACTTTATTGTTTTCTTGTATTTAATCCATTATTCTTTTTATGTTTGTTTTACAGGTGGGGGTTTGTGACACATGCTGGCATTGATGGGAATTCCAGGCTAATAACGTACCTCAACTGCAGCACAGACAACACAGCTTTGACAGTGTTGAAATATTTTGTCCAAGCCACCTGCCTGTATGGGTTACCCTCCAGAGTAAGATCCGACCATGGTGGTGAAAACACTCTGGTTGCTCTTTTAATGAACCTACTGCAGGGACAAGAGCACGCAAGGCACATTACAGGCCAGTCAGTGCACAATCAACGTATCGAACGCCTTTGGAGAGATGTTTTTCATCAGGTTGTGCACTATTTTTACACGCTGTTCTATTCGTTTGAAGATGAACAAATACTGAACCCCGGAGACAACATTCACAAAATGGCACTACAGATCGTATACAAGCCAGAAATGGAAAAACGACTGTGCTTATTCAAATGTGGTTGGAACAACCATAGAATGAGAACAGCAAACAACCGCACTCCAACACAAATTTGGATGGAGGGCATGTTAGCCAACAGTGAGCAGGAAACAACAGCCCTCAACAATGTCTTTGGAGATGATCCTTACAGCCAAGAAAATCTCGAAGCTGGCTTGGCAAGATACGGCATACAGCTCAACCAGTTGCAAGGAAACAGTGAGGGTCTTGAACAACCAGTGACTATATCACAGCAACTTAACCTGAGTCCAGAGCACATGCAATATGTTCAAAATGCAATCAATGAAACAACAGACTTGAGGGAAAAATACCTGGTGTGTGCAAGAACGATTAGAAATATTATTGAAGGGAGATAAACGCACCTTTACACCTTTCCAAAGCCCAAGGAGTCGCCTATTGCCTGGGAGAGCATCTGCTGCAGGTCGTTCTCCTCTGTAACTCCTCTCGGCAGGTACAAACACAACATGCAGGTAGACGCGTAGGGTAAACGTCGCATGCCCTCAGCCTGGTCATAAAATCGACGCAGATGTTGTCGCGAAACCCAGGACAGGAACTTCATCCGCTCCAGTGATGAAGACGAGAAGGTCTTCAAATCTGATTTCAAACACTTTGTCTGCCATTGGACAAAAAAAAGTAAATCAAACATAACATCTTGACAGTATTTCACCATCTCCTCGTGTAACAAATTTAGGGTTATATGAACATAATGTAAGGAGAAAAAAGTTGCATTTCATTAAAGTTTCTAACAACCCTTTCTTGTGTCATTTACATTGTCCTCAAATGGTAAAACATCCGACAATAGCACTTTGATCAGTCCGTAAAAGTAGTGAAAATTTTAAGTGTGCCATTTTGTTTGTGCAAGGTATTTAATAATTTCTGCAACAAAGGCTTGATTAAGTTACCTCAATCATATTAAAACCATTTCCCAGCTGTAGATGGTATCCTCCTCTGTCTGCCGATTATTGGTTCCTCTGTCACTGTAATTATAAGTGAGGATGGCTTTGAAGGCTGCCTTTGACAGAGGTTCTTGCATGTTGGTGAACAGGGGCAAGAAAGCGATCCAGTTTTTCTTGACCAGGTCCCACAACTTTCCAAATGCATTAATCCCTCTGTGAACTGATGTATCATCTTGGCTGTTCTATAATGCAACAGTAAGAACATATGCAGAGTATATTAGTCTATAACAGTTTTGAATCCCTGATATTCATTTGGAGTTTTTCATAAAATGCATAATTGGGCCCAAAGTCATATGACTGTAGGGTATGTAGTCATAATTATGTTTTTACAATAGCTTTCCATTTTTAGCAGTCATGACCAGGTCAGAAAGGGAAAACCCCTATACGTACACCTTTTCATGATTTAATGTCATCTGTCTCTTGTTTCATCAATGAGAAACACATTTCCAACTGATATTCGGATGGGACCTCTGTAATTTGTAAGAGCAACATTATTTTTGTCCTGAGAATTAGCAACACTAGTATTGCCGAGTCTGCCAAACCGAAATGTTGGGAAATTAAGCATTTGTGATAATTTTTACTCTTCTAGATGGTACTCTTGATTTGAAGATATACACTAGTGCATCTTTATGTAGTCTCGGATTGGTTTATGTGCGCCTAATCGGTGGACGGAACTACCCAATAGGCGCACACAAACCAATCTGGGGCTACATTTAGACCGTGAGTGCCATATAGAGAAGTCAAAAATAAGTACTTCATGAAGCCTATTTGTCCATCACGATTTGTTGTCAATTCAAAACTTGTTGCAATTTTTAAGATTTCAAAATATAAGTTAGTCAAGGCGGAGTCTGATTGAAATCTACATATTTACATCACCTCAGTGACACTATTTCGTAGCAGTTAAAAGTTGAAATGTTTCTTTCCTTTGCATGTTTTTACCTGAGATAGATGTAATGCTTGACAACATACGCATAGATTTTTGGCATGTCTTCAACTTTGGCACTAAATATTCCTGGGATGCCACACTCAGAAATCCAGTCCCCCAAGTCATGTTGTAGTGCTATCAGGTCCTCAATTGTCTTGCACTGTTGAATCTGAGAGACAAGATTGGGAACAATGCAGCCGAGTCTCAGACTGAACTTTCTTTTCATAGAAATAAACAGCAACTGGTAGCAGTTTAACTCTTTACAAATACATCTTTAAATGACAATCATGATGTACCCTTTTGATTTTGCTTTGCACATCTGGGTCAGGCAGCACATGCCAGTCAAACTGCTCCAGTGTTGGCTCCTGGCCGCACATCAACTGGAAGAGGCAAGGATCCAGGGCCTTAATGCACGGACCACCATGAGCAATTGACCAAGCGATAAGTTTGCCAGCTTTCAAATATTTCTGCTGGTCTAGAGCCGTTTGGTCATAACCAAGAAAGACCTGGCCAGCCTTTCCCTCAAAGATTCCAAGGGAGGTCTGTATCTCTATCATCAGGAGTCTAGGATGAAAATCAAAAGGAAAGGGGTTCTTTCAGCCATCCATTCATCTTATGAATTGCTTTGCAGGCTTGCTGGAGCCCATCCCAGCTGTCTTTGTGCGGTAGGTGATGTACACCCTGAACTGGTCGTCAACCAATCGCAAGCTACACTGAGACGAACAACCATTCAAACCTGCTGACAATTTGGAGCAGTCAACTGGCTGGCAACCGGTTCAGAGTGCTGTGCGCATTCCGCCTGAAGACAGCAGGGATAAGCTCCAGCACCCTGTGTTGAAAATGGAAAATTAAAACCGCCATTCATACCTGAAAAACTCCCGCTGTGGTCCCCCATATCATCTGCCTCTTCTCCTACAAACTCTATGTGTGGTGAATGGATCCAACAGAAAGTCACTCTGGAGATTGCTTTAATGGCACTCTCCAGAAGCTTACTCCTTCTGATACAGACGGTGGATACCGGATTGCCAGAAATGTGATCCTCGTAAAAGTCCTCAAAATAGTGGCAAGATCCACTTCTTCCTAATGTATATTAAAAGAACAGTACTGTACATTAGAAATGAATGGCAAAACAACGGCAGAGAGAGGCAAAACAATTCTTTCCACTTATGAATATTTAAAATGCAGTGTCAGAAACAACTCCTGAAATTTTTGGCATATGTTATGTTTAAGAGCTCTAACTTACTGATGGAGGACTGTCATTTTCATAAGCAACTACCATGAGGTCATCATCTGACCTCTCTTCTTCAGAATCATCAATAAAAAGTCATCCACACGAGTCCTAAAAATCAGATTACCCAAATCATAATTACATACTGGAACCCCAGACTCTCATACCATTTACATCATCGATGTACTGCATTTTGATTTATCTACAGATGTATTGTGATATAATTCATGCATGTGGATCTCCTTAATTTCTTGTTCATTCACATTGGTGTCCGTAGAGTCAAAGTGACAAATCATTTATTTGCTTTCTGTATTTTCCATAGAGTTTTGCTGGAGAAAAGCCTCTTATATTCAAACCTTCATAAAGGACAAAACTGTCTCCAGAGTATTAATAAGAAAGTGCTGTTTAACTATGTGTCAATATACAGGGCACAGCACAAGTGTTGAGGACAGAACAGAAATTGAATAGAATTCCGTGTCACATATGCTACATGTTTCTAAACCTACAAAATACCTGTTCAATGATTCCAAGCATGTCGCTCTGTAAAATACCTTCAAAAGTACAAACGGTGCATGTTATAATGTGATAACATGAACATGTCTGCAGTCATATTTTCAGAACATATGACAGATTATTTATAATCTCCATGTGGGGATATACCTCTGGGGTCCCTGCATTGAGCCACTGTGCAGAATCCAAACTTGACTCTAAGCTCGGCTCCTGTTGGAAAGAGTTAGATGCAGCTGTCTTTTTGACGTGTACACCAAGAGGGTGCCTTTTAATCTCCAATTGTAACCATTTAGCTCACAATTGCCTCCAGTCTGAATTATTAAATATAAACTACAACATTGTGGACAAATACTTACTTGACAAGAGCCCAAGCCTGTGCTTGCTGAGCTTCCATCATTGTTCATCGATGAAGACAAAGCTATGGCATTGAGGGGCAAAGACTGAGAACTTGCATCAGAATTGTTGTAAGATGTGACAAATGACAAGGGAACTGGTACTGCAGGAGCAGAGGGCATGACCTGAGGGACTGCGGGTGAGGGCAGAGATACGATACCTGATGATGCAGGGGGTTGAGATTGAGCACTGGGTGAGACCTCAGGTCTGGTAGCTGTTGAGGTAGCAGTAGGTGAAGCCATCATTGTTGTGGATGGTGGAGGAGAAAAAGACTGGGGAAGGCTCTCCTGTTCATTTGGCTGGGATGTCTCTGGTACAGCGTGAGTATTTTCAAATTCATCGATCTACGTTGACAAGACAAACTCTTATTAATCAGTCACAGTGCTAATATCCAAAAGGAATGTTTGATCAATACAAAGACTAACCTCTAACGGCAGTGTAATATTGGTCTGGGGAAGAATATATATTCTGCTTCTGCCAACTGCTGTTTTGAGGTCCTTTAAAGTGTTTGCCTGAATTCTAGTCAGACGCCTCGACTTATCAGCTCTTGCGAGATGAAATCCAATCACATTTAGGCTAACTAATGGGAAGCTTTGACAGATGTAATTATTAAACTCTGCGAGACTCCATGAAAGTTGTGCATAACACTTGGGGGAGTTTGTCCCTTGCAGATCATGACTTGGGATCCCTGTAAAATAAATACCCACGCCCCAGAAAAAAAGAAAAATCAAACACATGAGCATCATTTTATGTGTAAATCATTTTTAAAATAAAAGCACAAGGGTATGTACTGTTCCTACGTTTGAGGTCACGTATACCCTTACCCACCGTTTTATCAATGACAATAACATTAAGTTAATTGGAAATACCAACCTTGACATTGCTAGTGTTTTTTTAAAAGAATACAAACAAGCATTGCTTTTCTTTAAAGCATAAGGATTTTCTGAGTTACCCCAAAATTTTGAACAGGAGTGATATGGCTCGCAGCCAGTTCAGGACTACACATCCAATGAAGCAATAACAGTAACACATGGTGGTGGGGGGTAAAAATACAATCTCACTGTGAAAATATGTCATTTGTGCATTACCCAAACCAATTCTGGTCAGTTTGCAGCATTCCGAATGAGGTGGGAGTGTAAGATGATCGGAATTCGGCAACAGGAATAGCCTTACTCTCCAGACTCCGTGTATCCCATGAACACGTGCTTGGGTTTCTGTATACAGGAACAGAATATGCAACTGTCAATTGTACCTTCAGCAAATTGGGGTACAGGTATTCTAATCTCAAGATTGCCACAGACGTTCGGGCAAATAATCTTCGATTCCTCTCTCATTATTATATACTTACACTCAGTTACACAGTACCAAATAAAAGGCATAAGACCAAAATTATTTAATTTTTATCATATTATTCGTAACATTGATTGACACTCATGCAATAGCAACATTTATAGAGACAATAAAATGTGTCAAAGTTAGCTTACCTGCCGTCGGGCGTGCTCTTCTTCGTCTCGAAAAGTGCTTCTTGTAGCTCGCAATAGGTTATTTTCGTCCATCTGCACCGCCAATTCTCGTCTTGCAACGTCAAGAGCGTTCCAGACGCGATTAATAACTTCACTGAAATCACTTTCGTGACAGATTCAGCTGAATTGCCGCTCATATCTGCAGGAGGCCCGCCAAATAACTTCGCTGCGTATGATACGTCTACTTCCAGCCGATTGGGGTGTTCGACTAATCCGAATAGGAGCGGATCCCACAAACGTATACCAAAAGAAATTCTAATGTAAAAATGCTTTAGTTACAAAATAAGGTCACACAACCGATAAAGTACAACATAAAACGCTGGTAACAAAATTACCAGGAGAAGAATGAGGGTAACAAAAAGTTCTTGCAAACGACAAGGGAAATTGCAAATGAAAAATCTTGTCACAAAAAGTCAAGAAAAAGCCACGCAACAAGAAAAACTAAAACACAACAAAATGCTTAGTGTCTCTTATTTATTACATATGATAATTGAAAATTTTGGTACATATTTTAGCAAGCAGCCGGCCCGGTAGCCCAGTGGTTAGCACGTCGACTTCACAGTGCAGAGGTACCGGGTTCAATTCCAGCTCCGGCCTCCCTGTGTGGAGTTTGCATGTTCTCCCGGCCTGCGTGGGTTTTCTCCGGCACTCCGGTTCCTCCCACATTCCCCCCAAAAAACATGCATGGCATGCTGATTGAGCACCCTAAATTGTCCGTAGGTGTGAGTGTGGGCATGGATGGTTGTTCGCCTGTGTGTGCTCTGCGATTGGCTGGCAACCAATTCAGGGTGTCCCCCGCCTACTGCCCGAAGACGGCTGGGATAGGCTCCAGCACCCCCCCGCGACCCTAGTGAGGATCAAGCTGTTCGGAAAATGGATTTATGGATGGATGGATGGATGGATTTTAGCAAGCATCATGGATGTTGCCATGTTTGATTTGCTTTTGTGGGCCACATAAAATGATGTGGCAGGCCAGATCTGGCCCCTGAGCCTTGACTTTGATACCTGTGCTGTATACAGTAGTATCTACACAGTGTTTATCGATCCAATTTTACGGGTGCAAAATTGGTATACAGTAGTATCACATTGATGAAATTAGTGAAATATTATGAATGTATTTTTAATGTAATATTTAATGACTTTATAATTAATACACGGGTGGCCCAGTAGTCCAGTGGTTAGCGTGTCGACCTCCGTGCAATTCCAGCTCTGGCCTTCCTGTGTGGAGTTTTCATGTTCTCTCCAGGCCTGTATGGGTTTTCTCTGGGTACTCCGGTTTCCTCCCACATTCCAAGAACATGCATGGCAGGCTGATTGAACACTCTAAATCATAGGTGTCAAACTCAGGTCCTGGAGGGCCAATGCCCTGCATGTTTTCCATCTCTCCCTGTTGCAACACACCTGATTCAAATGATCAGATCATCAGCAAGCTCTGCGGAAGCCTGACATTGAACCTGTTCATTTGAATCAGGTGTGTTGCAACAGGAGAGTTGGAAAACATGCAGGCATTGGCCCTCCAGGACCTGAGTTTGACACCTATGCTCTAAATTGTCCCTGGGTGTGAGTGTGAGCGCAGATGGTTTTTCGTCTCTCTGTGCCCTGCAATTGGCTGGCAACCAGTTCAGGTGTCCCCGCCTTCTGCCCGAAGACGGCTGGGATAGGCTGCAGCACACCCCGCGACACTTGTGTGGATAAAGCGGATCAGAAACTGGATGGATGGATAGTTAATACATTGTGTGTGTGTTTTCTACTTTTTGCAACTCTGCACCTATTTTTGCACTCCACTGCAAAAAAATAAAAAAATAAAATATATATATATATATATATATATATATATATATATATACACACACGGTATATACAGGTAGATAGATAGATAGACAGAGAGAGAGAGAGAGAGAGAGAGAGAGAGAGAGAGAGAGAGAGAGAGATTAATCAAAAGTATGAATTGTTTTTATAAAATCACTACTCTACTTTCTTCTTAAGGTATTACGAGCCGGGCGCGTAAGGGTTAAAGCTTTAAGACTGAATATTCATTGTCTGAGTACCGACCAATCAAAATTCTTGTCCCGCCTGCTTCATTTGCATGCAGCCCACTTGTGAACATGTCGGTGTTCGAGTCGCAAGTGAGACATGAATGATCGAATGTTACAGTTGACATGCTCACTTGTAAGGGCCAAATGTCCACTGGGTACACTAGTTAAGGTGTTCTGGCCTTAGCAGTGAACTTGTCAGTTTAAAATGTGATCACTAGCTCACTAGTAAGGCATATTATGTCCACTAGTTACACTAGTTGGATCTTCCAAACCTTACTAGCTGACTAGTAAGGTTCAAAATGTTCACTAGTTAACTTGTAAATGCTACAATTTCCACTAGTTGCACTAGTTGGTCTCATTTCGACCTCACTTGTGAACTAGTGAAACACATGTTTTCTTTCTAGTAAACTAGTTGAGTGCAGAGTGAGCCACTAGTTCACTAGAGACGCTCATGTTTATTCAACTAGTTAACTAGTGGGAGGCATTTTGTCTCACTAGTCAGACCAAGAAATGAACTTGTGCAAGATTTGACTGAACACGTTTGACATTTTTCCTACATGTTGGGCTTTTCTTTTCACTTGTTGGTGTTAATCAGCACAAGTGAGCGACTGTGCACAACGAGTGCAGCAAATATCTAACATGTAGGGATTTTTGTTGCACTAGCTCATGTTTTTGGCATACTAGCTGGCATGTACATCATACTAGCTAAATAAAATTGCTTACTAGTTGACATGTGTGCACAACTAGTGAACTTGTAAAGTTTTGTAACTGTCAAACATGCAAACTAGCCAAATGGGATTATTTCACTAGTAAACTAGATGTGTGCACATGTCACCTAGTTCCCAGTTTTGTCAAACATGTTCAGTCAAAGTCTATACAAGTTCAGCATTGAGCCTGACAAGTGAGACAAAATACGTTCCACTAGTTAACTAGTGAAATGAAAATCTGTGTCACTAGCTCACTAGTGTGTCACTCTGAACCCAAATAGTTTACTAGTGAGGAAACATGTGTATCACTAGTTAACATGTAAAGTGAAAATGAGCCCAACTAGTGCAACTAGTGGATATCTCTACATTGACTAGTGAACATGTTCACATTTTGAAACCATCTAGTTAACATGTAAGGTCAAATCGATTGCAACTTGTTTACTAGTTTGGATTTCTGGATTCACTCGTCGACATGTAACCAATAATGAGAATCCTCTAGTGAACTAGCTGCAAATCCTCAGGACAACTTGTAAACTAGTGTAAAACATGCAAATAAAGTGGGTGTGATTATGACAAAATCTGAATCCCGATTGGTGTATTTTAACTGCAGATCCAATAGGAATCCTGCAGCCACATTTCTGCCCCACCTCCTCATTATTTTTGTGCAACTAGCTTACTAGTGAGCAGGTTGGCATCCACTAGTTCTACTAGTGAACATTTTAGACCTCACTAGTTGCACTAGTGCGACATTTAATGTCGCACTAGTGCAACTAGTGTATGTTTGGGGCATCACCAGTGAACAAGTAACATTTTGACACTCACTAGTTCGATATCAAGGCGTCAAGGGGCTTTAACTAGTAAACTAGCTACTGTTTTATCCGCCACTAGTAAACTAGTGAGTATTTCAGCTCGCACTTGTTTACTAGTGCAGGAAATCACGGGTGACAAGTTCACATGTTGGAATAATCCATGATTGACAAGTTAACATGTTGCTGAAAATGAATGACTAGTTGAAGTTTGTATGCAACTAGTTCGACAAAGTGTGTCACTAGTGTGGCTGAGTATCGAACTAGTGCTGAAAAAGATCGAACTAGTGTAACACACTCATGTCTGATATCAGGGATTTGGAATAAATGCTCAAATGGCTTGCCATAGGCCAGGGAGTCTTGGCGACGGCTTTGCACCCACGGACCGCTTGTTACTCGAGAAACGGTCACAAACTCATGAGGAGGAGCACATCGTCCGCTTTGCTCCACGGTCACTTTCAACTTTTCTCAGGAGGCCCACGCTGACACTTTGTGGGAGTTTTGGTCAGCGTGTCAAAAAAGTGACATGTCAACTGAACTAGGGAACCCTGGAGACCGCATGAACAGGTTTTCTGCTTTGACGTCAGGTGCAGCTTGCACGCTGAACCTAGTAAGTGGCAGCAGCATCTAGCGAGCGGCATGTGCGTCTTTTGCAGCTTGCATATGCGACTAAGTCAGTCACACGTGCACAACACAGCCAACCGCACATTTGGTCCATTTTAATCACATACAGAAGGGCTGCAGGTGTCAATTTTTTTTAATCGGTTATTCTATCATTTCACCGATTAATTGGATAATCGAGTAAGAACACTTTGCATTGAAGGTTACTGCAAAATCATTGTTAACCATCACTGTTAATTTAGCAACATGTTGCGGCTGCAAAGTCCTTTTTGACATCGATTCAAAACGTTTTTTTCTGTGCCCATGAGTTGATTGCTTCAGATACTAGTTTGGTTTGGAAGGGAATATTGGCAAAAAGGTTGCTAGTTTTCCAACGGAAACATGGATGGTTGCAAATGACCCGTTTTGACGAAACTCAAAAGAGAATCTAAATCTGCTTTATACCGGAGACAAATTCCTTGTGTGTTCTACATACTTGGCCAATAAAGATGATTCTGATTTCAGGGAGGATGACAGAAATCGGAAATGTATTTCCTGTTGAGAGGCTGAAATCAGACTATTTGGACATTATGAAGTTAGGTCAATGATCAAAATAACTGTTGATTAATTTTGATATTAAGAGCTCCATTATAAAGTGTTTTTGTTTTCTTGAGCACGGCCCTTTTGGAGACGCGATGGTGCTGCCAGACAACTAAAACTTTTTAAAGCGATGCAGGCGCTCTCGGATGTCGCGGCCACAGTCAGGGAGTGCGGGCGACTCACTCAAGTTACACGCAGGATCTCAAGTTGGAGTTACGCGTGTGCGGAGGGGAAAAAAAACCCAAAACAAAACACGCTCGTGTTGACTCTCAACTTTCGTTGCGGTTTGTTTGTATCACTTAAGCAAGTCCATTTCGCCTTTGACCCACTTCACGGGCCCAGAGCAAAAAACTTTCACTTCCTCAACGATTGACCAAAAATTTCCAAGAAGAAGCTGTCGAAACGCTGGGGGATTGGGGGGGTCACGCCGGATGGAATGGACGGTGATGACGCTTCCGCATTGCTAATCTAGCGTTAGCTTCTGAGGGCCGGGCTTCCGCTGTTGTCCGTCTCTTTGTTTTTGTCCTTCAGCAGCGACGAGAAGACCTGAAAGCAAAACGACGACAACAAACGATTGACTCGTTATGACGGAGAGTGGCTGGAAACGGTGGCTTACGATCTGAAAGAAAATCAAGAACAATAAAATATCGACCAAATGATGGCTGCTATCTGGAAACCCCCCGAAGTCGGGTCACTTTTATCTTTGGGCACCACTGCACTGCCTAATCAGAATCTTATTTGCATCTTAATATTTTCTTTTGCGGACTTGCCGGTAGAGCTTTACCTGAGCCCAGCGGCGGTTCCTGCTGATCATGTGCGTGGCGGCCATGGCAGCGAAAAGCGCGTGCGCCTGAAGGTCTTCAGGCAGCCGGCTGAGGAACTGCGCCATGCGGATGAAGTCCATCTGCAGTAAGACATCCTGGAACAGGCGCAAAATACCCAAGCCGGTCCGGAACAGGCTCTCCTCGCCGTCGCGACAGAACACGTCCCACACGCGGCACGCAACGTCCAACGGGAGGGACTTGCTGTACAGAGTGAAGATCCTACCGCGCGCACACACACAAACACTCAGGTTAAAGCCCCGCCTCCTAGAGCCGGACGGTGCCACGCGATCGGCCGAGTCACCAGTCGATCAAGTAGAGGTCGGGCGTCAGCTTGTTGCTCCTGAAGTGGTTGAAGAGGCGCGGGAGGTTCTCCTCGAAGAACACCTCGAACACGGCGAAATACTTCAGCATCTGAAACATCCCAAAGCCACGTCAAGCACGCCTGCGTGCGTGTTGCGTGCGCGCCAACGTACCAGGTCGTGGTCGACGCGGAAGAAGGCCATCTGGCACGGTTTGTTGAGCAGGTTGGCGAAGGTGACAAAGGCGTCGGCCTCCTCCAGGTTGAGGATGAGGACGGCGGCGATGAAGGACATTCCCTGAACCTGCGCAAAAAACCCAACGTGCACCACGCCTCAAAACACTCCCGCAGTTTTTGTGACTGAAAGGCCATTTGATGCGTGAACGTGAAGTACGGCGAGGAGCCCCTTTGATCTTCTGTCCCCCGCCTATTGCCCGAAGACGGCTAGGATAGGCTCCGGTATATGGAATGATCTGAACTGTCTGAGGATGGATTGGTCTGAATCAGCCCCAAACTGTAGAAAATGGAGGTCAATTTTGAAAAAGAAAACCAGAGTGCAAGCTTGTGTGTGTGAGACCTACATATCCGATGTCGGGTCGGTAGCATGTGTACGCTCCCAAGACGCTGTGAAGGACGTCGTGGTAGGGACCACCCTGCACACACGCACACCGTGAGGAGGAGGAAGTGACAGCAAGCACTTCCTGTCAAGCGGCGGCGGCGCAGTCAAACCTTCTGGAATATGAAGAGCGAGGGGAAGGTTCTGGAGATGTCCAGCTTGATGAGGTCCAGACTGGACTCTCTGTCGGCGAGCGAGGCGCCGCCGTCTGGCAACGCAAGCACACGGTTCAAAGGTCAGCATCCCCTGGAGGGGGCGGGCGGAGTTGGCGGCGGGGCGCGACGCACCGCTCTCGCCGTCGTTGTTGACTGAGCTGGTATCGCTGTAGCTCCTCCATTTCTCTTTGGCGCGACACAGGAAGATGTCATACAGCTCTGCGGGAACAGGACACGACACTCAGCGCCCTCTTTGGGTTTAGGGTGGGATTGCGAGATAGCTAGCCAATAGAATACATCTTTATTTAAAAAAGGGGCGGGATATGCAGACGTGGCAGATCCCGCCCCCGCTTTGCGACTGGGGTGCATCTCGGTGCAAATCGGCGGTCTGGGGACAAGATAACGGCGAGAACACATCTGGCGTACGCACCGGCTGTGATGTTGAGCTCGTTTCCGATGGCGAGGCTCCACACGCGCCCTCTCACGCTGGGAGGGAGGCCTTGCCACCACAACTCCCTCACACGACGCGTGGCCTTCCTAGACGGGCACAAACGCACACACCGGTCAAGACGCTCATCGGCATTGCGCCTCAGCAACACACACGGACTCATTGCAGTGAACAAAACAAACGATATGATGAATACTGACGATGGGGAAAAAAAATTCTGTTCGTAAAATCGAAATAAGAACGTTGGAAGGAACACGATTCCGAAGTGAAACGACCTTGTTTACAAAGGCAGCTGCTATTGGAGGACAAGTGTCCTTGGTTTTTGTCTTTGTCGATTGAAAAGCTTTCCGGGCGAAACGAGCGGCACGTTTGAGCGTGATGCGTCGCGTGAAAATGCAAAACCTATTTCCTTTATGTAAATTCCTTACGTTCCCTTTTGTGGTGAGGCAGCACGACGTCTCCGTACAGAAGGCGGCGACGTGAGCTCAACATCCATGTTGGCCTGTGCGTTTGAGGCATTTCATTTTCCCCTTAGCAGCCGGATCTTGCAAAACCGATGACTGCGAGACGGTCGCGACGTGCGCTAGGCGGACGGTTGTTGTCAAAGCGCTTTCAAAGTGATGCTTTCTGAGTTTTCACGACACAATACTTTGTGTGAGCTTTTGTTAATCTCGCAATGGATAAATATCTGCAATTTAAAAAATTAGTAATAACTAAAAAGACTTAAACACTGAAACTCAAACCAAACTGAAACACACACACCCACACACACGTATCCACCCACATAGCGTCCCAGTTGGGTAGGATGTGCGTGTTCCAGACCACCATGGCGTTGGAGATGCTGTCCTCGTGTCGATGTCGCTCCTTCATCTGACGCTTCTTCTTCTGGGCGTCCTTTAACTCTGTTGCGCGGGTGCACACACAGACACAAAATCAGCATTTGCTGATCGTAAAGAGCATTTTGCTTCTTCTTTTTCAAAGAGTGTCAACGCGTGCGTTACCTCTCCTCTTGGCCCCGGCCACCATCTCCTCGTACTCGAGTTTGTGTCTTTGTGTTTCCTCCTCAGATTTGGCAGGAAGGTTCCTATCACGAGGAGGCGCACTCGTCAGCGGACACGTGCCAAACTTGACATACGCAGACGACACAATGTCGCAACAAAACGGGAATAACAAAGTGCCTACAACTGAATACAATTAAAACGCCAATTCCAGGGCGGCTGGAATGTTGTGGGTTCAGCGTAAATACAAAAACAGACTGTAATGATTTACAAATCAGGGTTAACCTAGACTTCATTGGGGGAAAAAAATTATATACATATATCCCTCTTTCTAATAACCTGAAGTGACACTGAAGAGCTCATGTACGGTAGCGTGCGCAGAACATCAAGTTCATCAACATTATTCATCATTAACATTTGACACGACAATTTCCCGCTGCAAGGGAAAATCCTGCGACTGTTGGTCAGCACTACAATGACTTCTGCTCGCACTAACACTGCTGCTACTTCGGATAAATCCTGACGCTGCAACTAGTACTTGCACCAGAGGTACTGACGGCGGGCGGTCCTCCAAGATGAGCGCGGTGGTGGAGAGGGGCTCGAAGTCCAGGTTCTTCCTCCGTCCCGCCGCTGGGGGGCGCGGAGGAGACACCTGTGCACAAACAAGACCATTGTGTAAGTCCACTGGAGCCCACAGTTCTTCTTGGACACCTTTCACCCATTTGCCATGACATCGACCAGTCCGATGTTTGTCTATATGCGCCTTGTCGTTGACCTGTGACCAGCACATTGTGTCTATATGAGCCCTGCCCTTGGCTGGCCACCAGTCGCTGGTGCAGGCCGCCTTTCCCGACAGTCAGCTGACAAAGACTCCACAACTCCCCCGAACCCACACGAGGACAAATGCTCCATAAAACGTTTAAATGATCACGCTCGCGCTTGTCATCAAGAAGAGGCCGGCGTCATGGGATCAGTGGTGTGTGTCCAACTCTTCCAGAAAAGGCTGCCGGCTTGGGAACCACATGGGCCAGACCACGTGACGACCGCACGATGCGGCAACCGCGCCAGCCAATCAGAGCACTTGTGACGCTCGCACCAACCTGTTCGGCGGAGCACGAGGGGGCGGGTCCTCCTCCGTCTTTGCCGGCGTCCTCTCTGGGCTTGCCGAACAGTCGCCAACCTGGTGCATTGTTGGACGGCGGCGTGGATTCTTTGGCTCTCCGAGGGAACAGGCTCCTGCGGGTGAGGATGGGACAAGATCACAGTTCAAAGAGGCGCTCGGCCGCAAGAGGAAGGAAGTGCAGGACGATGCCGGGCAGGAAGTGTGACGTGACGCGAGGTGTTGCGACACGCCTCAGAGAGAACGCTAGATGCATTGTGCTCGTTCTCGGTGGATGACTGACAGCTGTCACTGTGTGTGTGTGTGTGTGTGTGTGTAGTCCTATCATTACGACCAATTAATAATATGTAATAATCAATTATTCTATAGATTTTTTGTTAGATTCCTCAATGAATCAGATAAAAACGTTGACTTTCCATCCCTTCATAAAAAAACAGGACAGCATTTCAAATGGATTGTGCAGAAAATGTAAAAGCAAACTTTCTTATTCACTTCCGGGTTTGGGCCGTAACATGTGTCAGGAAAAATCAGCAAAATTGGTGATTCTGAAGTAAAACAGGAGTTTGCAAGCTTTTGTCTTATTTTGAAAGTAAAGATGAGCTTGTAATTGTAACCCCGCTTCGGAGACTTGCATCTCCGTGAATTGATGACGTTTGCAAACATCAGCTTTTGCTTTGGAAATCACCAATCAAAATTTGTTACAGAGCAAAGCAGTCGCGAAAGCATCCACTTACGTTTTCTGCACTGTCAATTTGAAATAACGTTATGCTTTTTTTTTCACTAAAGGGTTGAAAATTTTAACATCTATTTACCTGATTATTGGATTATTAAATAATCGTTGGAATGAATTGGGGGGCCGGGAGGGGGGTGGCATTTAGCGGCGCTCCCGTACGTCTCATCAAGGGAAGTTATTGCACCGTGTTGACAAATCCCTCCTCGCATTGTGTCGATATTAAAGTGTTGTACCTGGTGAAGAAGTGAACAATTCCGAACCTCTTGGAGGCGAGAGCGCTCTCGTCGCAGTTCGCCTGCGCTCGCAGGTCCTGTTCGGGTGCACTCTGGCGTCGGCCCGCTTCTAAAACTCCCCGAAAGTCGCCGCAGTGCTCCCCGAAGCAGAAGTTCGCCTCGTCGAGGGGCGACAGCGGGGTGGCGTCGCAGCTGAGCGACATGCTAAGGTTCGCTTCGGTCCTCAAAGTTTGAGGCCTGACGCCCCAAGCGGGCCCGGCAATGTCCTCCTCGTCTTCCTCGGAGGGCGAGTTGTCGTCGCTCAGTTCGGAGGAGGCTGACGGTTCTGACGAGGGGGGTCCGGCGGCGCTTGAGGCCGACTCGGAGGGTTGCACGGAGACGGGCCGGTCACTGCAGTCGTCTCGGACCTCGGTGGCGGCATGACAGTCCCCGTTGACGACCGCCTGCGGCCGGTCCGCGGCGCAACCGTCGTCAGCACGCCCATTGGGCATGACGGCTGCCTGCGGTTGCGAGCATGGACACGTCCCCGGTGCTTTTCCCGAACATGGCTGCCCGACCGAACCCGTCGAGTCGATTGACACTCGAGCCCCGAGCGCAGCTGGACAAGAAGCGGGAAGGCCGGTTCCTCTTTTTCCTCGTCTACCCGCAGACTCATTTTCCTCCTCCTCCTCACACTGTGACTCGGTGCTTCCGTTCAGGCCGCGGGGGTCCCGGAGGCAGCGCTGCGCCAGGTCGAGCATCCCGCCAGCTTCGTCACCTTCTTGCCGCGTCACCGGACGTTTGAGCGTCGACACCGCTCGTCTGACGCCGCCACCTTCCTCCTCGTTGTCGTTCACGTCGACGACCACCGAGCCCGCGAGCTCCATCAGCGCCGCCATGAGCCTCAGGCCCGCCGGCCGGCTCGAGCCTCGAACCGCCCAGCCCGTCCCGTCGGCCCAAAACCGCAGCGGGAGGAGGTTAGCATCTTAGCCGCATCTTAACCGCATGCCCGGGAGGTCGGAGAGGTTGGCCCGGGGGGGCAGCTGGGGGACTAGCTGACGCTTTACGGGCCCGACGCGCTCATTTGCGGCAACACAACATCTTCCCCAGGGGCGAGTCGGCGTCGGCTTGCGGACAAAAGAGCTCAAATGTGCTAAATGTCGCCCGTTGTCGTTTTTTCATCTGTCGGCGGCGGCATTCCAGCAACATTCCGGCGCCATCTTGAAATACTCTCGCAATGACGTCATTGTTGACCTACTCCCTGCTTTCATTCAGTAGCGACACACGGTGGCCATAATTGGAACTGCACCAGCAATCACTCAACCGAAAGCTAAGTCTGGCCTCTGCTACCTATAGGTTAAATGCACGTCACGTGATTGACACCAATTTAAAAACAATAAAATAAGTAGTAATAGCGTTCACGTTGACATCTATGCACTCGGGTCACCATATTCATTTTCGCCTTTTTGAAAAGGTTAGAAAGGAAGCATCCCTTGGAATAAAATCAGGTCGACCAGTTGAAACACAACTAAGCCATTTTGACCAATTTTCACCAAAAATATCAAATTTTCATCTCAGGTTAAATGTGATTCTCTCCATAATGCACATACTGTAAACAAGGTGAATTCAGTCAATGGTAGGCACCTATCTTTTCAACCATCTTCGTACCAGTATGGATCTCAGACAAACCTCGGCCGGGACTACAAATTGGCAAAGTTGACGACTTTGACAATCATCCGTAGTGGCAACAAAATGATGGCAGGTTTCGTGGCTATCAGATTGAAAGGTGATTGAAAACGACGTCAGGGGGCGGCACATCCTAAATTGATGAGTTTACCCAAGAAAAAAAAAATAAGAATCACGCTAATGACGTCGAGGCCTCGAAAAGTCAAGTATCATATTTGATATATTTTAAATTGTGGAAAAAAACGATATGCATACCTTCAGTCATCCTCATGTGACTTTACATTATTTTCTTGTAATTAGTTATACTTTCTACATTATTTTGTAGATGGAAGAAGCACTTAATGTTGATTTGAAGGCATCCCTTCATCTGTTCTTTTTTTAACATCATTGAAGAAAAAAACTTCATGAAAAAAATAGACCATTTATAAACATCTGTACACGTGAATAAAAATAATTATCACCACTCAAACAGGTTTCATTGTGAAACAATCCGAGAAGTCATTGCAAAAAAAAATAGATTGAAAAATGCTCTTTTGCAATTTTGGGTGCATCTTTCCCCGCTTGTCGCGCCCACTTGGAGGCAAGGCCACTGGCCCGCCTGAGGTCCGATGGACAGTCGGATGCGCCGCTCCACCTTGAAAATGGCCCCGGTGGCTTCTTTTGACACTTGCTTGTCATTTCTCACTTGTCATCTTGGTAGAGGAGAGGCTGGGGAGCAGGAGCGGGCCAAGAAACGTGCAGCAAATGACGACAGCGTCAAATGACCGATCACTCGCCAAACAGGCACATCTTCAACTACTGAAGTCAACTAAATTCTCTCCAAGTCCGGTCCCGAGGCCCTATCCAGCCCCGGCCCGTTTCAGACGTTACCTTCCTCCAACGCAGCTGATTCAAAGGATCATCAGCTCATCATCAGCAAGCTTTGCGCAAGCCACAGACGGAACGTGATCATTTGATTCCGGGGTGTTGGAGCAAGGGAGACATCAAAATCAGGCTGGAGAGAGGGGCTCATGAGGACCGGACACGGAGAAAACCGGCCATTGAGTAAGAGCCTTGAAGACCCCCGCCGGTGTGCTTTCAAGAACATTTGCCATTTGACTCAATTTTCAGCCACTTCACCTTACTCTCCAGAACTCGTCTGCGGGCGGGAAGGAGCTGCTCCAGGGTGTGCGCCGGCGGCGCGTTGAGGGTCTCGGGCAGCAGGAGCACCAAAGCACCGGCAGAGAGGCCGCTCAAACAGAAAACGCTGAACGGAACGGCCGTGGCCAACGCGCGCTGCGAGACGCGCAGCATCGTGGGAGGTACAACCAGACAGACAGACAGCTCGTGAGTCCCGTGAGAAGGTCACAGCACTAATATTCATCATACATTTGGCACCAAAGAAGGAAGAAAAGAACAAACTGGATAAAAAAATCAATCAAATCGATTCAAATAGTCAGTCAAGGAAGGAAGGGAAGGCACTCACTCACCATGGAAGGAACAAAAGGAGCGAGAATCCCTCCCACTCTGCAAGACATGGCGCAAACTCCCAGGCCGGCGTTCCTGAAAGCGGCCAAACGAGACTGAGGCGATTGCGCCCACACGCGGGTGCTCAACGCCCGGGTGGCTGCGCCTGCGCTCACCTGACCACGGTGGGGTACAGCTCTGACGTGTACACGTAGACGATGTTGAACGCTGCGCTCACCGTCAGCTTTCCCAACAGCGCCAAGGAGGTCGCGCCCAGCGACGTCTCTGCACGCAAAGGCAGAACAATGGCTGGGTTTGCAATCCCTGCATGCGGCACCATCACACGCGCAAACCCAACAAAATAAAACTTGTTGAGATAGGAGGAGCAGTTAATCCCGCCCCCTTGTTTTTTTTTGTATTACTTTCTTATCAATTAATATTATGACATTGATTTATTTTCTCATCGCCCTAATTTTGCTTCTGTATTTTAGGAGTGTTCCCCCCCGCGGGTTTGTATGAATGTGTGGATGTCAGTATGCCTACTTACACATGCCCCCCCCATTCCTGTGAGTGACAAGGGCAAAGGGACATCCTGCATGTTATTTTTTCTACCAACGCACACTGGAAGACCCAAGTTTGTTTTTAACCTTGTCTTTTGACTGTCTCATTATGAACGGGTTGTGTCACGACTTTTGCTGCGTGCAAGAGAAAATAAATAAAAAAAAACAATCCCTCGCCCGAGGGTCTGTAATAGTTCTTAAATTGTCAACACTGATTGCCCTTTATTATTATTATTATTATCTTTTAAGAATTTATTCTCTCTTTTCAGTCATGTTGTTGGTGAGTTATTCATGTTTTTTAATTAATAATCATGTGTAACTCCAGTGAATCGATGAAATCTACCAGACAATTGGATGGGATCCAGTTGAAGAGGAGCACATGTTTCCGGCCACGCCTACTTTGCACTGCGAGCGCATCTCACCTGTGTCCTCCGGGATGAAGATGGTGCAGAGGCAGGCCCACGCGGCCAAACACAAGAAACCCGACAAACTCTTTCTCCGCCCAGCCCTGAAACACACAGTCACACATTCAGGATTTTTTTTCCCCAAAGACGCATCTGTGTGGCACACTTTGCTCAAACTGCACCACAGATCAACCATGACAGACACTTTCCTCCAGTATATATCTTGTCATGGTGACAGTAGCCCCACCTGTCTCGCGCAATGGGCCAGGCCTCCTCCCACCCCACAAACTGGCAGCGGGACTCCCTCTAGCGGTAAGTGACAGGATAGCTGAGTACGGGTCCTCAAGCGGTAGAGACAAGTACATGCTGTTCGCGCACCAGCAACCATTTTTTTCGTTTGCCAGTTTTAATGCACTGGTACTGAAAACGAGTTAATTATAGAGTCCTTAAACATTTGATTAAAATATATATTTTTCCCCCATGCACAACAGTGACTTTGCTGCTCATCGTTTTTCCGACAGTTCTTTTGTGCAATAAAATACCAGCAACAATGAAAATGTGCTTTTCATTTCAAAATACCAGTAATGAATTAATAAAACCAGTGTAACCATTTTGTGGCTTTCCCCTTGAACATTTCGACCTTTTGCTACATCTCAGGCTTCAAACAAAGATGTCCGAAGAATCATCACCTTGTGGGACAATCCTCAAATGGAACAAAATTTTTTTTTTGTGTTTTGAAGAAATGATTCTGCTATTTTCCTGTCAGTGCAGCCAACTCACTCCAGACGTTCTCTGTGGATCTCTGATTTAGCCGACGACCGAAATGACTGATGATGGTAAAAATGTTTTTGCGTGCGTGTGCGTGTGTCTCACCAGGGTTGGTTCATAAAGTAGATGCAGAGCGGGTAGGCGGGCAGCTCTATGAGGCCATACATGGCCACATTCAGGTAACGATTTCCGGACATGTCACCAGCGCCCAGCGTCAGGCCGTAGTACACCAGACTGCACACGTACCTGGAGAGACACACACACACGCAGACCAAGTATTTTTTTTATTGAACTGATAATGTGATGTTGCATCTTTCTGCTGCCTGTGTAGCGTTGCCATGGCTATGCGGGGTCAAGAGACGATCCTCACCAGATATACATGAGCAGGAGCGTCCTAAGGCGAAGGAGAGGATGGGCAGCCAACTGCAGGATGCCCAACCTGCCACCGTCGCTGTCATCGTGGCCGTCTGCCGGCCTCAGACTCAGCTTGTGCGCGGGGCGACCATTCATCAGCGCCATGAAGCGCATCACCTCCAATTGCACACACAATTTGTCAGTAAAGCTCCCAGTGATCCAATCAATAAAATACCATATTGAGCAAATTGAGAGCAGAACTGCAACATGACCCCCCCCACCCCCTCAAACACACACACACACACACACACACACGCACACACAAAAGCAGTTTTTCCACCCCGGTACGAAAATTGCAAATAAGGAGCCTAAACATTGCTTCCACTGACCTCCTGCGCTCGCTCGGTGCGACGACGACAGTAGAGCCAGCGAGGAGACTCCGGAAGCATTCTGGCGACACGGGAGACGGCCACGCCGAAGAAAAAAGTCAGACGTCGCCTTGCCAGCCGCGACCGAGTGGGCGCGGGCACTCACGCAGACAGCAGGAAGCAGAGGACCCCCCAAGTGTTGGCCGCCGCCGCCAGAGTCCTCCACGGCCTAATGACGAAACCCAGAGCTGCAAAGAGGGCGATGCCCATTGCAAACGTCATGCTGGTCAGCGTCCCTGCCGGAGGGAAATGTAAAACAACAAACAAAAAAAAATAGCATCCAACACTTCCCTGTTGTCAAATAGCCTTTTGTGCAAAAATGCAGTCAGTTATTCACTTCAACAGTCCACAAAAAAATATTTACAAAGAATGAGTGACAGAAATGTCACTTTCTCATCCAGTTTATGTGAGAACAAGGAACTGCATACCGGTTATGGCCCAGTAGGACTTGCCCACGTACTCCTGTGTGAGGATGAAGCTGACCAAGCCGATAGCGCCGTTCATCAGGCCCACCAGGAGGCGCGACGCGGCAAACACCTCGTAGCTCGGAGACGCCGCCGTCACGTAACCCAGGAGCACCTCCAAGAACAGGGCTGCGCCCCAACACGCCACGCTCATCAAACCTTGCCGTGGAAAACCGCGCCGTGTCGGGTTGTGTCGTGTCGCTGTGCGTTGCATTGGACTGGCGTGTCATGAGTTGGTGTTGTTGGGACATGATAAGCGTTGCAGTGTCATATCAAGGTGTCATATGTTTCATGTCATGTCAACAGGCTATATTGTCATGTAACATGTTGTCAGGCCTCATTTTCCCCCCCATCATCTTGACATGTCATGTTATGTCATGTCATGGTGTGTTACACAGTTCATGTTGTTATCCTGTTGGGCCTAATTT
Organism: Hippocampus mohnikei; assembly: GCA_026261675.1. Taxonomy (NCBI): domain Eukaryota; kingdom Metazoa; phylum Chordata; class Actinopteri; order Syngnathiformes; family Syngnathidae; genus Hippocampus; species Hippocampus mohnikei. The sequence goes on along the minus strand of JAKGUB010000329.1, from coordinate 1,959,244 downwards.
TTCCTGTCATGTTGACATGTCACATGCTCACATGTCATTTGTGCATTGCGTGTTGTCATGTCTTGTCATGATATCATACTTTCATGTCATCTTGTCATGGCAGCCCTTCCACGTTCTGTTGTCACATGTCATTTTTGGGTCATGTTGTTATGTCAAGATATGCTGTACGTCACGTCACGCAGTTTGGCTTGATGCTGTCACCCAGCGCGTCCAAATGTGAGCCCTCACCCGTCAGGTAGACGGGTCTCCTCCCGACGGCGTCGGAGAGCGGCCCGAAGATGACGCTCCCGAGCAGGAGGCCGGCGAAGAAAAGCGATCCGCCAAACTGACCTTGTAGGCCTGCTGCTTGACCAGGAGCCACTGAGGAGGACAAGGAGGCGGCACAAAAGGAAGACCAGCGCTCAGGCATCCTGGCAGAGGCGCTGCCCACACGCGAACGTTTTCTCACCTCGGTCACGATGGAGTCTACGTCCCCGAAAAATGTGACCGACGACTGGACGCCATCGTGCTTCTCCACGTGGAACTCTGGAGATGCTCCCACCAAAACCACCAACATTGATTGGCACGCCATATACACCTGAAACACATGTGCAGACATGCAGCTCAAATGACATCACCTGGAGCGTACGCCAGGTTGACGATCCAGAGTCGCTTAGAATGGACATCTGGGGAAGCTCTTCCTCCTTCTTATTTACTACCTATTCCTATTGCTTTATTTTGTCCAGAACCGTTTTGCTTCTGTGTGTGTTGTCGAGGGAATATGCGTGAATACACTTTTCCGTGTTGGACATTTCAGACTCGGCGGCGTTCGTGGTATACGTCATTAAACTGCGACTATATCCGCCCAAGGAATTACGTCACGAGTCCGAGCAGAAGCACCCAAATAAACAAAACGAGTACTGTACTGTAGGTTGAAAAAATACTTACAAACATGTTGTATGAAAGCCGAATTGAAGAGTGATTTGGATATTTTGTGGAATCTTTGTCAAAATCTGTTTTAACTTCATCCAAGAATCTCAACGGTCACAATTGGTTCTTTTCTAAAGCGAATTTGGCACGAAATGAACTCGCGACAACGTGGTATACGTCATTAAACTGCGACTATATCCGCCCAAGGAATTACGTCACGAGTCCGAGCAGAAGCACCCAAATAAACAAAACGAGTACTGTACTGTAGGTTGAAAAAATACTTACAAACATGTTGTATGAAAGCCGAATTGAAGAGTGATTTGGATATTTTGTGGAATCTTTGTCAAAATCTGTTTTAACTTCATCCAAGAATCTCAACGGTCACAATTGGTTCTTTTCTAAAGCGAATTTGGCACGAAATGAACTCGCGACAACGGATTACGCGTTTACCTGCGAAATAATCAAACATCTGCACAGGTCGTGTATTTATACATACTAACCTACGTGTCGTCATACATGTGTCCAAAAATATTTCGACACGCGCCACGTCACCACACGAAAAGGACCACTCGGACGTGTTTGCGTATTTGGCTCAGGTAACGTGTATTTTGCTGTCGTTTGTACGCAGGTTAGACTGTTTGAAGGTGGGCAAGCCTCACCTGAGTCAGAGCCAGGACGGCCACGGCTCGTTTCTGGTAGGCGCCGAATTCCCCGACCACCTGAAAAGCTTCCTCCACATCCATCTCGACAGCCACAAAGATTACTAGCAAGAGCAACCACCACCAGTACTTCCGGTTTAGTTTTAAAGACTTCGCCATGAATGTTAGAAAGCAAAACGCATTTGTTATAAATTTAGGAATTGTTTTTGCGAAATGTCTCATCCACAAATTCAAATTTAGGCATTCAAAAATGTTTTTTTAATTCAATATTAAGCCAGACAATACAGGAATACCAACTTCGGTTCCTTAATTCTATAAACAAATAAGTGGTTCAAACTGTTAAGTTTTTTTGCTGTTAGTTTATTTTTTTAATCTCATTGGTGTCTTTAATAGGTTGTAAAAAAACAATTATCAAATTGTTTTAATCACTTGTGTTCTGAAGAGCAATTTGGACTAACAACGTGTATTAATAATATATTAATAATACAGTATTATGAACAGCAACTTTAATTAGCAGCCACTTGTATGGAAGAAAAAACACTGCTACACACAATCTTATGAACAAGCTTTTATATGAGAAATTTGAATAATGTACAATCTTCAGAAGAGCATCTTATAAAATGAACAACTTGTTATGAACAGTAACATGAATTCTGAATAGCAACTTGTTTTGAACGAGCTCAACGAGAAAAATAAATAAACAAAAGCACTGCTGCAACACAATTGTGACACACTAAAACACCCTGCACATCATTGCCGGATGCCCATTATCCCCCCCCCAAAAATTACATTTCCATAATTTTTCTAAACAAAAAAAAAGAAATTAAAGACATTTTTGCTGTTGGTTTCATTTCCCACTCAGGGATTTAGTTTTCCTATTTCACATCAAATTTCACAGAAATTATTTTTAAAATGTGTTTTCTTTAATTTAGTTTCAGAAAATAAGTGCATCGTCTTAAGAAAAAAAAATCAGTTTGATACAAAAAACTCAATTGATGGCCCAGTCCTAGTACATGTTTACTTTTACCACGATTTCAATCAATGGGTTTGATTTTTGTTGTCATGACAAAGTGATGGAGTCAATTTGGAAACAGTTGATTTCAATATGATTAATTATGTTGAATTCTGCATTTGTATTACTGTGCGAGTGTTGTTGTGTGTGTGTGTGTGTGTGGGGGGGGTGCTCAACTCTACATGGCTCCAAGGAGCCTACGGTTGACAGTTGCCGATCAGATAAGAGGAAACCAACAGAGGCGACCCTTCTGCAATTCTCAAGATCTGCTGAATTGATGCATTAAAAGTGTTTGTCAGGCTTATGCATTTGCTCAGGATGTGCTAAAATATTAAACATCATTTGGAAAGAAAGCTAGGTTAGGCACATCTCATCCATTAACTCCACCCAGATCCAAGTTTTTGGGTGTTCACATTCTCATATTTTTTTTCCTCCTTCATTTCACCTGTAACAAAAGAAAAATGCTCATGCCAAATATATTAAGACATAAAGAGCATGTGTGCAGATCCAAATTTGGATCTGGGGCCTTGGTGGAGGTTTGCACTCAAATGAATGCTTCATTTGAGAAGGAAATGTTTTGACACGCGTGTGACGTCCATGTGACAGGGATGAATTGGAACAAACATTTGATATCCCCCAAAACTTAAACTGAGCAAGCGTTGATTCACAAACAGAAGCGGTAAATGCTTGACGACAGCCAGCGTAGCACAGCTGCTTTCACTTCAACTCAAATTCAGATTATTTTCAACTTCCTGCCAACTGACACTGGATTCAAACCGAGTTCAAAACTGCATTTTCATTTGGACTTTTTGGGGGTCACAAGTGAACTAGGTTCATTGATTGCAGTTCAAATTTCTCTCTGTCCTAACTCAAGCTATGGACTAAGGTTGCGTCTGTCAAATCATTTGAACCTACGAAATGATGATTTCACAAATAAATAGCAGAAATGAACGGTCTCCATCTTTAGTTCGAATCAACAGTGCCTCTGCTGGCTGGAACCTGAAAAAAACAAATAGAAATAACAAAAGGTGTCAGATTTCAGAACCATGTGTTCAAACAGGAAGTGATGCAAGCACAAGAGAAAATGTCCTGCTGTATTCTTGCAAAAACATTTGGCTTTTAAACTGGAACTAAACCTCAACTCAATCTGTCGATAGTGACGCCCTCAAACATCTCCGAGGCGACTAAGCTTCGATTTCACGACCAGAGTAATAGTCGGCGTGTCACCTGGCAACCTCGCCGGTCAATTGTTGCTGTTCAGCGGTCGTGACGTTTCCAAGTTTGTTCCCCCCGCGGCTCCATTGGATGCTCTTAACTCCAAGGCTCTTCGATGCTTCCTGTAAGACCAGACGGCCAGCGCCACACCGCACACGGCCCCAAGCGTGCCCAAGACGACTCCCGCGATCCCGCCTGGTCCCAAGCCGCCCACAGGTCGGTCCTGATAGAACGGGTTGGCAAAGGCTTGGCTCTCCTTCCGGCCCAAGGGATTCTGCATGATGCAAAAGAAACTCTTGACGGCGGAAGTCTTTCGGTCGATGGTCCTGTTGCGTACTCCCAGCATTTCCTTTCCGGGTTCGGTTTTCCAAAAGTACGTGACAGGCTCCGCGCCACTCGTGTCCCCACCGCAGTGGAGCGTGCAAGTCTCCAAGTTTTCGGAGCACGCTAGCGGGGTCGGGTGCACTTCCGGTTCGGGCACGAACTCGATCACCTTGACTGCGAAGACGTCGTCCTGCATCACGTCGTTCAAAGACACCCTGAAGGTGCCCGCGTCCGCCGCGACCACGCCCACAAGCTCCAGCACGGCGTTGCTCCCGTTCAAGGCGATTCGGTCGTCGTAACGGGAAACTTCATTTCCGGCCCACTCGGCGAAAAGGTTGCGGTTCCGCTGCCATTCAATGCTCTGGACCGGGCCTTGAAGCTTGGGCCGCAGAGTCAGCGTCTGGCCCTCAGCGACGTATACGTTCACGATCTCGCCGACGGCGCAGCCAATAAGTGACCACAAACATAGACAAAATGACACCGGACGCTTCATCTTCCTACCCAGATAGAAAACAAAAGGCAACTGGACTTAAAACGAGCCAACTGCGCGGACACTTCAAACCGGAACCACGCCTTCGATTTAACGTGTCCGTGGCGACGCCAGACTCCAGTGATCGTCCTTTCTAATTCTCTCTTGACGCAGGACTTCGCAGGTAAATTTAAATTAACACTTCAAATAATGTGGCCGATGTGCTACTTTGAGGCGCACATAAACAAAATGAGGGCAGCACCGTCGAAACCGAAAGTAACAACGCTTTTTCAAATCCACGAACTTGCTGTAGGCCTCGCAAAAATCACTTTCAACTTCCCGTGAACGAGTAAAAAACAGCGTCGCGCCTTGAACGCGTTTGCTCCTGTTCACTGGACGACAAAAAAAAAAGACTCATGATCTTCCGGTAATTCAAGGGTCAACCGCCCAACGAGGAAACGAACTGCGCCTTTCGCGGTACGGCCTTGTTTATGCCAGATTCAAAGTGCCTCCGTTGTTACTTTCTCTCGCTCTCATTGACCGCAATATCGCTCGTAAATTTACCCAATTAGCACCCCAGCTACCGTGTCCAATGCGCTTGGTTGAGGAACACAAATGGTCGTTGCTGGGGTTTTTTATAACATTGTGTAATCTGGCGCGACGAGGGCAGCGCCTTCAAAACCGAAAGTAACCACCACGATTAACCCGAGTGAGGATCAAGCGGTTCGGAAGATGGATGAATGAATAATTCACTCATCCATATACAGTATACCGGGGCTTTGACATTTCCGCGGAAAACACGTGGTGATAAGAAAAAAACAAAAAACGCCTCACTATACGTTGGTTTAGTGAGGTTTAAAAATGCCTTCCTATACAGGGGGGGGGGGGCAAAACGCCTTACGATCCATGGTTGTCTTTTTTGGGCTGTAAAAAAACGGCTTTCTATATTATACTGAATAAACCTATACCTGTCATTCCAACAGGAGTAAAAAATAATCGCAATTATTTAGATAATGGGACCAATTATCTCCATTGAAATGCAATGAAGCAAAACACCACTGCTTTTTGGTTATACCTTGACAGTAAAGAAAAAAGAACACCTTTTTGTTTAAAAATGAGCAAACGTCCCAAATCACCAGTCATGGTAGTGCTGTATTTGTCTGCATGATTGTGACTTCACAAAGTGTGGAAACCTCCCCCCTGGGAGGCTGCCACATTCTACATAATTACTGTACATAAACTCCTCAGTTTTGTAATTACTGTACTTTTATTCATCGGAACAACTATTACTCATTTTATAATGAATAGCAGAATCACAAAACACAAACAAGTTTAATGTGACCGATTAAAACAGACTCATTCATAAAAGACAGAACTGGCAGCTAAAAACCAAAATGGTAACACTGTTGAGTTTAGTTCTGACAGCGCAACGGGAGTCGGGACTTCTGTGGGGTGGCCCCGGCCTCACTGTCGCACACTTTGGGTCTGCTTGGGACCTTGCCCTCTCTCTTCCTGGCCTTCTTTTGCTGGAGCACATTCACATGAGAGCAAAACAGATTCACACGTCGGCATGGGAAGCACCGTGCATATGCATGCGGCCGTACGCGCGCCATCACGATGGACATGTCTGTTGCAGCGGGCTCACCTTGAAGAACGGAAGGCGCTTGGTCTCGTTGAAGACCAGGTTCTCATCAATGAAGGAGCCCTCGGTGGCCACGCTCACGTTGCACGTGCTCAGCTCGTCCTCCAGGGAGCCCTGAACGCAGCACGGGATCAAAGCGCGCTAACCAGAGGTGGCCACCTCTCCCGTCTTTGTTGGGCTGCGCGTGCTTTATGGCAGTGCCAAATTTCACTTTGCTCACATAGCTGCGTATCGGAAGCTTGCTTGCACAAATATTTTTAGCGTGCAACAAAGCAATAAATAAATATACCCCCCCCACACCAAGAAAGTTGCATATGGAAGAAAGACTTTATGATTCAGATTCCCGTCCCACCTGGCTGCTTTTGTCATCATCCTCTGACTCATGGTCACGCTCTTGCTCCTCGTCTTCAGTGGCGGCCTTCAGCTCGTCCTGTTGCCTCCTGAGATTCTCCAGCATCTCCGTGCGGCTCCACATCTTGGCCACCTGGCGCGGGTACACAAAGTCCCGCCTCTGTGGCGTCTGACCTGAGGGGGCCGTCGCGGGACGGACAGTGACGGGTGTCAGCCAAAGGACAATTGACGCGATGGCTGACATTTCGTGTGCCGAGTGAATTTAAACGCAGTGGATACGGTACGATAACCTACATTTTTTCTACCAAATTTATCACCAATTATTCTAAAAATAAATTAAAATAAATACATTAAAATAAATTCAGGTTGAGCTTGCCATTGTCCAAATCCTCAAACTTTTACTAGTCTCCGATTTCTGTAGTCCACCTCGAAAGGAAACCTTTTCTTGAATAAAGACATTTTTGACAGGTGTTACTGATAACCCCCCCCCCCAAAAAAAATGCGAGAGAGCGAGAGAATAAAAATAACCATCTAAACCAGGCGTCTGATGAATGGCTAAACTGAATGTTTGTCGCAGGCCCGCTGAGCGGTGTGTGAAATGTTTTACCGGTGGGCACGTCGTGGCGCAGCTCCTCCTGCAGGAAGTTTTGGACCAGCAGCTGGCCGGCGTTCACCTGCTCGCGGATGTCCGCCTCCTGCCGGTCCAGGGCGACGGCGTCCGAGGAGGTTTGGCTGCGCATCTTCTCCAGGGTCTGCTTCATCTCGTCCTGGTGGGCCCTTAGTGCTGCCTCCAACGTATGAAGCTGCTCGGTACCATACGTCTTCATGCTCTGGAGGAGAGAGAGACGAGGAAGCCCGTGTGCCGCCGAGACCCCTCGTGTCGTGGCCAATCGTAAACGCCTGGTCGCACCACATCATGACAAAATGACGTTTGGCTTCTTGGCGCCGAAATGCCACTGACGTACTACTTGCAGAAACGACATAGCTTTGGCTTGAGCGCAAAAGTGTTCTCGCTGAAGGCCCACGTATGACTCAAGGCACCGCGCCTGTACCTCAACGAGGGTCTCCGCGTCGGCCGACTCCTCGGCCGCCAAAGACAGATGCTCTTGGACTCGTTTGTCGGCGTGCCGCTCCAGTGCCGAGCGCCAATCCCGGTCTCGTTCAAGTAAACCTGCACACGCGTGGAGCCCAGGGCCAAGTTGGCAATCGGTCACAGTGGCTATTTTCGTGTAGCGAAATTCCACTAGGAATCGTATCGATTATGGAGTAGGCAATGAGCGAATGGGTCTCATCGTCATTCAACTCTGACTGGGACACCAGAATAAGAGCAGACGCCTCGTACCCGACACGCTGCGCTGGAGGTGCTCACGGCAACCGTCGGCCTCCTGCCGCGTCTGCTGGCTCTCGTCCACGTGGCGTCGCAGCGTTGAGGCGAGGGACGAGGAAGTGGAGCACAGCAGATCCGCCCGGGTGGACCCCCGACGTTCCAAGGATTCGCAACCGCTGAGGAACGCACGACCCAAGCGGCCACACGATCAGCGGGTGTTTCGATAGCCGGTGGGCAAGGGGAAGAAGCAAGGACGGACGGGTTGTTGTTGAAGCCGCGTGAGCTTTCGTTGCTCGACCCAACACACGACGACGGCGGAGTCACCTGCTGAGGTTGTCTCGAAGGCTATGAAGGGGCGTCTTCAGGACTCCGGAGAACGAGCACAGCTTCTCGTAGTCCTCGTGCGCCTCCGTGGACAGCAGGTTGAGCTGGTCCTGCAACATCCGGATGGTCTGCTTGGTTCTCTGGAGGAGGGGGACAGGGAGCTCACAAGTTGGAAAGGAACAGCACTACCGTCTATGGTTGCACGGCTTGAAACTCGGAAACCATCAACTCAAACGTGAAAGCGAGATGTCAAATTCTGAATCGGATTTTGTCCAAATCCGTCATGTTTGTTGGCCAGTTAAGGCAAAGCGGCTCGCAAAGCACCCGTTACCTGCTGGTTACTCTCCTGAGCTTTTCGGATCTTCTCCTCCAGCTGGTCCCGTTGGTCCAGCAGGACGTTCACGTCCTGCACGGTGGCCTCTCGCAGAGCCGCCAGGTCTCCAACCAGGCCGCTGAAGAAGTTGCCCGTCTCCTTCATGGCCTCCACCTGACACAGGGTCAGAACGAGTGCGGTGACAAGACGACATCAACAAACTTTGCTTTCTTTCTTTTTTTTTTTTTTCAAGCAGACTTGACAACCTTGTCGGCCAGGGCTCGCTGCGCCTCCGCGGTGGACCTGAGGGAGGCGCTCAGCTCTTGGAGCACGGAAAAACCCATCAGAGTCTGTACCTGGAGGACCTCTTCCATGTCTCGCTGGTGCTCTTCCTACGTACACGTGCAGCAAAAGGGGGGAAAAAATGAGAACAAAAGCAAAAAAAGGAAGCGAGAAAGAGAACAAGTAAAAGAGAGCAATCGAGACAAAAGAAGTGGAGAACAGAAGACCAGAGAAAGGAGAGGAAAAATATCTACACGACGCACATTTTGGGTTTTCCATCAATATTGATGTTTGATTGTTGCAAATGCTTCGACTGAGGAGGGCTTCCATTTGAAAATTATAATAGGTACGACGCAACTAAAATGTATTTCAAACAACCACCGCTATATCCAAAGTGCCAGACAAGGAGCAAAAATGTTTCAGACAGTAGAAAGCACAAAAACAGTCAAACAAGACCTGAGGCGCCGGGGAGGTGCGTATGGGCGGAGTAGCTCAGAGAAGTCAAGGCAGGCCTAGGCCATTTCAAGATTTGAAAACGACTAATAGGATCTTGAAAAGAACTCTAAAATCAGCCAGTGAAGGGATAGCGGCATTTTGGACCAACTGGAGACGCCTGATGGAGGATTGGCTGACTCCAAAGCAAAGTGCATTGCAGTAATCTAGCCGAGATGTGACGAAAGCCTAAATGATTGTTTCAAAGTGCTCTTGAAAAAAAAAAAAACAAAGTGAAATGAATCGATTTGGGGAATCCGAAATGGAGACGCAGTCTCCAATTTGTGTTTCTTCCATATACCGGGACTGTATTTTTATGACAACGGGTGGCTCGTCGAAAAGCAGGTAACGGAAAGGCGGCCTGTCTGTCCATTTTTGTTGCCCGCTGTGCTGCTCACCAGAAGCTCCTTGATGGTCTCCTGGTCCCGCTGGCCGAGTTGGCAGTGGCGGCGCACGCGCTCCTGCCAGCGCGCCACGCCCTCGCCCAGCAGCCGCCCCACGCCGGCCACCAGACCCTCCACGCCGCTCACGGCGCGAGTCAGCGCCGCCTCGCTGCCCGCCAGAACGCCGTCTACGACAGAGGTCACCGTGACGAGACACCCGGTGGGAAGCCCCGCCCCCAATCCACTCGATAGCGCGTCTGACATTTTGTAGTGCTGCCGCTTGTAGTAGTTCGGGAGTCTGATTCCAAATGCAGTTGCTGTATTAGGAATCATTCATCCATTCCCTGCTCCCGAGTCATTACAAGCGGCTTTGCAGTGGACTACGCCATAATAAAGCTGCACGACTGGAAAATCTGCACATTGTGAGGAAGGAAGGCGAAAACGATTGCGAGTACGGCGTCCGTACCGACGGCCCGCGAATAGCTGCTGAGGACGTGTCGATGCTTGTCGCCTTGCTGCTGGACGCTGCGCTGCACGCCGCCCAAGGCCGCCGCCATGCGCTCGGCGAAGCTCTGCTGTGCCGTCACGTTGTGCTGCTCCACCTGCAGGCGCCGCAACACACATGACATGCATGAAATATGATCAACTTTAATGATCCAGCCTCAGATACGAGGTACCGCTAAGCAAATGTAACATATCGAAAAACGGAGCGTCCCCTGGGAAACAATTCGCCATCGAAAACCACTACCCAAAAAAATGTTTGGACATGAAGCACAGACAAGACAGTCAGTGAAGTGCTGCCGCTGAGGATGAAAAGTTGCAGCAAGTGGATTGAGATAAACGTAGTCAAGGGTGGGATTTGGCATATTTCACACTCACAGGAACTGATTTGTGACAATTTTTTCACCTTTTATATTTTACACGGTCCCTATTTGAAGACACGAGACCGTTATTATCTCTTCTGTGATGCAAATGCAAAGTTGTAACATCAGGTTGTGGCCTTTTGATCAATTATTCTGCAGTTCCGTGACAAAGTGCTCTCAAACACACCTGACAGGCACATTTGCTAAATGACTCTTGTATCACTGACTATTTATTCATGACCACAGCCTTGGGCTAAGTTTCTATTTGTTTGGGCCCTTTTAGATTTGAAATGTGTTGAACCAAATGTTCTGGCTGAGACTCCAAGAACACCCCCGCTAACATGTCAAAATGCGCGCGCCAACAGAGCCCGCATGCTAAGGGAGAGTCTCAGCATTACCAGCTTCTTCCTGTCCAGCTTGGCGTGCAGACCCAAGACGTCGCTGGTGCTGGCGTCCGCCGTGTTCAGCAGCTGCAAATACATAAAGAGTGCCACGAGGACGGCCACCGCTTAGTACGTTGCTAATTAATTGCAGGTCCAATGCTAAAAAGTAGCTTGTCGTCCGCCCGGCTCCCCGTATGAGGTCAGAGGTGGCACCTGCGTGGCGGCGCTGTAGAGATTCTCCTGGGCTGCGCACAATTCACCACTGACGAACTCCTCCTCGGCCAGCTTGTCTTTGGTGGCCTCCAGGTCTCGGCTGGTTTCCTCCAGTCTATGCAACGGACGGACGGACACAAACACGTGAGGTGTTCGTTTCATTTCATTCTGAGGCCACCGACTCCGTCGCCAAGTGGACCGTTTGCGATTGATTGGGTGCCCCGATAAGCCGCCGTGAGGTGATGCAGAGGGCGTCCGGTTGGCGGTCGTCGGGAGGCCAAAAACTCCTCACCTCTGCTGGTTGTCGAGCAGGTCGGAGGCGCACTGCTCCAGTTTACTTTTACTGTCCACAAACAGATCGCTGACCTGCACGCACCGTCACACAATCGGCATGAGATTGGGACTCAACCTGCTTTGACAATTGTGCCTGCGCAATTTGCAGAAAGGCGCTTTGCAAAAGCAGTTCGGATTAATCTCGACGAAAAGTCAATCCGGATGACAACTTTGCAGCGCCCGAGTACAAACGTCGGACGGTTCATCGTCTACCTTCTTCAGCTCGTCCTCCATGACGGCGATGCGTTCGGTGTACTCCAGGATGTTTTCGTTGTTGGCGGTGATCTGTTCCATCATGCTCCTGAAAGGCACAACTTTTCAGAAGAACGCGCGGGGGCGCACGCAGGAAGAATGACAGCACATACGTGTAGTTCTCCGTTGACAGGTAGACGCCGTTTTTGTCCCTGGCGGCGGCCAGGTCTCGCTTGAGACGCTCAATCTCCTCCGTGTATTCCTGAGCGTGGACAAAAAGACAACGGGCGTGTTAAGAGTCGCTCACTCGTTCCCCACGAGAATGTAGCAGAGAATGAGTGAATGATTCCAAATGCATTCATCATTTCCTCGTCCCCAAGCGCTAAATCGGGATGCAAGATGCAGTGTGGGCGTTCAATTTCGACTTCTGGTCTCCAAACTCTTGTGATACCCCCTTTTCCACACCCACCCAAATAAAATTGGGTGTTGATAACGTGGGTGGCCATCCTTGCCTTTATTGAACAAAAGTTGATCGTAGATTTGCACGAAACCCAAGACTTTGTCGGGACCAGAATGGCGGCCTGCCCGTTTGGAGACAACTTGTGCTCGCCGCAGCACTTCAGAAGGGCCAATTAACAGCGCAGCGTGTCGTTGGATTGAAAGCCGCGTGTGCGGCGCCGGTCTCACCTTGATGAGCGTCCGCTTTGTGAGCTTCTGGTTGACCTCGGGCTTGTTCATGATGTTCTTGGCCCTGCTGGCGTAATCCAGCGTGCTCAGCGTCTCCTGCACACAACGCAAAGGTTTGAAAACGGAGGACATGTGATGTATATTTGAAGGCAAAAAGTGGCCCCCCCCTGACCCGACTGACAAGGGCCCCAATTTGTGGCCTCTTACGAGCGCTACATTGCTGGATCTGGCAGACTCATCCGCAAATCACTGACGGTGTCAGCAAACGGGTTTGGGGGAGTAACTGAATGTACCAGCATTACATATTGAGAAATTAAAAATTAAAAATACAAATAAAAGATTTCATTACAGGGGGGGAAAAAGTAATCAGATTACATCAACATTTATTACAAATGGGGATTATTTTGCAGGATTACATTTTATGACTTTTTCTTTTAAATACATGGTGGTACAAACGCACCTCAAGGTTACTGGAGGACGGCGACACGGTGGCGATGATGGAGGTCTTTGTTCGCCCCCCCAGCGAGTCTTGCAGAATGCGCGTCAGCTTTGACTCTCTACAGGAAGTCGGTCAACAACCAGGTCACCTCCACCATCGACATCTATCATCGGCTCGTGTGTGCGCGGGCGCCGCACCTGTACGGGATGTGTGGTCTCTTCTCCACGAGAGCTGTGATGACGCGGCCCAGCGTCAGGAGAGATTGGTTGATGTTTCCCGCCTCCCTCGCCCGTTTGTCCACCGCGCCGGAGCGCCCGATGTTCTCACTCCCCGCCAGGTCCACCTGAACCCGACAAAATCCCACAGCGTAAAATGCCACCACTCAGCACTCCAAAATGACAATTTTCCGACGAAGAGCCCCCGCTGCAAAAGTTTGCTTCACCAGGTTTAGTTTGCCGATCTTGACCAGCTCCTCGCCGTCCAACGTAATCTCCTTCATGTGGATGGTGACCGAGAAGACCGAATGCGAGCGGCTGCGCACAAATTCAAGAAAAGTGAAAGCCGCACGTCTGCGCCAAAACTTTTCAGAATCAGAGACTGGGCGGGGCGCGCGTCCTACCTGGAGTAGGCGTTCATGAGCGTGGAGGCCGTCCTCCTCTTGGCGGATCCTCTCTCGAGGATCAGGTAGACCTCATCTTTGTTGTGGACCGTCACCTCCTCAAGACCTCTGACAACCATGCCGCGCTGCCGGCAACACAACAGTTTAGCATGCTGGCTGTGTTTTAAATACACATCGTGCCATTCGTGCTTTCTGAGTGAGTTGGAGAGAAAGCCCCCGGTTAGCAGTGACCGTGGCTCTGCTTTCAAGAAGGTGAGGGGCATGACGGCAAAGATCCCTCCGCCCCACATTGTGATTTTTGGGGGGCCTACTCTCCATTCTCTGGAAAGGTACCTTGTTCCTTGGGTCGTCAAAGAGCTGCAGCCGCTCGGTGACGTCCTCACTTGGGCTGAGCAGGTCAAAGAGCTCTTCGTTGTAGATCTCCAACAAGGAGACTTTGACTGAGAATTCGGTGCCGTTCTCGGACAGCTTCTCGAAGATCTGGTGGAGGGTTCTGGGAATGATCCCAGCCAGGGGGTCCTGCGAGCGTAACGAGAGCCAAGCGGTCAGGAAACGTTCGCGGAGGGCTATCGTCCAATGAGAGGCACGTCAAACTTGCCTGCTCCCAGGTGAACTCCCCGTCTGGACTTCGTTCTCCCTCCATAGTGAATGTCTTCCCTGTGCCCGTCTGCCCGTAACTGCAATGCATTAACCAAGGACAATGGTCAGCCCCTCCGGGAATTTGCAGTGTCTGGCAACAATTCAACTCATCACTGAATTATGGAGGAGCTTGCAATTTCCGGTGATCATTGCAAATTTTTTTTTATAAATAATCGATCACAGAAAAAGCAATTAAACGTGCAAAATCTACAGCCAATTTTAGAAAAGCGCTGCCGCAAAAGCAGGCATTTTGGGCAGCAGTAATCTCTAACAAGCCTGTGAAATCCTGGAGGCACTGCCTAGAATGCTTTCGTGCGTGTGCGTGCGTGTACTGACGCAAATATGGTGCAGTTGTAACCCATGATGACCTCATCCAAGATGGGACACACCACGCTCCGATAGACATCAATCTGCTTGGCGGCGGGTCCAAACACCTGCGGGTTGCCAACAACAACAACAAGAGAACTAAAGCCCTGTCACACAGAACGATCGAGGAGATTGCAAATCAACTGACCATATCGAAGGTGTACGTCTTCCTGGACGCCTTGTCATTAACACCTGCCGTCCTCACCAGAACTTCCTTCCTGTTCGGATCGCAGTCAATCACGTTGTGTGACGACTTGCGCTCCACCGTGTTGAAAGGTCTGTCGGGGAATAAAGTGCATGCAAACTGTTCAACATTTTTCAGCTCCCTTAAATCTTTGCATTGATAAATCTCAAATATTACAGCATCTATCTAGACATTGTTTTCAAATTGCCAGAGACTCGACTCCCGCAAACACACAGAAGCAGAATGATGGACACTATTAAGTAACGATGAGGATTACCTGATGATTGACACTTGGGGAAAAAAAAGGAACGACGAAGATTACCTGCATCTGACGACCACTTGGATGTTTCTCCCCTTTTCGTCCCGTTTGACTGCACTCGGGTGATTTGAAGCCATGACTGCGGCGACACAAGACGACTTCGTGTTTCGTAGATATTTGGCCCGTGTAAAAAGACAAGTGAGCAGCGCCCCAAGCAGCAGGCTGTCGTGGACTGCCTGGGTACCGCTCGCTTTGCTAACGGAACCCCCGTGAAGCTAGTGACAGTTAGCATCTGTGACAGCGCCAGCCCAGCCTGAAACAAACGAGCTGCAAACTTACCGTAGGCCTTTCTCGAGTCATCCGCTGCGCCGCCTGTTGTGTTTATTTGTTGTCTGTGTGCGTTTTGTGGGCTTCGATCTCGTCCCTGACGCATACTACAGCAGGCAAAACGGTGTGGCGCCCAAACGGCATCAAATATTTAAAAGAGTAGTTTTTAAATTTCACTCAGCCAATCACAGAAGAGCACAAGCCTTTCTATTGGGCGAGGCGGACACGTGACTGCTCCGCGCAGAGCATCATGGGAGGTTGAATCAATGTTTATCTAGCTACGTGGATTTTCTTCTTCTTTCGTTTAATACTAATCGCACTTCTTTTTACAGTATATGATTAATATTATTACTATTATTACTTAGAACAGAACAATCTACATTTTTGAATATTATTTTTGGCAGTTCTATTGTGTTTTTAATCAACCAAATCCTTCATTTTAAACCATCACAGTAACAGTGCACCCGCCCCCCCCCCCCAAAAAAAAACGTGCATCAAAGGATACCCAAAAGATTTCACACAGGAATAATTACAAAGCCATCCATCCGGAACATAGAGCAGGTCCAGCTAGAAATTTAGCTTTGTCATTCGCATTAATACACTACACACATATACAAATAATGGCCATATGAATCATAAAAAATTATATACATGGAAAGTAACACCTGTAATTTTAAATAAATACATAAAACGTGTCTGTGGCTTGAACGCGTTTTTTTTTACGTTGGTATTTTCACCAGCTTTACAAACTGTACTAATCCTGCATGACTGATCAAATTGCGAATGTTCATTCTGAAGATGCGTTGTTCATTTTCATTCAAATGATGAATAAAGCCACCATTAGACACATGACTTCACATGCAAAAAAACAATTCAACTCAACTTCATTTGTAGCGCTCTTGAACAACAACCACGCGTAAGATTGGACATCAAGCTCAATAAATTCAGGAACAAATACACATCAAGAAACATTTCTTCAAAATCTGGGGAAAAAAATACCTTGTTACTCACAAGATCATAGCCATAAATGAAAAATAATCTGACATTGCTTTTCAATGGAGATATAAATGTGACAAACCAAAACAAAAAGTGCCTACAAGCATGAAAAAAAAATCTAGTTGCTCTGTATGTTGTTTGTGTGTCTCGGTGAGCGGTGGTGAGCACAAGTCCATCTGCTCAGGGGGTCCACCCACTCACTCGACCCCGCGAGATGCACTCTTCTTTAACACACACACACGCGCACATGCACACGCGGTAAACTGCATATCTCTGATGTGTGTGTGTGTCCAGCCACGTGTCAAATGAACGACATCCTTTCTGAATCTCCGCTTGACCGGGCGACCGACAGCTGCAGCAGCATCTTGAAATGCTGTCGCCATGGATACAGCGGGCAACTCTTCTTCGTCATATACTTGAAATATTTGCTCCGTTTCAACAATTTCTACGTGACACGAGGCACACGCCCTCGTCAAGCAAGATAATACTCACTCGCTTTTGATTGACACCCAACGGAGCTATTCGTGGAACGGTGTTGACTATCATCGCGCGCTTCATTTTAGCCTCATACAGAGCGGTTTCGAATATTCTGAACAAAATCACCAACATAGATCGAGTGACGTCGTGAACTCGCTCTGACTGATGTGGCGGTGGCTCGAAATGCGCTGCATTTGCTCCTTTGCGTACATGTATTCAAGTTACTAGGAATGGATTGTACTCAGAGTCGTTTTGATGAAAGTAAACGAGCGGGTTGAGTCGAACAACGTGTGTCTTACGCCAGACTGTAGCAGAGTTTGGACTTCCTGGACCTGGATTTGACACCTGTGCTCATTGATCTTTTTTTTTCTTCTCCCCTGTCTGTACCAGTTACTCAGTATCACTGAATCATTATTTACTTCTACTCAAGTAATTATTTGGAGTAGTTTTTACTTTAATTGAATCTTATGATCCAAAAGTAACAGTACTCTAACTTGAATACAATTGTTGGCTACTCTCTGGAAAGATGGAGCGGTAGAGGGATACAATGTTGAGGACGAATAATGCTGCCCAGGTGGTGCAACAATCAAATCATGAACAGATAATTGATTTTCAAATGAATTGGTGACCATCCTGATCATGGACGAACTTATTTTGAGACCTTGCCGAATGTCAAATTGTCCATACTTCGGCATTTCAGCCTCTCAAAGGTAAATCCTCCTCCATGAAAGCAGACTGGTCATTTTTTGTGTTGAATTCAAATGGAACAATTACAAAGTTTGGAAAGCAACCCCCCACCAAGCCAATAACATCATCAGAATCAATACGTTTTTTTTTTTTTTTTTAATATTTACTGCAGTGGCCATTTGAAATAAAAAGAGGGGATGGAAATTACATTTTTGGGGGTGTGGGGGTGGGGGCGTGCGTAAATTCGATTCCTAAATGATTCGAAAAACAGTCGACAGAAGAATTGATGATGTAAATAATGTTTCGTCGCACCCTTCAATGTCACTCAAAAGGTCATTCCTGGACATGGAAGATGACTTGTGCAAGGCTCCATACAAAGTCATTCCATCTGATTCTCAGGACAATGGTATCGCTGGTACCCCCCCACCCCTCCCCCTCCTCCTTGTCTTCTGGGCTCTTTGTGGCCACGGCCCACTCGGACCCGGGCGACGATGACCGGCGACTTTTCGCTGGGGCCGCCCCTCCACTTCCTCCTTCTCGGTCTTCCTCATCGGGACGTGCTCACTGCGCCCGTTGTGCTTCTGCTGTGGGGCGTCGGATTGTGAGCTCCTCGAGACGGCGACGCCAAGGACCACAACGAGACCCGGAGCCAGAGCAAGGAAGAACAAGAGGAGCGGCGCTGAGGTGAGTTGGATGTTTTTTTGGTCACACTGAAGCCTGACGGAAATGCTCAAATTAGACTTGGAGGCGGTCCCGTTGGATTCTAATGCGCCGATCTTCTCAAGGGCCCAAATTGAAGGTCCAAATTCCAGTGGGGCAAAATGAGAAACTCTTCCAGATGCCCTTTGCTTTGCATCCATCAAACGTTCTCCCGCCATGCAAAGCATTTGGTTGGGATTGAGTTTTGTGCTCATTTTCCACCATTGTGGGGGTCAGCAACAATCCTAATAAGGTCGTCCGAGAAAAGACTGTGATTTCTTTTCGCATGTTGTTTGAAATGACGGAGACAAACTCAAGGAGTTGAATTGTGACCAATGGAGATTATACAAGTTGTGATTTAAAATGACCTTTCAGTTCAAAGTAATCTGAATCACTTCATCCTTGGAAACAAATTTGCCATGATGTGAAATCTTTGACTAATTTGCACGGAGGAGACGTCGCCGAATCATCCGTGCGGAGGTGAGAGCGGCAAGAACGTCGTGAGCGGCAGATCCGAGGTGAACGCTGACGACCGGAGCTCGTCTTTCACTTTAACATGCAAAAGTTACGCGACTGTGTTTGGCGTTTTAGTCCCGCTTTGAATGGACTTGAATTTGCGGATTCCGTGCAAATAAATTGCGTTGCCAAGATGAAAGTCAATCTTTTGAGACCATCCAGAGCATTTGGAGAAGACCATCCAAGGCCGCAGATTGTTTGTTCACATCGTGGTGGATGGAAAAATTGTACCTAAACATTTCATATTTTTTCCCAGAGCACAATTTAGGGAGAAAGAAAAAATATGTTTCTGTCCGATTCATCCTGTGTGCTAGAGCAACTGCTTGTGAAGGTAGATGAGATGGACATGGCAACACATAGAAGATGAAATCTGATTGGACAAAAAAAATTGAACATACAAATGAGAAGCAGGCCAGCTGAGAGCAAGGCTACCAAATGAACGCAAGACGTTCACTGGACAAATCTTCCAGTTGAGCTTGCAAATGTTGGTCAGTGCTTGTGATCGCCTTTAGTCCTCGTCCAGCCCGACCGGCTCACCGCCGCTGACTTTCCGCGTTTGTCTCTTCAGACCAAACAAGCAGGAGTGAGCGGCGCTCGCTCCGAGGCTCAGGTGAGCCGCGCGGTGAGCGTCGGAGGCCAAAAGTCGGCCGGGCCTTCCTTTGCCACGTTTGCACACCAGAGCGCCTCGAGCCCAGACAAAGATCCATAGTCACCAAAAGCGCCAATGACAGATGATTAATCGGCGCGCCGCGGTTCGCCGAGCCACCGGACCCACGGCTGACGCTCCAGCCACCAAACACAAAACCAAAACCCCCACTCCCCCCTGGAGCCTCCGCGCACGGAGGTGCGTGGGCGAAGGGTGGAAGCGGGGTACCGTCCCCATGGAGCTCTCCGTGTGTGCCTTCGCACCACTAGTGCAGCACACTGGCAGAAAAAGAACCCGTGCGCGTGTGTGTGGGAGGCTTTGAGCTCCCCAAAATATGCGTGTGTGTGTGTGGGGGGGGGGGGCGCAGTGACCAAGCCCCCATCTGGCAGCGGGTGGGCGGTGCGCCACACAGCCACAATGGCCAGCAACATTTTTGGAGGTGTGGGCGTTGAAAAGGCTGCGAGCGCAGGCTGTGCGCGTTTAGCTGGCGCGCATGTGAAAGTCACATGAATGCGCTTCTCCTTAATGGGAAGCGCCGACGTCTCCTTCAGGAAGCTTCCAGAACAGAGGTGGGCAAAGTACAGAACAGAGTACAGAGTGTGGGGTTATACCCACAGTCCACGCTGATCTTCAATCCGACCGGCCGACTACTTCCATTGACCCCAATCGTGAATTATTTCTCACACTCATTTAGCTGCAGAAGCATACGGCTGCCACGCCAGAAAAGAAAAAAAATCAGAGTTTACCACGATATGCGATATCACAAATTTCCCATTTTATCCATCCATCCATTTTTCGATTTGCTTTATCCTCCAGGGGGTTGCAGGGGGTATGTGTGTGTGTGTGTGTGTGTGTGTGTGTGTGTGTGTGTGTGTGTGAGAGAGAGAGACACACACATACACACACACACACAATATATCAATTTTACATTATTACTTCTTACTTTTATTCATCATTACATCAAGCCTGAGACTCATCACGGATGTGTTTGGCATTGAATGCAACATTGGTTATCAGCTGTAATGTCACAATTTGCAATCAATCATCGATGTCATTGATCAGATCCACAAAGTAAGACATGACAGCAATGACAATCTTCTTCAGCGCAGGGACATTTTGTGTGGCCATGGGAAAAAATTCCAAGCTCCCCCGCCCCCCCCCACCCCGATATTTTAAATATAATTTTTATTTATATGTATTTATTTATTGGGGGGGGGGGTATAATTTGCTATTCCAGAAGCATGTATCGAAGAGGGAGGCAAGAAAGTAGCTTTCACTTGGTGGTCTCTGGTCGAAAATGTGGACAGGAACCTTGGACCTTGTTGGGTGTTGCGCTCAGACCCACGCGCGCGCGCGCGCGCGCCCACGCGCAGGCAGGATGTGACATTTATGGCCGTTGCGGTGTTGTTCTGAGAGCTCGTGACGGCGCCAAGGCCGGTGTGTCCACTTATGGTCAATGACGTCACGGATCCCCTTAAAAAGCCGCGCAGGATTTCACGAGTGGCGCTTTTTCATGTGCCGTCGCGATGAGCTCTTTAATGGGCTCCCTGGAGCGCGTGTCGGCCTTTGTCGTCAAACAAGAAGATGAAGAAAGGCAAGACGCGCAAAGCAAATCGCAAGACCATGAAGCCGGTAAGCTTTTGGCGCCAAAAGGCGGCCCTTCCATCCGCCGTGTGTGCCGCTTGACGACGCCTGAGGGAAATGTCGTCCCTCACCTGTCTCGCTGTCTGTCTGTCTGTCGCGCATGCAGGTGAGCGTCCCGTCGCGCACTACGTGGCAACTTTCCGCGCGCTCCCCGCGCAGTTGGGGGTGGACGCAGGACGAGCGTGGAGTGACGTGGTGGGCGTGGTCAGCGCGGACGTCGCCTCACCTGCAGCGTCGGACGACGTCATGGCGCACGGCCAGCCTGACGTCAGCCACATGTACGCGCCTCCCTACACGCACGCGCACACCCACCTACACCCGGCCCCGCCCTCGTCGTACTCCTGCAGCGGTGAGGTGTACCAGGACCCGTCCAATGGGGGCTACCTGGCAACGTCCACCTGCGGCGCGGTGACCTATCACGCGGCGCCGGCCTACAACTCGCCGCCAAAAGCCCCGCTGGTAGCCGACTACGGCGTGGGGGGGTTGTACCCCACTCAGACGACCTTCCCGGAGCGGAAATCAGTGACGGCGTACGCCTTGGACTCGCTCCGTGTGGCCCCGCCCCTCACCCCGCTCAACACCATCCGCAATTTCACTCTGGGCGCGGCCCCGCCGCTACCGCCACCCCCGATAACGACGCCGATGACGACAGCCGCCGCCACCGAGGGCTCGCTCAGCGCCGCCGCCTTTCCGACCCACCACAACCTACCGCTCAGGTACGGACAGAAAAATTCACGGCCCCCCATCTTGCCCTCATTTCATCACAGGGGCAACCCAGTCAATTCAACATCAATATGAAATCCTCCCCCACAGGCCGATCCTGCGCCCGCGCAAGTACCCGTGTCGGCCCAGCAAGACGCCCGTCCACCAGCGGCCGTACGCGTGCCCGGCCGAGGGCTGCGAGCGGCGCTTCTCGCGCTCGGACGAGCTGAGCCGCCACCTGCGCATCCACACGGGCCTCAAGCCCTTCCAGTGCCGCATCTGCATGCGCGCCTTCGGCCGCAGCGACCACCTGACCACGCACGTGCGCACGCACACCGGAGAGAAGCCCTTCTCCTGTGACACCTGCGGCAGGAAGTTCGCGCGCAGCGACGAGCGGCGGCGCCACGTCAACGTGCACCTGAGGGCCAAAAGCAGCAAAGGCTCCGCCCTCTGAGATCACCCACACCGTCACCGACGGAGGGTGCCGACATCTCAGGGAGTCGACGGCACGCACGGCCAGCCGCCTGAACATTGCAAACGCAGCTTGGGCTCGCCTCCGTTGTCCGCCCGACGCGTTCTAATTACATTTTCGATTGTGTAAATTGATGATATCCGTAACTCCCCAGTTTGGGATTCATGACTCTGTGTGAAAAGCGACCATTTGCAATTATAACACGTCCGAATCCAATTGTAGATATCTCAAATTTGACTTACGATATATCGGGTACGTGAATTAGGGATATCCGCAGCAAAATTACAGCTGAAAGTAGAGTTTCAAATATCAACAATTCTGTTGCCACATCTGCAAATGAATGACAACTGGTGGCGAAAGAAATGATAGCACTGGTATGCTAATTATGGATAGGAAGACTGTAGTTTTTGACATCTCAAATCTTCTTTTTGATTTGGCAAAAGTCAACATTGACATTTGCAGTTTGGGTGTCAATGTTGTCAAGGCCTGGCATAGAACAACAACACAAAACAAGCTCGCGCGAATTGGTTTGTGACGTCACCATCCGTTGCATTATCAAAATTGTAAAAAAAATAAAGTGAAGCAGGAAACTTTTAGGGGACAGACACTCTTGGAGAAAATCGGGAGAGAAAGGCTGCACCCCCTGATGATGATGCTCAGGATGCGGAAACAACTCAGGGACTTGACAAAAGCACAACACTTCTTTGCGGACGTTCATTCGGGATGGCATTCTGACATCACACCCATTATTGTAAAAAAAATAAACACTTTCTTTTGATTGGGGATTTGGGAATGATCAATGATTGTGAACATTATTGCGTCCACAATTATCCATCCGTTTTAGGAAATATCTCGGGCCACAAGTTGAACCCAACTCAGCATTTAGACAGACTGTCAATTTGGGGAAATGTTGTCACGTTGCTCATCATTTCTTGATTGAGAGACTGACGCTCCAAGTGTTCAGTGTCCAATCACATTTATTCAGAGTCAATATGCATTTTTCATTTCATAATATATTTCCTCCAAATGATTAGTGATCGTCTTTCACATTGAAATGTTTGATGTCATCGTGGCGATCGGCAAACGCTTCACAGTTCCATCAAGCAGCTTGAACCATTTGCGATTGCGCTCCACATGACGTCGTGGCGGTCAAGGGCGCCCCCTACCGAGTGCATTGTCGTCGTCTTTGGCAGCCATTCGCCACCGGGCGTGCGGCACCAAAGCACCCAGTCTCGCTCCAAGTTGTCTGTCCTTGTTCAAGTATCGATGATGATTTTGTTGTGTTGGTTCTCGATGCGTGACCTGCGATTGGCAGGCAACCAGTTGCGGGCCAATCGCTTGCTACCCGAAGATGGCTAGGATGGACTCCAAAAAACCCCCAAACCTCCTTAAAAACCCCAAAAAAACTAATCGACCACTGTAAGTTGGGGCTCTCGTAAGTCAAGGTGTCACTGTGGACATGTTGCTTTACTCACTTCAAATATAGCTACGTCAACATCACTATGTCCAACTTGTCAGTCAGTCGCAGGGAAGAAGAATGTCTTTCGTCACGATCACAGCCAGGAGGCGAAGCATTCGGCGGCCCTGACGTCACATCGGGGCGTCAGAGGCGCACCTCGGGGCCCACGTAGGCTTCGGTCCCGCACCAGAATGACACAGGCTGCGCGATCTCCATGAGCCAGACCTCACGCCCGTTCGGCTCTCGGGGTTTGGGCCCTTGGAGCACTCGGAAGTAGTGACAGTCGCGACCGCCATCCGGGTCGTAGGGGGGCGCCAGGACGTCCAGGAAGGCAGCGGGTCCATCCACGGCGTCGATCTGGTGCAGGTTGTCGCGGTCGGGCGCGAGTACGCACGGCTCGCTGGCTTCAGTGTACTCGGCGCTGGATCGCAGAACCGAACGCAGCATGGCGCCAACTTGCGGCCTGGAGTGGGCTGCCTGCCTGTCCAGGCTGTCGAAGCAGCTGACGCGCAATTTACCGTACAAGACTTTGAGCACGCCATGCATGTCCGGGTGGTCGTGCAGGGGGATGCGGGCGCCGCTCTTGAGGAGGAACACGCCCATGCTGAATTGCTCCGTCTCGCAGATATGCATGTAGGTGACCGGGGGGGTGCCGCGGCAAGGGGGAGAGCCGCAGCCGGGAGGCAGCAGCTTGAGGTCGGCGGCTCGCGCCTGCTTCACGAGGCTCAGCAGCTGCTGGTGCTTGTCGTGGAAGGCGTGAGGCGGCTGGCGGAAGGTGACGAGCGCCTGCCGCGCGATCCTCTGTACCAACGAGATGGGCACCATCGTGGAACCTTCGCGGGCTTTCATCGCCAGCTAACTAGCTAGCCGCTCCCGCGGCTTCGCCAGCATCCGAAGATCGTTTATTAAGCACACAGTTCACTACCGTCCATCAAAACGGAACTTGCCGACATCGACTACTTTAAGGCCTTTGTTGATCCAACAGTTGATCAACAAAGCGTACTTGACTTACAACCACGTTCTGCGCGTGCCAACGACTAGGTGCAGTTAGACCAGGCAATCCGAAATCGCATCAGCGTGAGATGCCGGTGTTCTTGGAGCTCATCTTCGTTTGCGCTCCGAGCCTACTTCCGTTCGTCACGTGATCGTTTTACGTTCGAAAACCTGGAAACAAGTCAAAGTTCGAATACAAAGGCCAACACGATTGTCTGTGTTGTACACGTTCCCGAAGAAGCATGTAAAACAAAAACAAAAAATAGTAAAATATATAAACGTGAAGCCAGTTGGCATTTTGCAATTTGAACTCGCTTCACACCGTCAATGACCAGCCTCGCAGCCTTGACATTCACTACAATACACATGGTTGCTCTACTGTTAAAAAATACAATTATAGTTGTAAAATTAAGACTTTATTACAGTAAACCTTTCACTGGTACTTTAATTGCTTTTATTTGACCACACACGCATACACACAATTGTTATTTTATTACTTTTTCCCTCCAAAAATACAATTCAAACCTTGCAAATTCATTTTCCCTCCTTTGGATGAACAATTTTGTTCTAATATTCTGCCTTTTTCTGTAAGGGACGTGGCCTAAGAAGCGAAGCAA
Source organism: Hippocampus mohnikei (assembly GCA_026261675.1). Taxonomy (NCBI): domain Eukaryota; kingdom Metazoa; phylum Chordata; class Actinopteri; order Syngnathiformes; family Syngnathidae; genus Hippocampus; species Hippocampus mohnikei. Next base: position 1,934,130 of record JAKGUB010000329.1, on the reverse strand, counting down.
GCAGGTTGCTGTCACTTCTGCATGAACGTTTGCACATTTTTATGCTGATTCGATATTTGAGGCACTCATAAACACAGAATGGAGGCTCACGTCCTCCTCCTCCTCTTCCTCACCGTGTGACGTCACAAGTCCTCATTAGCATTTGTTGACAACAGCAGACTGCACCCACATGCGTACAGTGACAAACACAGTTGATGACACATTTGGTGATGCATGATCCTGATCAACACAAAACCCAAACCAAATGTTCAGAGTTGACGTGTTGCAATGTGCCTGCCATAACAATTGGACAATGAAAACAAAGAGGGGGGATATTACCATTGCCATGGAAACAACTTGATTTGTTTTCCAGTGCATAGTGACTTCACTTCTGACTTCCAATTTCTGATTCAGTCAGTGAGGATAAGCGGTTTTAGAGAATGGATGGATGGAAGGTGACAGTGATTTGGCCGCCCGCCACCAAGCGGACAACTGGCACTACTGCAGCGCGGTCCTCCTCCAGAGTTGTGGGCTGGATCGGCTCAGGTGGGCAAGCAAGGGGTGGCCCAGGGTCCATATACGGTCCGTAGTTTACTCCCGGGACTGACCAAGGATTAAAACGTAAATGAAGCAGAATCGAACATGGATTAAGAGAGGTGTGCTGGACATTCAAACCGTTGATGCATCCAGGGACAGGTCATGAGTTGCAAGAAAAACAAAGTGAGCTTTTAAGGTTTTAAAAGCATTTTAATGGCTTTTTGCAGTTATGGAACAGAGAGCGAGAGAGAGAGAAAGAGAGAGAGACCAAAAGAGGAGTGGGAGGAGAGGGGGAGGAAAGGGGGGGTGTCTACAGGTGCACATTCAACTAGCAGTGACCCCCTCATAACCCCTCAACTCACCACACAAACCTCCTTTGTGGCATTTATTGATCGTGCGCAATGAACTAAGGACGTATCGGTGCCGGTTACTACGGTTACGGTGACCACGGCGTGCATACAGACTACACGCTGAGAGAGAGAGAGAGAGAGAGAGAGAGAGAGAGAGAGAGAGAGAGAGAGAGAGAGAGAGAGAGAGAGAGAATTGTCAGTCAGGTGTGCAAAACAAGCGCACCCAAAAGCCAGGCTGCCTCTAATTGGCTGCTTTGTTACCAGGCGGAGTAGGAACTTGTTCTGGTCAGCAGTTCATTGGAGGAGAGAGGAGAAAAAAAAGGACAGAAAGAAAAGCCAAAGAAGAAACAAGCGACCATCAAACAGCGCCAAGCGACTTTAGTGCTTCTAAATGTGATGAGAAGACGACGACGAAGTTTTGATAGGCCAGCACTCGTCAGGAAGGTCAACATTCTGGTCAGTTGTAGTCTTCCTTCATTGACAAAGTTTTAGTCCACCAAGGAGATTAGCAGAGGCGAGAATACGCAAGATTAGTTTTTCTTATACACAACTTGTACATAATCAGGAATTAAGATTGAACCCGGGATGAAACCCGGTCTCAACAAGGATTCCATCTGGACAAAACCAGACCTGGACTCAACAAGGAGCAAACCTGGATTGAAGCAGGACTAAACCGGGATCAAACCAGAATTGGATCAAACCTGGGTTCAATTGTGACAAAAGAAGGTTTAAACCAGAACTAAACCAGAACTGGACTAAACAAGGTCTCAATCCAGTATGCAGATTAAGCAGAATTGAGAATAGGGCGGATGACTATTACTTTGACTATTCTTACTTTTTTTTTTATACACAACTTGTACATACGCTTCACAAGCCAAGCAAGACCAACAGCGGCCAAACAGGATCGCCATGAAATCGCAACACAACGGGACCACTCAAAAACCTTCAACAAGCTCACGTCAAGTCACAACTGGACTCAATTAGGCCCAAACCTGGAAGAAACAAGAACCAAATCTGGATTCAATGTGGACAAAACAAGGTTTAAACCTGTATTGGACCAAACCTGGATCAAATATGATTTGACCAAAGCTTAAACCTGGACTAAACCAGACCTGGAACAAACCTGGTGTAAATAAGGATTAAATCCAGACTAAACCAGGAGAAAACCTAGATGGAACCTGGTAAAAAAACAAACAAAAAAAACCTATCCAATCTATCTCTAGCCAGAACTGTGACAAATTGAGTTAAGACAATACTGAACTGAACAGGACAGGATTGCTCTGTTTGTAAGACGGGGCTCAAGCAGAACTGAACCCGTGATGGACCAGAATGAAACCTGAACTAAACCCCCCCAAACTAATTTTAAGCAGGACTACAGCTCCGAGCCAGGGTGGATCGTTGTTAGGCACAGAGTGGACACTTTCGGCTCCAAAAGGACGCACTTGGAGTGGCTCGCATGGGAAGAAGACAAAGACCGGGAGGAGGAGGAGGAGGAAACCCAGTAGGAGCATCCGGACGGCTAAACGTGGAAACGTTACACGAGACTAAATTGGTTATTGTTTAGATTTCTTCTTCATAGTTGATGTTTTACAAGTACGAGCGGCGTAAAATCGAGAGGGTTGGGTTGACATGGTAACGGCCCCCAGGCGACCGGGGACGAGCCAATCAGCACCAGAGGGACCAACGGGAGCAGGAAGAGGAAGAGGAGGATGGAGGAGGGGGAAAGAGGAGTTAGTCGCTAGAATTTATTTCTTCTTGCTGAAGAGACTGAAGCGTTTCTCCTTGTCTTTGTCGCGTTTGCCTGGACTGGACTCAGCCGCCGCCGCCACCTCAGCCGAAGCTGAAGTAGGCACGGTGACCGAGCGACCAGTTGAGGTCGGCATGGTGTGGGCGCGGGCGGCGGCGGCAGCGGGCGCCGGCGTGCTGTGGCTACTCGGCGTCACCTCGCCCTTCTCGCCCAAAATGGCCACCGAGATGGTGGAGATCCATGAGTTCATCTCCTCCTGCGCCGCAAAAACATCACAAAGCATGTTAGCGTTAGCAGTAGCATTCACTTGACTTCTCCCATTACGTGCGTTCACATTGGCAAGTCAAAACGAATCCTTTTCCAAAACGTCGGCTAAACTAGGACAGCGTGTGGATCAAACATGGACTGAAACAGGATTCATCTCGGACTGAAGATAGACTAGCTTGCCCCTTCCTTAAAAGGACTGAAGAAAGATTATACCAGGTCTGAACCTGGATTAAAATGGGACTAATCGTGACTAATCCTGAACTGAAGCCGGACGACACTTCGCCTTGATCAAACAGGCAATGAAAGAGGATTCGACTAGGGTTGAGCGCTGCAAAAATAGATACGGACTGGGATCAATTCCCATTGAAACATGGATTCAACCGGGACTGAGAGAAAATGAAAGGGTCGTTACTCACGTCATCTTTGGCTTGAAAGAGATACTCGTTGCCGTCAGTGACTCTGTAGTGATCAAAAGACACGGTTGTCTTATTAACGGGACACCACGAATCACAGACACCGACAGACAGAATCGAAGACGCGTTCCATCAAAGGCGCGGCGCCTGTTGTCGGCGTGACGGCGGCGGCCGGCGGACTGACTTGAGTTTGAAGACGTGTTTCTTCTTCTTGTATCCCAGCGCCACCTCGCAGGCAGCGTCTTGGAGCGCGACGGGGATCTCGCCGTGGTACGGGATGCCCTGCGTGGCGCTCTTGTGGTCCTTGTAGAATCCCAGCTCCTGATGGTTGAGCACGCAGAAGACGTGGTGCCACGACCTGCGGGGGGGGTCCAACGACAACCATCACCGCAATGACAAGGATGCCGGCATAGTGCAGTCACACGAGCCAAAGCCAGAGGGCGCCCCAGCGCCTGCCCACCACTTGCATCAGTCATAAAAAGGCCTGTATTATGGTTCTCCCCCCAGGTTAAAAAAAGCACGCCATAGGCTGGTGCGTCATACAAATGTCAAGAAATAGAATGTCACGAATCAAACCATTCAATTAAAACATTTCAATTAAAAAAAAGGAATGTCTTCATTCCATGGGAATTTGGCGGCTTTCCCTGGCCACCAGGGGGCAGTACATTACCCACCACATAGCCGGCCGAAACTAAGTCACAGCGATGCTTGCTGCATTTTGCAGAGTACGAAAAATATATGCCTTGCATTGTACGGTCAGTCCGGAGGTGCTACTAAACAGCTGCCGCGCCAATCGACATCGTTCGAAGGTTTCTAATTACTTCCGGCAATCGATGCGAGCTTGTTAGCCCATCCACGGCGCTTGGCGGCGGCGCGCGTACCTGCTGGACGCCTTCTTGTTGTGGCCCTCCCACTCGTGCTTGCGGTGCAGGAAGCCCTCCATCTGCGAAGTGGCCGAGGGCGCCTCCTGCTGGCTCCTGGCGGGCAGCGTGGCCGCCTGCTGGCCGGCTTTGGCTTTGCGGCCGTCCCCCGGGGACCCCGCTGGGCTCGGCTCCGACACGCCGTTGACCGCCTCGCCGCCGGCGCAAGCGTCGTCCTGTAAACACCGCCACAGGGTCAGGGTCCGCGTCGGCACCCGCGTCGGATGATTGAGATGGTTAGGAGCAAGATTTAGAACGATTGGTTTGTTTGGGGGGGATTGAGAGCGAGAGCATGCAGAGCACAGCACAATCACAGCGTTGCCACGGAGGCACGCCAAACATCGGCACCAAAGATCCAGAAGGTTGTGCGTGGGACCCTTCCTGCTGGACCACTGAATTCATCCTGATTTAGTTCCGGTTTAATCCGGGATTAGTCCTGTTCTGGGTTTTGCATTTGCAATTAACAGCCAAATGAATCCGGCTTTTCTTCAATCAGCTTTCATTAAGGTCCAGGACTGATTTTTAAATGTTTTTTTATTTTTGATTGGGGCAGTTCTGGTTCAAGACTGGTTGACCGGATGAGTTCAGCCACAGTTCACGTTTAGCAATTTTTAGTCCAGTCCCAGTTTAGTCCAGCTACAGTTCATGTTTAGTTCATGCTTAATCCAGGTTTAGTCCTCGTTTCATCCTGGTCTTGTTCTACTTCATTACTGGAATAATTCAAGTTGACTCCGATTTCAAGAATTATCCCGGTCGTTTCTTTGTCTCAGCACACTCCAGTTGTAGTCACTGTTTAATTCGGGTTATCCTTTGATGGGTAATGGCTGGATTAACCACTCGATTGAATATTTCATCCACTTTTATCGTAATTCTAGTTCAGTCCTGAATTCACATATTTTAGTTCAAATTTAATCCGAGTTGAGACCCGATTTGATCCCGTTTCAATCCAGGTTGGGTCGAGTCCTGCTCCATTCAAGGCGCAATCGCCATCCTGCTCGAGTCCAGGGTTCGTCGTGGCACAGAACAAACCAAATCCAGTCCTACTTTTGTCTCTGTCTATGTTTCATCCCGGGTTAGCCACATTGGGGTGGGGGGTGGGGGGACCCTGCTGGCAGCCGAGGAAAAGTTTTCCCTTGTTGAAGACGTCAAAGGAGGAGAGTGAGTAGGTGAGTAGCTCATGCAGTGAGGTCATGCAAGGCGGCAAAACAATCAAATCCCAGTCAAGCGCAATTGCTTGCAACCGCAGCACACCACGGCCACGCCCACGACAAGCCGGTGCCAATCCACTCGTCGGTCGCTCGGTTACCACGCTAAGCGCTTCGGGTTGTCGCTGGGTCGGCCCGGATCGGGAGAGCGGAGGGGGGAGACCAATCCTGCTTCCTGCTGGAGCGGGACCTCGGCCCAAAAGTTTCCCGAAGCCAAACTTGGGGCGAGCTCCGGGCGGCTTGCTAGCAAACTAGTCGAGTCGGTCGGTGATGGCGCCGCGCGGCTCGACTTCCCGCTCGCCTGGCTCTGTATGGGCCCTGGGACTGACTGGCGACCAATCCGGCCATCTTACCCGCGACCGTTCCCAGGAGAAAAGGAAGGCTTCGTATCTTGGATGACTAACAACAGATCTTGTTCACCACCTTTGGGCTGGCGTTTATCCAGGGCTAATCGAGTTTTCGAAGCTCACGTTTGGGACCAACTACTGGCTTGGATGACAACGATTATTGGGAGATTCCTTTTTTTTTGCGGCTTTGGCGATTGGAAGTCGTGAATGTTGTGAGCGAGTGCAGGTTGGGATGGGCGTCGCCCAACTTGTACAACGGAGAGAAAACAACAATTAAGAACTCCAGGAGTTGAGTCTTTTCTTCACCCCACAGCGAGCCAAGAAGTAAAGCCCCCTCGCTGCCTAGCTTTAAATGTATTTTGTTTTCTTTGGCTTTTGACTCAGCATGAGACTTGATTTTTAGTCTTCCTCTTTTTATGCTTTCTACTGTCTCCGTTTTTCATTTCTAGTTGTACTATTTCATTTTTGTTCCATGTGCAGCACTTGGTAAACTGTGGTGGCTGTTTTCAAGTGCTGTCGAAATACACGAGTTGTGCTGAGAAGTCATGATGATGATGAAATGGAAACAAAAAAAGCAAATGCGTTCACATGAGACCGAGCAAAATGAGACGTTGACGAGACAAGCGACAAACGACAAACGACCTTCCCCCGTCACTCTCCTTGACAGTTGTCCAATTAAACTTTTTTTGTGTGTGTCAGAATATCACTACTTCGTGGTAATATAAAATAAAAACGTCAGATGTAAGAATTTGCGGGTATTTGAAGGCACCGATGAGGTCAGTGAGAAGAGAGTCGGTGAAGGTGCGCTCAATTTGTTGACCCTCTTGTCCAATCAGGGATCAGCGCCACTTCATGTGCATGAATATTAATTCGTGCGCACAAAGTTTTTTTTTGTCAATTATCATGTCGGGGGCTCCGTCAAAATGGACTTGTCAACCTTCCTTCCTTTCATGGGTCTCCATTTTACAAATAACAAAGTTTATGTTCAATATGCACAACACCTGCAAACAAGACACACAAGAACTGTTTTCAAATACGGGGAGAAAAAAAAAAGCAGAATAGATCTACTTGAAAGTTGCTTTTTACACATCTTGTTAACGTTTGACAAATGGATCAATTTGTCTGTCTGTTGTTTATTATGGCGGGACATCAAAATGATCAACTATACGTCCGCTTCAAAATATGAAAAACGTACAACACACAGCCGTTTTTTGCTCCTGCAAATTTCAAAGTGCAACAGAATAAAAAAACACTTTACGATGTATGCGCACACACACACGCACGCACACACACACACACACACACACACACACACACACACACACACACACACACTAGCACAATTAAAATTGTTTTCTTTCTCCAGAGTGCTAAGCTAAATGCTAATGACTGGCACACACACCCACACACACGAAGACGCGTGTGACACAGAAAGCAACATCAAGTGCAGGGTGGCGTTTGGATTGTGACAGTTGACACGTTTTATTGCGTTGGTTAGTGGAGGTGACGTGTCCACATGCAACAGCAAAAGAAAAAGAAAGACAATGACACAATGAAACATTTTCAAATGATGATGACGATGATGTGGATGATACGACAACAACAATGACCAGCAGGGGGGCGGGGGATTAGCCGGAATGTCATAAAAAAACACAAATACACACACAAGATTATGGTGAAGAGGACCATGATTTCTCAGTGTAAAATAGCGACGATGCATATGGTTCCTTGGGACTTTTATTGACGCTTCAAAGTGGCAGATTTTGTTTTTTTATTTGCGGGGTGTGCCCTTTAAAACGTCTGCTATGGTCACGTGGTGACGAGTTTGTACAGGAGAATGTAGAGAAGAAGAAAAGACATTAAGAGTTGAGTGGACAGGGGGACGGGGGGGTCGGCCTGGGGAGGGGCGGGGGTGGGGGGGGGCAAAGAAGAAGAAAAAGAAAAAGCAAAACAAATGAAGGAGGGGAATGGATGTGAATCGGTGTGTTGTGTGCATGCGCATACACCAGTGCCCCCCCCCCGACCTCCAAAAAATAACGAGGGGAAAAAACACTTTTCTGACTCCAGCATCACTTTTCATTTTGTTGCCATCACTCAAATGAAGAATCCTCGGAAGGGATTCCAAGGAAGCACCTTTCAGGGAGTGTATGAAATCCATCTTCATATTGTCGGCTGTCTTTTCAAACAGCTCACATTTTGCACCTCGCCGGCGAGACGGCCGCCAAAAGAAAGCGGAGGAAGAAAAACTGCTGAGATGGCCCCAAAAAGCTTTGCTAGGCTCACGTCGCCTCCCGCTGGCAATTGGAGCTCACGGCGAGCGAGCGAAGGCGCTTCGGCTGGTTACGAGTGCACCCAAACATGTCGCGGGGACACGAGCAAGCGTCTGCACTCTCGCTTCGCCTGAAACGATTGAGCGCACGCTACGGTGGGTGTTGGCGAGGAGGTGTGGCCTGGGAGCTTCAAAGTATATTTATAATATCGCAAATGTTATATCGAGTCCTGACTTTCGAGGTCCGCACAATAAATGCTCTTAAAATGACCATGTGGCAGATCTTAGCTTCCTTAAATTTTTTTTAAGGCAATTTAGCTTTGCTTCTCAACAAGATAGCTAAAAAAATTTAACTTTTTGATAATGATTCTATACTCATTTGTAATATTTGAATAAAAGCTTCGCTTCAAGGTTTCTGGGATTCACCTGCAAAAAAAAAAAAAAGCTCCCCAAAAGGAAGTCAGTGATTTGCAAAAGTGTCCTGGGGGAGAAAAAAGAAATTCCAGCTGGGCTTTTTTTCATTTTCATGCCATACTGTCGCTCCCTAAATTGTCTCATGGCTCTTCTCAGCAGACTTTCCTTCCGTCTCTTTCTTTTGGCTTCTTGGATCATTTTTGGATGGGCGCTGCCTATCGTCTCTTTGACCGCACGTCTCAACGGGTTGACGTTAAATGAGGATTTCCCCACCGTAATGCGTTCCTCCGCCTGTCTATTGCCGGGGTGCGTGTCTGCGCGTGTGCAGCTTGCGAGTGTTGCAGTATTGCTGGTAGGCGGGCGAGCGGTAACTAACCCTGGCGGAGTCCGGCTCGCTGCTCGGCCCGTTCTGACTCGCCGCCTCGCCTTCCCTGAACACACAAAAACAACCCACACATACACGTCAACAACATGACGTTGACTCGACAAAATCTCGGCGCTTTCGGGTGCCACTTTGAGCATCCGTTTCAGCGGGGAACCGCGATCGACAGGTGCGTCGCGCTCACCTTGGTTGCGCGGCGGCCGGCGCTTCCGCGGCTGCCGGCTGCTTCTTCCTCTCTTCCTCCTCTTGCCTTCTTCTCACTTCCAGCAACTCCATCTGAGAGCACGAGGGCACACACATGAGGGCGCGCGCACTTTCGGTCTGCAGAGCGTCGGTGACTTTTGAGGCAAATGGTTGCCAAGGCGACAGGCGAGTCGCTTTCAACCCCATCTTGGAATCAACATGGAAATAATTGGACGTGAGCTACAAAATGCGTCTCACCGTGGTCAACCTTTCCAGGGCGGCAAAACGCTCCTCCCAGGTGGCGGCCGACTTCTCGAAGGCCTCGTGCCTCTTGATGAGTTTCTCCACGTCGTCCACGCTTTGTCCCATCTCGCGGCTGGACAAGTACGACTCCTGGCCCAGGAGCCAGGCCTCGGCCACGCCCGCGTCCCGCGAGAACTGGTGCACCTCCAGCACTGCGCGCGTGCGCGCAAGGCAAAACCAACCGGCGTCAGCGACGGATTGGCGACCGCGATTGGGCGCCGGGCTTCACTCACCCAGTCGCAGCCACTCCCACCGGTCCTCCCACTTGTCAATCATCTCTTTCCGCTTGTCCGTCAACTGCAGCAACTTTTCTTTGATCTGAGGACATGCACGCGCACACGTAACGCACAAGTTGGTTCCCAGCTACATTTGCTGCCTAAACTCCGAGCACAAATTCAGCATTTGGAGTGCGATCGCAACTCACACCAGACTGGGGAGTTTTTACGAGCGGAAGGCGGCGGCGGACGCACCTCGTCGGAGGCGTAGTGCTTCCTGGCCAGGAGAGACTTTCCCAGCTCAATGCAGGCGGTGAAGCTGTCGTTGCGCGCGTCGATCTCGGCCTTGATGCCCTGGTGGTTGTTCATCAGCAGCTCCACTGATGACACGTCGCTGCACGACGACACGACGACACGCCACCACGCGCGTTACTACGGCAACGCCAACCACTCGTGCTGGGATGTAACCCGAGACCTCAAATACTCTTCACTTACTGTAAATGCATTTGTTACGCTTGCACTTTAAGTGAGCGGCGAGCTCTCCGATATTTTTCGATCCGATTATCCCAGCGAGGAATCGGATAAATATTCTCCATAAAATGTGACTGCAGGTACGATTTTTGTCCACTTGAGGTCACATTGTTCCACATCATGTTACCTGTGACTTTGATCGTGTGTGGCTTTAAAAGGCAGACCCAGAGTCGGTGAGTGACGTGGGTGCCAGCAAACGTGAGCGTAGATTCTAGTTTCACGAGAATATTGTTTGACGTAAGAGAATTTGACCTGTACTCAAGCGAGTGTGCTGCGGCTGTACCGGGGATTCTCCTGCGCGTCGATGAGTCGGATGACGTCGTCCATCCACAGCATGAGGTCTCGCACCAGACTGAAGAAGCGGAACTTGTCTCCCGTGTCGGCCAGCTTCCCTCGTCGGCCCTCGGCCGCCTCCAGAAGGTTCTTCCACGCCTCCAGAACCTGACCAGCGCACACAAACACACACACACACACACACACACACACACACACACACACACATGACGCCACGGGTACGTTGAGAAGCGGCAACGGCTCAGCTGCACGCGCTCGTCGGGCCGCCCGACGGCGGCGTCACATCCGGTCAACCGCTGTCGGTCAAAGTCAAAGAAGTGTACATCATCATGTCGGCTACGACCATAAAAGGAAGTCTGATCGAGAATGATGATGATCCGAATTGACAAGATTGATTTCTTTTGTTTGTTTCTAGTCAACGTGAAACCGAATTAAGTCCACGTCGCCATGTTGCCGTCTAATGTTTGGAATATGATGATGAAGACCAGTTTTCTGCCATGGAGGCTTACAGTCACACTGGAGGATAGGATGCCCACGTTTTGGGAAAATGGCATCGCTCTTTTTTTTTTTGAAGGGGCGGGGGCTGTTCACATTACAAAAACAAATGCAACTTGTAATGTGAATGGAACAAGTTGTTCAAAGGAAACGCATGCGCACACAACACGACGTCCTGTGGCGCAGTGCGCTTATGGAAGACAATATGACAAGATCGCAATCACTCACCCAAAGTTTAAGTGGCCTACTTGTCGCAGGGGAATGGACGACAAGGACATGACAAGCGAACGTCCGGCCTACGAAAACTAACGAGAGCGCAACAACATTCACTGCCTTGGCCAACGGTCGCAAATGTTGACAATACGAGACATCTCGAATCATGTAGCGCTATCACAACAGCCGGAGCGATCCCAAAGCGCCTTACAGAAGATGGCTTTCATTATTTTCAAGGTCGCAAGGCTACAAAATAATCCAAATGTGCAAATGTTTTGCCAAGTAGAACAGGCGTAGCTCGGTTTAAGATTTCACCACGCTACACTTTTAGCGATTATAACAGGCGCCCACGTCTCGCCCCCGCTCCGCACTGCTCTCCTGTGGGCAGCGGCACAGCGGTGGGTTTGGCCTAATGGATGGCTTGAAGGTAGAGGCAAGCCGGAAGACACGCCAGAATGCGTCTGCCTTGCCTGCTATCGAGAATCGGCAAAGAGTCGAGCGAGCCGAGACATGTTAGCGACTGCCACGCGTCCAAACGGCTTCATTTCAAATGGAAGTCGAACGACTGTCAGTGATCTGGTGACAAGCAAGCACCGGTGGCACGTGGTGAGAAATCAACGGCGTGACTTAGAGATGAGAGAAGTTAAAGCTGCCGACGCTTCATTTTCGCCCGCGCAACTGACCATGAAAATGAATTGTTGAGCGGTCAACAAAATGAAATGAACTTTGCCCAGAGGATGCCCGCATTCGGTGTTAGCGCCTGTGAGGGCCGTTCCACAAAACCGCCGCCATTTGCGTCCCCGCGCGATGACAGGAAAATACATGTTTATAAAGCGCATTGTTATGGACTAGCTTTAAAGTTGACAATCAATTTGCGTTCATGTTAAGAGTGTCAGGACCAAAATGCTGACAACTGAACCGATACGCAGTCAAATGTTCCCCCTGGCGTGGCAGCATTTCGATTTTATTGATGCTCACTCGAGTGCAGACAAATGTGCGCATGGAGCAAGAAAGCATTTCAGGTCGCAAATCCATCGACCCATTTGCAATTGTTTGCTTCTACCTGCAGGTGGCGCCAAGGGGGAACTCTCTCTATTAAAAACAAAAACAAAAAAGTAAATCCAGCACACGCTGTCAAAGTGTAAAATTTTCTTTTTAAAAAACAGACCAGCACGACCAAGCGGAAGCGCAACTGTGACTAAAATGCATCATTTTAGTCCAAGTACAAAGAGAAAGCGTTTCTATTTGATGCGGAAGACGAGGCGGCGCAGCCACACTGATGCAAAGCGAAAGAAGCTGATCAAGTCTCACCTCTCCCTTTCGCTTCTGCAGGGACAGGACGGAAAGGAAGGGCGAGAAAACAAACTGAATACGGCCAACAATGGTCACAGCACACCTTCTTCATCATCATCATCATCCTCCTCATTTCCTATGATGACGTCGCCTTTTTTGGGGAGCCCGTCTCGAATGATCTGTCACTGCGTGACGTGAATCTGAGCGAGTCAACCGAGTGACGTTATCTCCACCTTCCAATTGAGCGAGTGAGCTGTGCCTGCCTACGGGTGCATGCGGCGTTCGTTTCGGCTAACCTCTCCTTCCCGCTTTTGGATGTCGTCCGCTTTGTCGCCCGCATACGCCGACTGCAGACGGACGGCATCCTCTTGAAGCTGACGCACCTGGGAAAAGAAAAAAAAAATGCAATTCTGATTTCTTTTGTCTCTTTCTGTGTCATAGTTTTCAGATATTTGCAAAGCATATTGAAGGAATATTTGTGCCCTAAGCAGCATTTGCGGGGCGACGGCGAGCGATCGTGCCACCTGCGTGCCGAGCGCTTGGATGTCATGCTCGAAGGCGGTGTGCATCCTCTGCAGCGTCTCCACCGTGTTCTGGTCGCGGCCAAGCTCCTCGGGCAGCTTCTTGTGTTTGTCCAGCACTCGCGCCAGGATCTCCTTGGCGTCGTGGTAGAACTTGTGCAGCTCAAAGGAGGCGGCCAGGATCTGCGTGCGCGTGTCGATAAGCTCCAGCAAGTCGGCCCAGGCCTCGTTCAGGCCGTCCTTCCACTCGGCCACCGTGGCCGCGTCCCCGTGGCCCGCGTTGATCAGCTCGTCCGCCAGACGGTTGACGCCGTCCACGCGCTCCTGCCCGATGTTGCCCGTGTCGCGGGCGAACTCTCGGAAGCGCTCCTGCAGCATCTGGGGACAGCCACAAAACCACTCCCAGTGCGTGCGCTTGCGAGAGCCCACTCCTAAAAATTTCCCGCAAGCAACTTTTCTGCAGCGTGAACCTTTTCTGCAATGTCTGCGACTCACAGTGACGTGCTCGTAGTCCTGCCCGAGCTCGTGCGAGCCGGCCACCACTTCCCTCTCGGCGATCCACTGCTCCAAGTCATCCACTTCCCGGTTGAGCTGGAAGAGGCGGAAGCGCTCGTCCAGCTTACCCCGCCGCTCCTCCGACAGATCCTTCAGTCCGGCGTACAGCTTGTCCACCTGCGACTGACGCATGCCGATGCGCTCGCTGCGGGGGCGGCGCGGCCACGCCCGTCAGCTCACGCCTATCGCCGTGCTCGTCCTTCCCCCGTGCGGGGCGCGGCCTACCTGTCGGGGTGTTCGGCGGCCACCAGGCCTCGGCTCGTGGCGGACAGCTGGTGGACCGTGTCGGCGTAATCCTCCACCGCCTGCTCCAGGATCTGATGCTTCTTCAACATGGCCACCGAACTCTGCTCGTCCTGAAAGCACGCCCCCGCCAAACTCATTCCGGCTTTGTCATCAACATCTGAATTGTTAAAAAAAACTCGCCGGGCCGCTTTGCGGAGAGACCGTTGATGCTTCTTGTCAACAAACACCACGATTGCCCTTGCTGCCTTTCACATTCAAATTAGTCGAGAACACGTTTTTTGGTGCGCAGTTTGCCATTCACGTTCACTTATCTGGACTATTTTGGGATATGCAGATTTTTTTTTTCCATACGACGCCACTCTGCTCAATATCCTTTTTTGTTTGTTTCACGCACGTGTGCTGAGAGGCGGCACGCTAACATTAGCGAGAGGCTAAGCGGCATCGGGAGCCCACCTTGGCCTTCTCCTCGGACATCATGTAGAGTTCCTGCTCGCTCATCCAGGCTTCGGCCTCGGCGGCGTCAAAGTAGTACTGCTGCGCCTTGTGCGCCTCGCTCAGGCGGGCGTGGCGCTTCTCCGTCTCCTTGCGGATCTGCTCCCACAGCGAGCGCAGCTCCGCCAGACGCTGGCGGATCAGCTCGCCCGTGGGCCGCTCCTGCCGCAGGATGTGCTGGCTGCGCTCAAAGATGTCGTCGTAGCGCGGCTGGTGGCCCTGGATCTCCTTCTGGAGCGTCTAGCGGGACGGGAGGTGGGCAAGGGGACAAAGGGCACTCTCGTTCCTTTCGCTCGAGGGAAGACGAGATGACGAGATGAGATTCCCACCTGGTTCTTCTTGATAAGGTGCTGCACTGTTTGGAGGTTGTGACCGTGGTCTGTGGACGTGGCCAAGGGCATCCTCTCCTCCACCCACAGCTACAAAACACGCGGGGCACAACGAGAAGGTGAAGAGGGCGAGGAGGCGGGCAAGGAGAGGAGGAAGAAACAAAAGGAGGTAGACAAAGAGGAGGAGAAGAAGCAGGAAAGATGGAGACAAGATTCAAATCAGAAGAACAGAGGGAAGAAGATGAAGATGAGAAGAAGATGAAAAGGAGGCGTGGGAGGAAAAGAAGGTGAGGCTGACAAAACAGGGGCAAAGATGCAGCAGGCGGGCAAGGAGAAGCAGAGGAGGAAAAGAGCAAAAGTGGTGAGAAGGAGGACATGGAGACAAGGACGTAGAAGAAAGAACCCGAAGTAGGTTCAGAAGCGAAAAAGAGAAAAGGAAGTGAAGGAGAAGTGAGGAGGAGGACAAGGAGGAGGGCTAAAAGAAAAGCAAGTTGCGGGCGGACGTACGATCTCGTCCTCGACGTCTCGGTTGAACTGGTGGATCTCGCGGGAGGCCATCAGGTTGTCGCGGCGACTTTGGAGCGGCGCCCGTAGAGCGCCAAACTTGCTCTCCACGCTCCTGCGCTGGCCGTCCACCTCGTCCGAGCCTTTGCCCTCCTGACTCAGCGCCTGCGACTGACTCTGCAGCTCGTCCACCTCCTTCTGCCTCACCTCGACTTGGCTCTCCAGCATCTGCCGGCACCACAAGTCAGTACGTGACGTTTGCGTCGGCCGCGTCTCGGCCTGAATGGGAGCCAGGGGAAATGTTTGCGAGATGTTGGGGCGCCACCTGTTGCTTCTTGAGCATGATGTTGACGGAGGTGAGATCTTTGCCGTAGTCGTCCGACTGCAGCTGCCCATCCAGGCCGGCCAGCCACTTGTCCAGGTCGGCGCAGCTCTGCGTAAACAGCTCGGCCTTGTTGGCGTCAAACAGACACTTGGCTTTGGTCTGCGTGCTGGACTCCAGTTCCTCCCACATCTTCTTCAGCGACGCCAGCTTCTCGCGCACCATGGCCTCTGTCTCGGGCTTCTCCGCCATCAGCGCCTCGCCGTCCTGCCGCAGCACAACGCGACACCATGTCACGCGATGTTCTCGCTTCTGACAACAACTAGCTGGGCCTTGTATTAGTTGTCGTGGCGCGAGAAGCCCGCAGGTTTTCTTTGGACTGACCTTCTGGATCTTGTCCAGCCATTCCTTGTTGGACTGCAGCTCGGCCATGAAGGCCTGGTGCTTGAGCCACTTGCTGTGCAGGTTGCGCGCCTCGTCGTACGTCATGTCCTGAGCCGTCAGCATCTTCTCGTTGATCCACAAGCTCAGCTGAGCGCAACGCATCAGCATTAGCCAACAAACGGCACCGCCGCCCCCTCCCCAACAAAACAAAATGCAAAAAACAAACCGAGAAGGTCCGCACGCATGCACTTGCTCACCTCCTGGCAGTCCTGTAGGAACTTCTGCAGGTCTCGGTTGTCCTTCAGTCTCATGAGGAGATCGCTGGCTGCCGCTCGGTTCTTCTTGTGCCTGACGGGGAAACATTTTCAGCAAGTGTATTGCATTTTGAAATTTATTAAAAAGTAACATTCAATTAGCGTAAATTTTGATCACTGGAATGCTAAAACCCCACAATGGGTTTCGGGACAAAACACAATGACAAGTCTGGGAAGGGCCAATGCGCGCGCGCGTGCACACACACACGCACACGCACATGCACACGCACACACACACACACACACACACACACACACACACAAAACCCTAAAACAAAAACAAACAAACAAAACGAAAAAAAAGAAGAAAAACAAAATGTTGAGTTTATTTTGGAGAGTGTTAATAAAAGCAATTGGCACTGATATGGTGGAGCATAGAACATACAAATTGATGTACAGTATAAGCATGTTATATGCATATTTATTTTTTATTTTTTTATTTTAGAAAAGTCTGGTGCACACTTTTTTTCTTTTCTTCCCGTATTGCCCAAGTATCAGATTGGGACTCCGTATCGGCATACACTTAACACCAAAGAAAGCGTGATCGGGACATGCCTAACTCATCTGAAAAGGAAACAACGGACCTTTGGTGTATGGAGTCCACCTTGTCCTGGATGCGCTCGGTGTTGATGTTGCCGTCGGCGACCAGCCGCCGTCCCGTGTCCACCACGCCGCTGATCTTCTCCTCGTTGGCGTCCATGGTGGTCATGAAGTCCTCCTGCTTCTTGATGGCCGCCTCGGCGCCCTCCAGCGTGGTCGGCATCTCCGTGTGGGCCAACACGTACTCCTGCAACACGCACGCGCGCCAACGGCATGAGAGGAAGCAGAGAGTGAATCGCCACTAAAAGATGCCACTTCATTCCTAGACGGCAAATATGTCGCTGTAAAAGTCATTTTTGGGGCAGTAACTAACAATGATATTCACAATTGATGCACCAGTGTTATCCTCACTTTAGATGTCAAAAGTGTTTTGTGGCTCTTGTCCCCCACAAATGGCTGTTTGAGAACTAAAGGGTGCCCTGCCCTTGCCGAGTAAGGTCTAGGCATTTGTTGGGATTTTGGCAGCCTGGAGTGGGCGGAGCGGCGGCGAAAGGTGGGCTTACCTGGTTGTTGAGGAAGGCCTCGGCCTGCTTGGTGTCTCTGAGGAAGAGCTGGTAGGAGTGCGACTGCGAGAGGAGGTTGCGCCTGTTCTCCCACATCTTGTGCAGCTCGTTCCAGCCCGTGTCGAGCGCCTGCAGCCGCTGGCGCAGGAACATGTACTGCGCATCCGTCTGGCCGCGCGTCACCATCTCGCCCATGTCGCGCATCTTCTGGTAGTCCTCCTCGTAGTTGCGGATCTCGTTCTTGATGGCCTCGTGCTGGCCCAGCAGCTTCTCTGCCTCGGCCAGCGTGTTGGGCATGTCCTCAGACGCGATGGCCGTCTGCGTGCGCGACAGCCACGACTGGAAGTCGTCCACCTCGCGCAGGAACTGCTGCAGCTTGCTGGCCTCGCCCAGTGACTCCTCGCGGTTCTTCATGGTGCCCTGTAACCACGTGCCCGCCCGCCCGCGTCAAATCACACACTCTTTCCAATTGATTTCGTAGCCCCCCCCCTCAAAAAACAAACAAAGGCCCTGAAAAATGAATTTGGATTTGTTTCTAAACACATTGAGCACAATTGCTTAAAACAGGTCATCGTGAAGCGGGGCAAAGGACGCACCTTCATCTCCTCCCACACGCCGGTGATCTCGTCCAGGCGTCCTTTGATGGCCTCGGATTGTTCCGGGTGTTCCGAGGACAAGCGCTCGGCCTCTTTGGCCAAGTCGCCGAGCTTGTCCTCGATAGCGGCCAGGTCTCGCTCCATGCCCGTAAGCTTCCTCTGCAGCGCCATGACGCCGGCCAGGTCGTTGCCCAGCTCCTGGGTGGACTCGATCACCTTGGGGGAGGTCCCAAGTTTAGCTTTCTAGGTTTCTCCAGCTTTTTTGGTTCTTTGGGGCAAATTATCTTGGTGAGATATGAAATGTTGATGGCGTTTGGTCTACCTTGGTCTTCTCCCTGATCCAGGACTTGGTCTCGTTACACTCCAGATGGTAGTTCTGCACTCCCAAGGCGGAGCTCAGACTTTCCTTCTTCTGATCCACCAAGTCGCGGAACTGACTCCACCTGACAAAAGACATCCTCCGGCTCTTCAACCTCAACTCACTCGAAACTCCGGCGCGGCTGCCATGTGGACTCGAGCGTGGCCTTCGGCGGCCATGTTACCTGGTGTTGAGTTTGTCCTGCTGGGACTTGATTTCCTTTTCGCCGGGATGGCCGCTGTGGATGAGTTGCCTGGCGACCTGGTTGACGACGGCGACCCGCGATGCCTGATTGTTCATCTCAGGCTCCAAACTCTCAAACCTGCACAAATAAACCAGCCGGCACATCATTTGTTTTTTTTTGCTCATGAAAAAATAGACTTTTGTTCGTCGCGATTAAAAAAGGCAGACGGTATATCATCAATTGTTCTGAGTTCAATCCAATGCGGTAAAGCGGCTCACCGGTGCTGGACCACCTCGAGGTCCTCCAGCTTGTCGGGGATGTCCATGCTGTTGAGCCACTGCTCCTTCTCGTCGATCCACAGCTCACAGGCGTTGGCCTCGCTCAGTATCTTGTACAAGGCCAGCGCGTCCTGCAGCGCCTGCTTGCGGAGGCGCGCCAGCTCCACCACCTCCTTGTAGCGCTCCTCGATGCCCGCCAGACGGCTCTGCACCTGCCGCCGCGCATGCGAGCCACAAGTCACAAGTCACGCTTTCCGTCTGTCTGCCGCTAGCTGCAGAACAAAAAGTCATTCCAGGCCGTTTGCGCAGCAGAAAACTCGCGTTGCGTGTGTGTGTTTGTGTTGGGCCTACAAGACCTCGAGATGACTCTCAAAAATATTTGATGCGTGCTAATACGTTGGAAGCCAGTGGGTGGCGTCTCCGCCTCACTTTGAGCCAGGAACTCACCTCCTGGGATTCGGCCTTCTCGGGCGGCAGCGTGTGGGACTGCTCGTGCAGGGCGTCGATGACGGGCCGGTAGCTGGCGATCTCCTCGGCCACGTCCTTGTGCTTCTTCACCAGCGCCTGCGTGGAGAACTCGTCGTGGCCCACGTCCACGCTGGACACGATGCGCAGGGCGTCCAACATCCACGTGTCCATGTCGTCGGCGTCTGCCTGCAACAAGACACAACAGTCACGCCTTGCGTACCAAGAGGAGGCCCCTCCCCCCGGTGTTGTCGTCAAGCCCCAGCTTCACCTTGGTCGTTATGGCAACATAAGCCACTCTGCATGAGAGGGAACCGCCCCACAAAACGGACTAACCCACTTCCTTGAAAGCACACTCAACGATAACGTGAAGGACTGGAGCCTCTTACTTGGAACTGGTGCTGGTTGCACGCCTCCTGCAGGCGAGATTTGCGGACAGCCGAGAGCCGCTCCAACGCCGCCCACTGATCCTGCCAAAAAAAGAAACAAAAAAGTCTGAGAATCAATCCGTCTGATCTCTTTTCATTCGTCAGCCCGTTTGGTTTCTTCACCTGGATGTCCTGGATGCGTTCCCGGATCTTGTCGGCCCCAAAGTGCTTATCGGCCACCAGCTGCTCTCCCTGCTTGATGGTCTGCTGCAGGTGGGCGGCGCGTCCGCTCATTTCGTCCTCAAAGGCCTTGTGCTGACTAAGCAGCCGCACGGCGCCCGTCAGGTCCTTGCCGCAATCCTCGGAGGAGAGGATCTGCTCCTTCTCGCGGATCCAGCCCTCCTGCCAGACGTGCATCGCAAACAACGTGAAAACGACAGTCGACGCAGGCGTCCGGAAACTCATGAAAACCAGCCGCAGTGATGAGCAACCCACACCAACTGGTTGCAGACACTCAATAACTTAATTGTGGGAGGCCTTCAATGAAAAATGATGATTAAAAAGTCACCGCAACTAACAAGAACAATTTTTGGGGGCTCAGCAACTAATGAAAATGACTTCCGGGTGGTAAACAACTCATGCTAACGAGTTGTGACCCCTCAGAAACTCATGAAAAGCAACAAAAACCGGTTGTAACTGGTCATGACAACTAGCGTCCGAAGGCCACACGGCGCGCGCAAAATCGCGATTGGCGGCTCGCTCAGAACGACACAAACCTCTTCGGCCATTTCCCAGAAGAACTTCCAGAGGCGGCGCGACTCTTCCAGCCGTGCTCGCCGCTCGGCCGCCAGCTGGCTGAGTTCCTGGTAGCAGAATTCCATGTGGGCCACGCGTTCCCTGATGACCTGAGGGTCGCAGGGTTTGTACCCTGACAAGGAGGAGGAGGAGGAAGAAGAAGAGTTAGCTTTTGATTTTTCCGCAAGACTCTGAGGAAAGGTTCAGTCTCACCGTCGGAGTCGTTGGCAAACTTCTGCGCGTTGGCGTTGACGTTGCGGACCCGGTCGGCCTGGATGGCGATGTCTGCCTCCACCAAGGCGTGCTTCTGCAGCAGGTCCTCCACACCCAGGAGGTGTTTGCCGTAATCCTGAGACAGCAGCAGCATCTGTGCCCCCAAACGTCCAAAAGCGTCAACGCGACCGCTCGCTCGCTTTTAGTCAATTGATCATCGAGGCACCTTCATCTCGTCCATCCAGTCCATGATGTAGAGCATCTCCTGGAAGACCCTCTGCATGCCCAGCGTTTGCTCCAGCCTCAGCCTGCGCGCCTTAAGGAGTTCCAGCAGGTACTCCCACAGGCGGATCACGTTGTCCTTCCTGGCCGCGATGCGCTTGATGTCGTGGTAGCTCTCCGCCTCCAGCTCCTTGGCCACCGACACCACCGCCTGCAGCGCAAACCACCACAACCACAAAACAACGCCTTGGACTTTGAACGGGTAGATGACCTACAACAGTGCTTCTCTTTTTACACCAAGTAGCACCCAAAAAACAAAACCTTGGTCCTCCAATTGCCAAGACGATGAGCAACAGTTGCAAATGGGTGAATTCTTTATTTAAAAAAAAAAAAAAGCGGATCGATGTTGTATTCCTAAAGTTGGATGATTAAAAAAAGGCTGCTTTTGACAAAAGTAAAACTAAAAATTCAAAAATATTTCTGTGGATTTTTCATTTTCAGCGGTATCGCGAGCCACGGCGCAGGCACCTGAACGCGCTCCTCATAAGCGGCGATGTCCGTCTCGATGGCCTCGTGCTTCTTGGTGGCCGCCTCCACCGCTTGGAGGTCGAAGCCGAAGTTGTCCTGCGGGAGCAGACACATGCACACGCTGAAAACGGCCCGCCCCTGTCACAGAGCGCCGCCCGCCCCCCATCACAGAGCGGCGTCCGTCACCTGCGACACCAGCCGCTGGTTTTCGCTCAGCCAGGTCTCCCGCATGGCCGCCTTGCGGTCGAAGCGGCGAGCCAGCTGCTCCAGTTTCTCCTGGCGAATCAGCTCCGTCCTCAGCGCCAACTCGCGCTCGTGCTCCGCCTTCTCCAGACGCTCCCACGCCTGTCAGAAACGCGCCTGAGTTTGGTGCATTGATCCGCAAGTTCAGCGCGGGAAGCTGTTCGAAGCACGTGCATACATTTTTCCGTCCATCCCAATTGTGGTCATTGAGTCTATCTTTTTTTTTGTCTCTCTGCCAAAAGTCCCCACCGAAGGTCCGGGTGCCAAATGTGTGGCCCGTCACTGAATGGGGAGTGATGATGTTGGAGTGGGCGTGGCTACCTTGTTGATGTCCGAGATGAGTTTTCCCTCGCGAGGCGTGTAGACCTTCTGGTTATTGGCCCTCATCTTGCTCTGGATGGTGAACAGCAGAACCTCCAGGTTGCCCTTCTCCGTGAACCTTCGCGCACAGAAGCAAGCACGCGCTGATTTCTTTTTCAAGAGTTTTCCAGACAATCGAAGCGCATGGAAATCAAAAAGGAAGACTTTTTGAAGGTCACCTCCGTCAAAAGGAGTGGAGAGAACAATCTTTAGCATTCTATACGGGCTGGTTGTCAGACTGTTGACAGCAAAACTATCAGCCCTAATGGATTTATTCAGGAGGCCTGAAAAAGCTGGTTTCTTCCGAACGCAACGCACTTTGGGGGCTTCTCCACCGTCCTGTAGGTGTTGAAGGCCTGCAGCTGCTGCTGGACGCCCACCAGCGAGTTGGCAAACTTTCTGTTGTTGAGGATGATGATGGTCTGCTCGATCCACTCCAGGAGCTCCGAGGCCAAACACTCGTACTTGTCCACCATCTTCTCCGTCTCGATGGCGTTGTCCAGAACCTGCGCGCAAAAACGCATAAGCCCGCCAAGCACCTGCTTACAGTCCCGCGCAGTCCTTATGGTTTTTTTGGTTTTTTTTTTTTAATCGGGCACCGCAGTGAAGTCATCATTTGTGAGCGTGCTCTTCGCTCACCTTGCCGATGCGCTTGCCCTCCACCTTGAGGGCCTTCATCTTGGAGAAGTAGTGGTAGTAGGTGACCACGTAGGTGATGATGGACTTCTCATCCGGGTGGTCCACGCTGATGTCTGCCGCGAGAGGACGAGACCCCAAAGTGAGCAGCGTTTCCACAACTTGACCTCATCTACCGCTGGCTAATGGGAACACATGCTAACTCCAAAGTATTGGCGTACGCTGCATTTGCACGATATTCAAGACCCGCCTTTGATTAAACGCGGGGGCCACTTTTAAAGTGCTCCTTAACGTCACGTCCAATTAATTCACTCAACGTGATCATGAGGAGTGAAAGGTTGAAAATTGCCATCGTCAGCAGCGTGTTGCGGCGCGGCTGACCTTCGGGGTCGAGCAGCTTGGTGAGGCCCAGGTGCTGCTCGGCCAGGTTGAAGGCGTTCTGCAGGTTGTAGTGCGCGTTGGACTTCTTCAGCTTGTCAAAGTCGATCAGGTCCGGTCTGAGGCGGGATGGAAAGAGGCAAGCGGACCTTGTCACCTTACGCAGCAAGCAGAAGTTCCGCTAGGTGGCGGAGGTTCAGTATATTTGCGCCGAGAGCCCCGACCACCTTTTCATATGCATTGTACAACGGACGCGCGGAGCCATTGACGGGCTCAGATAGATGACGTCCTTCTTATCGGGCACGTCACCATTGAACGGCGAAAATCGCACGCCCGCGATCGCGAATGTCACGAGCAACCGCACGCGGAAAACTCGTTACCTGTGTTTGTGGATGATGGCATTGAAGGCCATCCCGTCCCTCCAGCTGGTGGAGAAGTTGTGGATGTTCACGTTTGGATATCTGCAACACAACACAAAATGTTTCACTTCCAACTTTAATTTGGGCTGTCACCAAGCTCCGAAATTAATGGCGTGGCAGAGCAGCGCTGGAGTGACTCGACTTCGGGTCTTTTTTTTTTTTTAATTAGTGGGGTGGCGACGTGTGAAGAGTTTTCGGACTGACTCTTCTGTCGCTCGTTTCTCATTTGTCGTATTGCGGCAGCACTCACCCGGCCGTCTTCATCTGACACCAGAGCAGCAGAGCATCTTTGGCCGATTTCTTCTCTTTGTTGTCCTCCGTCTCCACGCTGATGTCTTGGATCTGAAGCACACGCGCACGCACACACGTCAAGGCTCCCCGCCGACATCATCAACCAAAACCAAGACTACAGACGAGGACTCATGAGCTCCCTTTTGGGGGACGAAGTGAAGCTCGGCAACACAAATGCGTCACCCTCACGTCGACGCTCGCACCATCGCCACTAAAATTCCCGCAGCTGCCGTCAATCGTCACTTCACTTCATGTCACTCCCTCTGCAGGGTTTGGAAGACTAAGGCTTTTTTTTTTTTAAATCCCGCCGCCTTATGAATGTTAAACTCTTCCGCGCCCCCGGTGGTGTTGATGACATCATCGCCGTCGTCACATGACAACAATGCAGTTAATCAGATGAAGGCGACATAGGTTTCAAGGAAAGAAAAAAAATGGCAGCCGTGATTAAGAAATCATTTCTGGAAATGCGTGGGAGCACTTGATAGACATTTCATGTGATTTGCCTCACGGCGGTCCCTTCATTTTACTTTGAAAAAAAAATGGTGAATGTTTATAAGCCTCACTACTAGATTTGCGGGAACCATGTTTGGGGTGAAAAAACGTGCTGATTATTTGCATTTCTTGAAATCGACATTTTTGGGGTTGCAACTGACGTGCGGCTGCTGGATGTGATGCGGCGGGCAAGCGGGCGCTTACCTGGAAGCGCAAGATGATGGTCCAGATGAGGCCCAGCGTGAGGCGGTGGTTGCCGTCCACGATGTCGTGCGAGCCCATATTCTCCAGGTGGACGCGCTGCTCCTTGAGGAACTGCAGGGCCTTGTCCACATTCTCCAGGCAGTGGATCCTCATGCGGCCTTTGGTGGGCTTGGGCTGACGACGGACAACCAGGACAAATTGAAGCGATTCATCAACAGCTGACACGAGAAACACTGATTTCGGACTGAAAGAATCTATTTTGTTCCATCCGTGTGTCGGCGTCACGTCTCCAACGCGCGCATGAGTACCAGTCTCTCGCCGCTGAGGACCTCGAGCAGCTTGATGAGCATGCGTCCATCCCGAAGGTCCACGTAGAGGTCGGTGATGCGGCAGGAAACCCGGGAGAGGTGAGAGTTGACCCATTTGGTGAACGTCTTCTTCTGCACCGCCTCGCGCTCGTCTGACCACAAAAACAGAGCGCGGCGTCACTTCCATTCGCCTCTCGCATTTCCTCGGGGTGCATTGTTTCCCTGGTGTGCATGTGAGTGTCCATGTGAGGGAGGGGCTTCCTGTCTGAGAGAGACTTCCAGAAACGCGCACACACACAAACACACGCACTCTCTGCTCGCACGCGAACCTTGCTGAATGAATGAAAGACAGCAGAATATAATCTTCGTCTATGTGTGTGAGGGACTTTGCTTGTGACGGCGGGTGTGCGAGTGCAGGAGATTGAGAAGGTGTTTAGAAGTCATCCGCAGCCTAAATGGGCGTCGGTGAAGGTGAGGCTGCGTCTGAGGGGAGGCGGAGTGTGTGTGCGCCTACGGCAGCGTGCGTTTGAGAAACATTGTGTGTGTGTGTCAAATATAGCTCTGCAAAAAATTAAAAAGAGCAAGTGTTATCAAGGCGTGCACAGGAAGTTGTCAAGCGACGTCATGACAAGCATTGTGCTGCAACGTGAGGCAGGAAAACAACAAACAAGTCACAAGGTCATGTCAACACGATTGGGGATTCCTGTCTTTTATGGAAAAAAGCGGTTGAGACGGTCAACACAAGGCCAATTTGCCGCACCTCCGAATCATCCCCAAATCAGATCCACTCACTTTTTCACACGTACGAGTCAAAGTCAAAGGATTGAATTTCCTTGACTGCTGAATGAACAGGAAGCATCGCTGCGCGTGTGTTGCAGAAAGAGGAGACAGCGCTCAATTGATTAGGGCTGTGTGTGTGTGTGTGTGTGTGTGTGTGTGTGTGTGTGTGTGTGTGTGTGTGCGTCGTGGGTTACAACACACCCACGCTGAGTTGGGACGTGACCTCAACCCGAGGAAAGACACAAAGCAGACATGGGCGTGGACGTTTGTCTCCATGGCGATAGAAAATACAGAACGCAATATCTTGACTTGAGCGCGCACGCGCACACACACACACACACACACACACACACACACACACACACACACACACACAACCATATACACAAACAAACAAACAGACAGACAGAAAAGCAAATATGTACAAAGATACACACATATACACAAACAGACAATGACATACGCACAAAATGACCGGAAGACAAACACGCAAGCACGCAGACAGACACACACACACACACACACACACACACACACACACACACACACACACACACACACACACACACACACACACACACACACACACACACACACACACAGCCGGCAGCTAATGTGTAGCGAGAGGCGCACGAGGCGAGCGTTAATCGTCACTTCACATCGGGCAAACAGAAGCAACAATTGTGGCGCATCATGAGATTGCACACGCATTCCACCGCGGGGACACATACACACACGCGCATTTGCGTGCGTGCGCGCATTGTGGGGGTGGACCTCGCCGATAGGCTAAGCCCCGCCCCCATCTGATCTCCACCAATTGGATTCTTTCATGAAGGTCAGAAATCACCCCAGTCCCCCTAAAGCACAAACATGCTCGTCGTAGGTTCGGATGCATTCACTCATGACTTTGCCACACTTTCTTCCGATCTTGACTTGATTCCTGAAAGCGGAGCGTTCCTTAGTCTCATCAAAGACGCGTTTTGCATGTCCAAATCGACGATATATGCTTGTGCATTCTCTGCTGTTTTTGAATCAAGGCACAGAAATTAAGAAATCGGATTATCTGATTAAAAAAAATAAAAGCCTATAAAAATAATCACATAAATAATTGGGCCCGCTATGCTTTTTTTTCCTAATTTGGCCTCATATAGTAGCACTCAGAGAGCAAATTATTTTTAAGGGTGCTACTTGCTCTCAAAAGTTTGTCTTGGATTACTAAAAGCTTGCGAGGGTCTTTTCAAAGAAGCTAGCGTTGCAAAGAGGCCGGCCGGGTCTTGCCTTGGCGTCCGCTTGGGTGACTGACACAGAGAGACCAGTGAGTTTGCGTCCAACATCTGGATCCACTCGCATGGCTCTTGTATGTATGTTTCCAACTCACACTGAGTCACATGACACTATCCAAACACACCCACGCGTGCGCACACGGCCACGCGCACGCGCACACGCACACACACACACACACACACACACACACACACACACACACACACACACACACACACACACACACACACACACACACACACACACACACACACACACACACACACACACACACACACACAAAACACTCATGATGCGGTCATGGCAAAACACACTCTAGCAATTGCAGCATTCCAACATTCCTGATGTCCCACGAGAGGCCGTGCAGTCCAAATCCCAGCCCGCTCACACAAATGATGGACACGTGCGTGTTGTTACCGCGGCGACCGATCCTCCCGTCAACGAGGGTTTCGTATGAAACAGACGCACCAAATTCGCCCTCGCCGCAGTGATGTCATAACATAGAGAAGAAGTTAGTCACATTACGTGCGGCCGTTGCGTAATGCAAGTGCGCTAACTTTGAGCCCGCGCCCACACGGAGATGAAAATGAGTCGTCGCTATATGGCGTTTCATGGTTGGTGGCCGTGCTTTCTAGTTAGGCCTTTTTCTTTTTTTTTTTTTTAAGTGGTCAGTGTAGTAGCACCTTGCTCACAACACGTCAGGCAGCGCTGAGATGCCGCACGATTCATTGCGGCTAATTGGATGTCTTGCTTCCCCAGGAGCACGTTTAGAATGAGGCTAACGTCTGTGCTAATTAACACTAGCCCACCTATGGCATCTTGAATCGGGTGATTTGGACTCGGGTGCAAAAAAATCTGATTGGAATATCCCTATTTACAAATTTAAATTCCATTTTATTTTGTCGATCATTTAAAAAAAACGTTTTGTTTTTTTTTAACTTCAAGAGTTGGCTAACTTCACGTTCATGTTATTGATATGAGCAATGGCGTTTATCTGCGTGCGTGTGACATTCCGGAGCACGAAGCACACAAAGCAGCTTTGGAACATAGCGCCGTGGTGCTAACGAAGCGGCGTGTGCGTGTTATTGTGCTGTCGTGAGGCACAAATACGCGTCAGTGAGGTCGGTCATTCACATCGTCTGGTGGGACAACCAGAAAAAAAAGCAGCAGCAGCAGGAGCCGGTGACAAGCTTCTGTGCCACTAAGGTGTTGTTGCTGCTTGTCCTACCGCCGTGGCAACCGGAGGCCTCAGTCAGTCACAGCGTCAGGTTGTCACTCAAGCAGCCCGACATCTGTGACATCACACCAGCAGAAACCAATCCCTATTGGAACATTCACCAGCTCCTTCAATTATTCATCCGGGTTTGCAAGCCAGCAGGTGGTACATGGACACTCCGACAAATTAACTTAACGTTTTTTTTCTTCTCTCCTTATTGTTCTCATGACAAATAATTTTGAGGGCGTGCTTATGATCAAAAGCTCATTTCTAAATTTCAGTGACCAAAAATCCATCTTTATGCATTTAATTGTTTGATCAGCTGAACAACTCTTGGGGCCAGGTATTGAGACTTGAGGAACGCCACTTGTCATTGACTTGGCTTTTTTCAATGCTAACAGTTGTCAAAACTGATGATGTAAAAATGTTTTTATGGTATATATGTGCGATGTACTGTATTTCCCCCTGTGCGAAACAACAGTATGTGAATCAGAAAATAAACAAACTATTAATCACAATTCAGCTCCGAAAGCCAATTTAAGCAACAAAAGAGCCTGTCGAACAAATACCTGGAAAGACCCAGCAAATTGGCCATTTTGCTTTGAAGTTGCCATTTTAGTGCAAAGTCGGAGGACTAGTGGGAGCCACGACAGAAATGTTCACAAAATTCAACGCCCGCTGTCAATTTCAAGAAGCAACATGAAAGAGGCAGGCATCTTTATCACCAGGAGATCCACAAAAAAAAGTCTGAAAAAAGTAATGCCGGAAAAGACCGGGATATTCAACAACCATATCGCATGCTTTTCCAATATCGTACATGAAGAGACCATCAAAAAGTCTCAGGAAGCAATGGCTTTTGTATGGAAGTGAATTGAGCCATTTCAGACGTTTTCTGATTGTTACCAAATTCGAAGCACAAATAGACAGACGGACATCTCTAAATTGCCGACTATTTTTATTTCCCTCATCGCGTATGCGAGGAGCATGGCAGCAAAATTCGATGACGCCCCATGACACACAAAACTACTCATTTGCATCGTTTGTGATCTTCACACCACAATGCAAAAGAAACCAAAAAAACAAACAAACAAACATGCGGATTCCAGATCGTGACACCCACACACACACTTTTGCTATTTTGAACTTTCACTTTCTGCTGTTTGTCTAAGTCTTGGCTGTAAGCCCCTCCTCCACTGAGTCGCCAGAAGCGCGCACAGTGGGCGACTTCCATCAAAGACCTCTTTCATTGTACAGCGCGCACACACACACACACACACACACACACACACACACACTGGTTTGAGCCAGACGGCGTGGTCCTCGATCACTTCCTCCTGGTGTCACCTTGGCAGCTAGCGGCTGGACAATGGCAGCCTTCTGCTGGGGATGTTGCGATGTCAGGAGTTAAGTGGCGAGAATGTCTGGCCGTTGTTGCTGTTGCAGCCTCGTTTCGCAGAAGCTCATGTGGGCAAACTCGTCCTTCTCAATGGCGTCATTGAGAAACTTCAGGATACAGAGGTTACACTCGGGCTAGGCATTTCGTTTTGACGGTTAAAAGGTTGATATCTTGGAAGGCTTTTGTTTTCCGGATTTCCGATTTGAATCCATTTTCCTTGAATAAATGAACATTGTTAGTGTTCGACAATGTAGTCTGATAAAAGGAGGGCTAAAAGTGCACAACTCAGCTGCTGAGAGCAACTCCGCACGTCTTTCAGCTCGCTTAAGCGTCAATGAGGCAAACTATTTGCAACTCCACAGCAGCTACCTCGGGTCAAACATTTCCAACCTGACGTTAAGCAAACTTGTCCGCTGGACACCCAGTTGGGCCGCGTCAGCGTGATCAATGATCAACTTTCTGCCCGGGCTCGGTTTGGACCTTTGTTCTGGTGGACATTTTCTACGATACGTACTTATTTAAAAACAACCTGATGCCTAATGATGCAGTCAACCTGGACTCCCCGGGAAA
The DNA here is from genome assembly GCA_026261675.1 of Hippocampus mohnikei. Classification (NCBI taxonomy): domain Eukaryota; kingdom Metazoa; phylum Chordata; class Actinopteri; order Syngnathiformes; family Syngnathidae; genus Hippocampus; species Hippocampus mohnikei. The sequence continues at coordinate 1,904,419 of JAKGUB010000329.1, read as the reverse complement.
CAACACCAGGTTCTTGTTTGTGGACTTCAGCTCTCAGATTCCTTAAAAACAGAGGGACACACCCTGCACTTGAAGCTCTTTGGCCCGTCTTTGGGGTGCAGATGACCAAGAGGAGCAGCGCGGGTCTCGCAGCCTCCCTCTTTGCATCTCATCTCAAATTCCAGGGAAAGGCCGACCGACGACGGCGGTCATGAAAGATGGATGAGGAGCCCGCGAGGGAGGAAGAGCGACGAGGACAAGCGCAAGGTCAGCTGATCGCGTCAGACACGCCCCCTCCCCTCCATTAACAGCTCGGGGACGACCGGAGCAGCGAGCTGTGATCTAATGGGCTGCCGTGGGACAACAATGAGAGGAAGCGAGGACCAGCTTTCACAGGGGCGTGTCGCTCTGGTTTGGGGTGTCTTTGTGCATCCATGTGACTCCCATCGTGCTCGGGCCTCAAACGCTGACCTTCATTTACAACATTTCTTCATATATAAATGTTTTTACCCACAACACACACACACACACACACACACACACACACACACACACACACACACACACACTACACACAAGAAGTAGTTTTATTTTGAAAATCGGGTGCTTGGGAAAGGGACAAAGGTCAAATGGTGACACACAAGAAGAAGCAGCACCTCCAACTTCATTCAAGAGCCACTATCAGCTGTTCTCCATTCATTCTCACCCACCAATCTTGTTGCGTGGAATATGCAGCATAACCAAATGACTGAGTCGAGTGCACAAAAGTGGCAAGCTTTGGGGTCATCCAACCATTAGCCAAAGTTACACCGAGTGTAAAGCTGAGTTGTTTCGCGTCCGGACCTTCGAAACAGCCCGTTTCACAAATACCGTTGGGGACCGCTGACCCAAAGCAGACATTCTCTTTGAAGAGCGCCAAAGAAACATAAACCAAGTTGAGGTTGTGCCATCGGGAACTTGGACAAATATTGAGTGAGTGAAGACGCAGACGTCAAAGGAGGACAAGAAGAAGCGAGAGAGAGAGAGAGAGAAAGAGAAGGAGAAGCAGCCTCCATGGTTCAAGTTACGACCTCGAGCATCCATTAACCTTCCGCTAAATAAGAGCTGCCGGGATGCGACGCGCAAACGCTGTCAGGCACCATGTGGATCGACTTTGGGACGCGACGGCCTCAATTCGATGTTATTTCCAACCATGTCCCACAAGAACAACAATCAGCCTGTGTTTGCTTACGCAATGTTCGCCGTGTCCCAAACAAAAACAAGTCACCACTGCTGTATGCACGTGAATGACAGCTGATTGACAGAGGGGTTCATCTCAGAAGGTTGATGAAGAGGAGACAGAAGAGCAGCCCGGCCAAATCTGAAGGAGTGACTCATTCAAGACATTTATTGTTTTAGGATTCCTCTCATGACTCAAATGTCAAGTTCGACTTTCACTTCTGCAGCCACTCAAGTCATTTTAGAACACGCCACAACATTCTCTCCTCTCCAGATGTGCGAGCGGGGGGTGGGGGTGGAACAAAACAACAACAACGCCACACATTTAACTCAACCCTTAGAACCAAGCAGCTTCTTTGAAAAGAGAGCGGCTGAAGTCCTGGAAGCTGCCGACTACCGAGCGGTTAATGTCGTGTAAGCGAAATAAAAAAATACTTTTGCTAGCAGCTAAGGTCTTAAAAGCTAATGGCTAATGTCTTCAAACCTCGCAACTAATGTCTCGAAACCTAAAAAAAGAAGGGAAAAAAAAGAAAACAAATGACAGCTATCTTCACACTGATGGTCAATTACCATTATTTTTTTCTCATGTGAATGGGATCAATACAATTTAGATGTTTTCGTGGATGTAACTGCGAAACGTATCCGATGCGACTGCAGTGTGGACACTCGGGTGCCGTTTATCCGACCGAGATGCCATCAAATGGCAACACAACATGGCGCCAAACGCAATGGCAGATGAAGGAGTAGAAAGCAGTCAGTGGGCAAAAGAAACGTTTTTAGTTCAACAATGTCGAGGACTAAAGACTTCAGGTTGTAAGATATTAGCCGCTAGGTTCGAACATCTCCCAACCAAGTGATTAAAGTTTTAGACTGAGACGAACGAATGAGCAGGACTTGAAACTGGTGAACTTGGTAATCCAACACCCCAGAACATAGCCTCGTCTGAAGATGGAGAGAGAGAGAGAGAGAGAGAGGGAGACAGATTCTTTCTCCAGTCCTTTGCAGTAGGTTTTTATCTTTAGGAAGTTGGATGTTGCTAATTTTTGAATCGGGAAAGCTCAAAACCAGAAGCACGCATCAGAGCAGAAGAAGAATTTGCGGAAAAGGTCCTCCGCCTTCTTTCTTCCCAAAGAAAGCAAACACATCTGCGTCCATCTTACCTTGCAGCTGTTTGAAGCGACCTTCCAGCTGGTTGTAGTTGAAGGCCGCCTGGCCCGAGAAGCTGCCGCCCCCGCCGGGCCCCGGGCTAGACGCCCGCATGGGGCTGCGGCTGCGGCCGTGGGAAGGGCCGGCGACCCCCGAAGGCGAAGAAGGGGGAAGGGGTCCGGCGTAGTCCAGCGTGGGGGACAGGGAAGCCGAGAAGGTACTGCTGGCGCTCTGGAGCTCCATGCTCAAAACAAACTTTTACGCCGGTTCTAGGCAAGCATCCACGAGAATCCAAAACAAAAAGGAATTAATTGAGAGAGGCGGGGATCTTCACGCCGAGGCGATCGAGTTCCAGATCAAGCCGAATGCTTCACGAGCTTCGGTCCATGTGTGAGCATCCATGTGTGCGCAAGGCAGCGACAGCCTTCATTCAACTCACCCGCCACAAGGAAGAATGGCGACGAACGCAAGGAGAGCCGCAGAAGGGGGGAGGAAAAGATGGAGGGAGCCTCAAGAAAGAAGCAAAGAAAGGAAGGAAGGAGGGGAGGAAGGCGTTTGTCCTCCAGCAAGGCGCTCGCTCGCTCACTGAAAAGCTCCAGACTGAAAACACCTACGCAGGGGTGGGTGGTGGTGGTGGGGGGGTTCTTTGGGAGCGGCCGCTCAGAGTTCCCGGCCAATCCCAAAGTGCCTCATTTGCATAAAAGGCGGACCCGTGGCAGATAGGAAAAAAAACAAACAAAGGCACAACCTCACCTTTTAAAAAGATAACTTCTTCTCATCACTTTTGCAAAGTTGTTTTAAAACAGACATTTTAAAACAGTTCAATTACAATGTTATTCATTTTATTATTCATATGTCTCTTGATTCTTAAATATAATTTGGGAAAATTAAAATACATTTCAAATGATGTTACTCGTATTAAATGGTTTTTGTTATTGAAAATGTGTTTTTCCCGATATTAAAGGTAAAAATATTTTTAACAAAGAAAACGTTTGAAATGTTTTTTGCCTATTAAAATGCCACCTATAGTTGTTGCAATTTGAAGCAACTTTTGATAACTGGCGCGCCCAAGTGTCATACCTCCACCGAGGAGGAAACTGTTGACGAAAACAAGGACAACAACCGGCTTTGTGTTAACGGAAAGAATAGCAATGAAAATGATAAGAGCGTAAATGATAAGAGCGTAAATGATAAGAGCGTAAATGATAAGAGCGTTAATGATCAAACCGATACGATAGACGTGAAAAAGTCGACATGGGCGTGATCAATGTGAAGCCGAGCGAGCAAGCGCAAAAGAGGAAGCGGCCGCCGGCCAGATGGACGGACGGACATTTCCTCCCGACAGCCAGCCCGAGCCCAAACATCCTGACGACGTTTCGCTGCTAATCTTAGCGCCGCTGACTGACTTGTTTGTGCGCGCGCGCAAATCTTCTTCCTGTCTGAGCCGCTCCGCCACTTCCTGTTTGACGAGGTTGTGATTTAAAGCGTGCAAACGGTGGACAATTGACTTTTTCATGGCAGCGCGGTTGAATTGCGGAGGCATTTGGCCAAGTCATGCGTCACACGGCTGCGCTAATTAACGGCGTGACAAAAAATGCTGCGCCCACAAGTGAAAACGTTCGCGAACGCCACTTAGCTTCCGTCCTCGGCAACTTGGTGACGAAACAAAGTCGATAATTGACAGACGCGTTGAGGGTGAAGTTCACCCGACTGAACGTCAGCGGGCCTTTCAATCTGTCACGTTAGCGGTTAGCTCTCCAGAGGCTAGCAGCACAAAGTGACTGCTAACTTTTTAGCACCATCTTGCTTGTCGCTCAGTTTAGCTGAGACAAAATCTAAATAACACGACTGCGACACTTTATAGAAGCATGATGACTCGCGAAGCTTACATGTCTGATGTGTGTTAGCATTAACGCTAGCATGGTTAATGTATTCTATAAAATGTGTCATATTTACTAGCATGTGCATCAGCAAACTCTTTATGGCATTTTTAATGACATTTATGCATTGCTGACATGAGGAGTTTGTTTCTTAGCATTGCCCCTAACGTAGTGCCAGAATTGCCAGAATGACTACGCTAGCAGGATCACTAGCAGGACTAACATGATGCAATTTGTCGCATCTGTTACCCTTACTGTGTATCCATTTCAAAAGTTCCGCTAGCATGGCATTTTTATTAGCATTTATATTTACGAACCAGAGCTAACATGACTTTTGCATAGTTGTTAGCGTTTCAACCGCATTGTAATTTTATCTGTGGTTTTATTGTTCTTGTTCCTATTGTAAAGTGTCCTCGAGTGTTTTGAAAGGCGCTTATAAATAAAATTATTATTATTATTGTAACTGCGGAAAGAGCATTTCTTAGGTTTCTACTCGCAGGTTCAGTTGCAGAGTTAACATGATGCGTTTAGGAAAGCCAAGATGTGCTCCAGAGGCCTGACGCACTCTTTTACAAATTAAACTTTCGATTCCAGCCGTACTGCAAGCAGCGAACGTTAGCGATGACATATCCACGCACTCGTGTTTTGTTGCTCCTCTGAGAACTTTGTCAATAGTTTGTCTGAGCTACTTAGCTTAGCATTGGTGACCGCAACAATACGAGGCAAAGAGGGCGACCGACGGGTGCCGAGGCGAAAGGTCAGAGAGCCGCGCAAACAGACAGCAGATGTTCGAAGAAGTCGGAAGAATGTGTTGGCCTGGCGCCGAGCGTCACGCCGCGTTTCCTGTCGTCATCCGGCTTCCTCGTGGCTCAGCCCCCTGGGGGCCACGCCGACCCAACGTGTCCATTCATACACAGCGCAAGACTTGGAAATTCTACTCGCCACACTTTTTTATACTGGTGCTGGAGATTTTTCATGTGTTTCTGCAACGGGGGTTCTCTAACTTTTCCTTACGTGACAGAAATTTGCTCATTTTGTTCCACATGAAAAAAAAAGCAACTAGCGACAAAAGGTCCTCCTCTCAAACAGACGCTTCCAAATATTTGGCTGCGGTCGCCTTGCCTCAAGTGCGCAAATCATGAAGACAAAGCCTTCAAGCCGAACGGCGCTGGAGGCAGTTGCCGCGTTCGTTATTTGACAAAGAGAAACAAGGACCAGCCCAGCCTGTACTTTGATGACTCATTTTAGGATGTAAAATTGTTGAACACAGATAAAACAGGACCGATAAAGTGCTTTTGATAGCAACGCCATCATTTATTTACGAAGACCCGTGAGTGAAGTTGAATATCATTGGCTTTTTGACACTCCCCGAACTGCATTTTGACTTTTCTCACGATTGCCGCGCACAATTTCCACTCCTGTAGCTCCCACGTTTACATCAAATCTACGCAAACTCTATTTGAGTGCCAGGTGCCTCAACCGGTACGACTTCTATCGAGTTGGCATTTGTCTCCTACATAGGTTGGGAGTCGCAGCCTCAACTTGATCTTCTACTCAAAAGCTGTGCAAGAGCGATGCAAGGCCACTATCAATAGCAGGGGTGTCAAATTTGTATAAATGCACGATCGCCGTACGTTATCACATACAAAACTCGCGCGTGAAGAATTAGATTTCAAGTCAGAAGCCAGTAAATAACCCTTGGGTCAATTCCTTTTGAAATTGATTTTCAAGGAGGCATGGATTGGTAAGCCAAAATACTTGCAAGATCTCGGCCTTGTTAAAAGGAAAGGCAATTTGCAAGACACATGAAGATGACACACAGAATTTGCCTTTGCAGGCCAACAAGCTGGGGCCAGACCGCCTTCCACAGCTAACCGATGAAAAACGTACTTGGCGGTGGCAGAAAGCGCACCGATTCTGATTTAAACGTCAATAGGAATCAATGAGTTGATTTTTTTAAGGGCTCTGAAACTGGATAAAATCAATTTGGCATTTATCAAAAAAAAAAAAAGAAATAATGGGAGCTTTGAACTGGGCTCGGCTAAAACCTTTCCAGCTGTGAGCCGCTTTCAAGGCCAACGGCAGCCACATTTCCGACGGGCCTGCTGAATTTGACGCCAACATGCTAACCAACACTGCCCTGCTGCCCCCACCCCAAACTCCACACATACACAAAGACATTCCTGTGTGGACACCAACAACAACAACTGCCGTCAGGAGAGACCTGGCCGCCACTTCCTGCCAAGGTGGTGAACTTCGTGCCTCGCCTGCACTGAAAACTTGGGACAACTTCCTGTCGACGCGCACGCACACTCGCGCGCGCACAGAAACGGGCACTCTGCAGCCGCCTTTGTGGAATTGGCCCCGCTTGGTTTCCTTGGCGACGGCTGGTTTTGTGTGCGCGCACACAATTTAGCGTCATCTCACCAGTGCAATCATTCAAATAAATCACAAAATAGAACATCAGGTTGACTTTTTCGGGAAATTACATTCTTGACTAGTTAAAATTTAATTAAACTCACCTGACCAACTATGTTTGGAATTATACACATCAATTATGAATGTCAGGCCACATCGCCCAGTCGTACTTAAGCCAGAGCATTTTTTGGGGAGGGGGTCCGATTTCCTCAACAGCCAGGAGTCCGTCTTTGGTCAGAAGGTTAAAAATACAGCTTGTCACACTGATCCATGAACATTTTTGGTAAGAACAGGTGAGTACCTATCCCGGATCCGGCCTTAGTTTTGGTATCTGGTACTCGTGGAGGCTGCCGATACCAGACACTGAAACCGAAGGCAAAGGAAATCCGACATTAAGTGCGCTAGCCAGTAGTTGGCGCTGTAATTGGGAAGTCTGACACATCAGTGAATAATCGTCTGCATCAGAACGAGACGTTTTGTTGACAATGTTTTGTCATCGTGTTAAATGAAATTTGCGGTATCAAATGCATGAGAGGTATAAGTACTCCGTACCGGTGAGTACAGAAAGAAGGAATGTTTGAACTAGCATCTGTGTGGGGGGAAAAGTGGTCTTGAACAGCCACAATTTAGGTACACCAAAGAACAATGAGGGCAACAACCTACAGTACTTCCATTACCGGATTAAATACGGCAACAATATGTGTGCGCGCGCATGCACACACACGCACACACTACGGGTCCTCGTGCATATTTGAGAAGATTGTGAATTATTCAGTGAGGCAGCACACTGCAGCCTAGCGTCACACGCACACAAGCTCACATGGATGGCGACGGAGCTTCACAGGACTTGAAGCGGACAAACGCTCTTCAACATTGGAAAACGCTCACACACAAACAATTTTTGGCACGCTGATAGATGGCACTGACAAATCAATGACTCTTGTCTTCATTGTCCTTTAGCATACACGCAGGCAAGGGCGATAAATGACGGAAGAGGTTAATGATCAGTTGAGCATCAGGAAGGTGTGACGCAGTTCAAAGTACAAAGGAAGCGGTGATATGACGAGGCGTCTGTGGACACGGGCAGTCTCCAAAAACAAAGCGATTGCCAAGTGCCACTAACAAGGGTACTAGAATGACCTAAAGACACTCATCCAAGCAGCGAGACACGCAGGTGCCTACACCTCCCTCACCCCCAGCCAGCATCCACGCACGCGCCCAGCCAATGACGCCATCTCGGGACTGCCTTCATGTTGACCTCAGCCCTACCGTTGCAAACAAACAAGCCGCTTTCCACACGTGCCACTAGCTGACAGCGTGGAGGAGGCCCCCACCCCCGCCCTCACCCCCAGCACCCCGCCCAGTCGGCACGGCTTACCTGCAAGCGCTTTGATGCGCGAGCGTTCAAAGAGTCTGGCCGAGCTGTTCTCGTTGTCCCAGTCGTCGGCATCCCAGCGGTTGTTGACGCCCTCGCTGTACGTCTGCTGGATGTCCATGTGCTCCAACTCGCCCGCTACCGACGTCATGGCCACTCCAACGCCACTATGCCGCACACCCCGCTGCGTCTTTCCTTCCTAGCCTGCTTCCTTCCTTCCTTCGCGATGTGGCGGCCAGATGCTGCTTCGGCAAACCTGCACCCAAACAAGCCAAAACAAGGCTCAATAACAGTGACCCGACTTTCCACATTTAGTTCAACAATGACACACGTTCATTAATTGAATATTAAATAAATGACCAGATGTTTTTTTTTGCAAGATGTTTTTTTTCCAGATTCACTTAATTAAATTAAGGCGTAGAAAAAAAAGTGGTGTGTTTCCGGTAACCCGACCGACTGAGAATTTCTACCTCGAGCAAAAACTTTCCGGTCGGCATTTTTTTCAAACCTTCTACATTTTTGTGTAATAATAATAATAATAGTACATTTCATTTATTCGCGCCTTTCAAAACACTCAAGGACGCTTTGCAATCAAAACAAGAACAATAAAACCACAGACAAAATTATAAATAATAAAAGGAAAGATGTTTACATCGGTGCAAACTCTCGCGATATTCACGTTGAGCATGCGCGTCATTTGCCGTCGTGTGTCAACAACATTGAATCATGGCGGCGGCTGCGATCTCCGAAAATAGTTTAGACCGCGTTTTGTGTGTTGCAGTCTAGCATTACTACACCTTGTGACAAATATTTTATTCATAAAGTTACCATGCTACAACCAGTAAATTATAGAATAACCAATACTTCTTCATAATATTTTTCACAGCGATTAGCCTACAAATCTAATGACCAATTTGCCATGTAATCGTGCCTCGCGTCGTCCGTCTCTCGCTCTCGTGTTTTGTGCATACGTCACAGGTGAGTTTAGTGATACGCCCTTCGGACGATTCATACGAAAAATTAGACTGGCATTGCCATTTCTTAAATGACGTAATTAGTAGACCTTTGTGAGTTTTTTTCGCCGCCATCTCAAACTTTCATCCGCGCGATTCCTCAATTTGCGGACTAAAATAGCAACCCGCATACGCACCTATCTGTTGCGTCCCCCCCAACACTCAAAACGAAAGTAAATTAGAAGAAACACACCCACACACCACAAACACACAGAGGCACAGTGAAATCGCGTTGATCACACAGTCAAGTCGTGTGCGGTGACTTTAATGGTTAAACTATGTTTCGGTACCGTAAAATGACGCCACGGAAACGACACGCTACCGGTAACTATTGTTACGTGAAATCCTCAGGCTTGCCGTAGTTTTTTGTTTGTTTGTTTGTTTGTTTGTTTTCCTTCGGCGGGGGTTTCAATTTCTCCTTGTTTTATGTTTTATGGTTATTTTGTTTACATTTATGATGGGGGCGTGGCAAAAATATTTAAAAAAATAAAAACATTTGTCCGACCTACCGACCCTATGCCGAAATTTCATGTTACCGGAAACACACTACTATTTTTTCTACGCCTAATCAATACCAAGAAGTGTAACTCTTCTGTGTTACTATAACACATATTTAGCGTTAACATTTGGCATGGAATAATTAAGTGGTAGAATGACCAGATGGGCATTCAAAAAGCACTCGTGCTTCCAACAATAATAGTTGGCTGTCACGTGACCTTAGGGGTTGAACTGTGATTGGCCAGCACTGCAACAGCCTGCCAGGATGACAAATGAGACAAGCGCACCCCCGTTTGGCCATAGCACGCTACTACACACTGTCATTGAAGCGCTTCATCTTCCACTTATGATTGAAGTGCGTGTGTGTGTGTGCGTGCGTGCGTGCGTGTGTGTGTGTGTGTGTGTGTGGGGGGGGTGACACAGCGAAACAACGCTCGCTCCTCAGGATTGCGAGTCCGCCAGATATTTCTTCATGTTCATCAATAAAGCAATCAACTAACGCAATCAAAATGTGGCTTGAACCTCCCATTTTCTCTTTCGGCCACAGGGGAAAGGGTGAGGGGGTGTCAGGAACTGTTAGCATCCCCCTCAAACAACACAAACAGTCATCCAAGGTCACATGTTAGCACCAGCCGATGCGACACCGAGTGCGGTACACTTGACAACATGCGATGTCTTTATTTACATGTGCAGTACACTACTGGATCACCAGGAGGCGCCCTTTATGAGTTCAAAAAGAAGCCGTGGGCGAGGGTGTGTGTCAAGTGGGTCACTCGCGGCAGATGTTTGATTTTGAAAAAATTGGGTCAGCAAAAAGTCTCAACAGGGAACGCGCGCGCGCGGACACACGCACACGCACAGCGCGCGCACACACACACACACACACACACACACACACGCAAGCCCAGTGATGAGTATTGTTGTAGTACAAGAGCAGCTTTCGATCAATAACAGACAAAGAAACTCCTCCTTTGATGAATTTACGGAGCTTTTTGTGGGAGCCCACAATCCTGCCTCATATCATCCTATGGCAAACGCAGCCTGACAACGTTCACATATTCAAGAATAAAAAACATTTGAGCAAAAAAAAAAAAAAAGACAAAAGATGACATTCTCATACATGGAAGAACAACTGAAAACATGAGGGGGAAAATGAAAAAGAACAAACACAATGAAAAATGAGTCACCTTTTAAAAAAATATGCCACTTTGGCACATGACTGAGTGAAAAGCGGCCGTCTCCATGGAGACAATCATCCCAGCATGCAATGCGTGGGAGCCCGCTTGGAGGGCGGCAGCACAAAAAACGTTCACCGAAAGACACCGAAACCAGCAAATGTGACAATAGTATTATGATGATAAAAAAAACCTCCCCCGACTGCTTGACACTGTACTGTTGAACCCTCATTAAATCATTTTTGAGGGCTAATTTACTGTTTAGAATAAAAACAGGCAAAGCGTCTTTGCAGATGCTCCGGCCTGTGTGCGTGGGAGTGGGTGAGGGGGTGTGTGACTGTGATGTGACGATGAAACATCACAATGAACCAAACCGCCGTATTGGTGATATGTGACAAATAAGAGAAAAATCCGAGAGCCAAAGTCTCTCCCACGCCTCCATCAGCATCTGACAGGCGCCGGTGTCAGTGGGTCGCCATGGCAACCTGGCAGCGAGCATCACTTGAGCCGTCACGCGGGGCGAGACGCGAGCGCCTCTCCAGCGCTTTGCTCACTAGCAACAGCACGCTTACTGTACAAGGCACGTGCGCACACACATGGGAAGCAAAGGACGCCAAATAACGGCCACAAATACAGTCAAGTAAAACAGCTCTGGCGGTGCACACGGCAAAAATTTTCTGACAGCACCTCTGAATGGCAGGACGGCCTGGAAAGTCAACTTTAAAATGTTGGAAAACATGAGTGTATTGTGTCCAAATAGCTTTGGGTCCAGAGTGCCCCCCCACCCCGCGCATCAAGTGCGAAAAAAACCCAACACGTCCATTTTGGGTGAGCCGACAATTTGGAAAACTGTGCGGAGGATTCCTCCCTGCCTGCACACTCGTTCTCGTGTTCTAACAATTAGGTTAGCGCGGGGAGGGTCGAGCGCTAATGCAGGTAGCCATCCCCGCGGTTTCGCTGATTCAATCTATTGATGGATGCGCCAAATGCACAGTGGGGCGGTGCCGCGATCGAACCCACGGCGGACACTAAAAGCACCGTAGATTTACGACGAGATGAAAGCACCCTTTTGCTTTTTTACTGACATCATCATTAGGGGCTCGCTTTACCGCCAAAACAAGAATCAATGTTTGCATTAACAACAAACGCGCACCTTCTTTCCCTTCCTGGACTTGACGAGGCGTTTGGGGACACGCTGTCGGCATGGGATAAAGCAGCGCCTTTAATTAGATGTGGCGAAGACGAGCCGTAGACAAACAGGAAGTGATTAGCAAATGCTGCTAACGAGGGCGCGAGCATGACCTAAACGCACACATTCAACATGAATTAGAATTCATAGGAGACAGCCAGACGAACAGAGCCGGACGAAGGTCAGTTATGATTGGTGACTGGCAAGTCACAGCGTTTCTAAAATAGCTCTCCAGATGACATCGTCACCAGTTGGTGGTTGATTAGCAGCCAACTTGGTGAGCAAGCGAATAAACAAGAAGAGATGACGGCAAGAAACAAAGCTGTGCTAGCACTCATGCTCGCTAATCAATATTTGATAAGGCCTCCATTAATATAGCCTGCATGCACACACACACACACACACACACACACACACACACACACACACACACACACACACACACACACACACACACACACACACACACACACACACACCACGAATCGTCACGCACACACCAATACAAGGATGCTACACGGCCGGCAAGAAGGTCGTCCACGTATTTGCAAATGTGGCTTCTAGACAAAACGTAGGGCTTCTAATGAGGGTTTCAAGTCCCTCGTCGGGGCCTTTTGTTTTCATCCTGGCCGACCAACGGGAAATCAGCTCGATGAGTCACTTTCGTGACAAACAAGGAAAAGGTCGAGAGGGTCCGGTCAGTGTCTGCGGGACAAACGTGACATTTTGTCCCAAACTCATTTTACCCCTCGTGCTGCTGAATGTTCGCAGTGTGTAGCGAGACAGACGGACAGACGGCGCCATTGTGTCAAGTCAAGAAGTTGGGCAAAGCGGCAACACGCTCGCGCGCTTGATGAGACCAAGCAGACACGCGGCGTCAAACGACTTCGCTGTCATCACGGCAGCACGACGGTCAACTTAACGTCACTTCGCTAACGTTAGCATCATGTTAGATGCTGAATCGAGAGCCGTTTTTCTGTCAGAAAAAAAAACGAGTTTCCGAGTCTGGTCATTGTCAGCAGATTTGTGGCCTACATCATATTCTGGAAACCGTTTCGAATCGTTGCCAACGTGCTAAGCCAACGAAACAATCCATCTTTTATTGATGTCGCACGTTTACAACAGCTGCAACGATTTGCAGTGAAAACACATGCGAGCCTTCCTCGGAAACGTTCCTCTCTGCGAATGTTTGTGTGGTCGCGTGAGGCGCACAGAGCGGCCCGTTCCCAAACTCTCGCCGAGTTCTGGGACGGCGCCAAGGAGGAGGAGGGGCCAAGGACGCCAACCCGGGGGAGGAAAAGACACCCGCAGAAGAACAAAGTGAAAACACTCTCTGGTGCTCATCTGCTTTCACGCCATTTTCACTTGCTTGCCTTCTTCCCACCACCCCAAAGCCATTTTTTTTAAACACACACACGCCACAAAAGCTGTGAACCTTCTTTATGCCTTGCTGACGTCACTTCAACTATTCCAACCAATCGCAGCAAAACATTCAAAGATTCAAAAACAAACCCACTTTTTTTTTTTGCTTCCTCCTCTCAAAAGCTTGTAGCAGCTTTTAGTCCCAAAATACATTTCACAGACACAAGCGAGAGCACGCGCACTCGCTCGCTAACAGTGGGCTTGTCACGGTCCAGATTGGAGGGTCGGCGTGTCGTCATGGTGATCCATCCCATCATATCAGCCTGGCCGGCGGCCAGATTCTTTGGCACTTTTCCGCTCGGCCTGAGAAAGCGAGAGCGCCGGTGCATTGTGGGACGTCGCATGTAATCTGCGCTGCGTGCGTGCATGCATGCGTGCGTGCGTTTTCCTGCTGATCCAGGTTTGGAAAAACAAAACTGGGATCAGTCACATTCCTCAACACTGCAGGTGCACTGGCACCTGTCGTACTGACTGCCTATCTGTGTGTGTGTGTGCGCGTGTGCGTGTGTGTGTGTGTGTGTGTAGCCACTTTCACACTGACTAAACATTTTTGGGACTGTGTATACACTAATGCCACTGCAGATGTAACAATTAATTGAGTTCAATTTTTTTCCTCGTCGTTGGGATAAATGAATTGAAAGGAGAGGAAGGGGGAATATTTTGAGTTACAAGTGTGGCCATGGATAGAATTCCGTCTCACATCTCAAGGCACGGCTGTCATTTACTTCAACTTGAGTTCCAGTCATGTTTTGACAAACGAGCGCCCCCCCCACACCCCCCAACCCCCTCCCGCCCCTAAAAATTTCAGCAGGTTGGCCATGTGAAAATGTGAACCTGGCGACACTTAAGTGTCTTTAGGGGCTGTCATTCCCGTTTGGTCAAGGACACGCAGCTCACCACCAACTCATATTTCCCATGATGATGATGATGATGATGATAATGAGGCAGTGACAGGTAAAGACGACACTGATGGAACGCTCCTTAATCTCTCTCTCACACACACACACACACACACTCGTATTACAAACCCAGGAGACAATCTCGGGTAGAGGTCAATGACGGTGACTTTTTTGCCGTCAAGGCAACGCTGCAAATATCTTTGCCAATATTTACGCCAACATCCAACAAGGTACCTAAACGTCTTGTTTCTTCAATTTCGTGTTGCCTGACGCGTCAAAGAAACTCAAATAAAAGTTGCTTCGCTAATGCTAACAGGTTAGGTAAGCCGATGCTAAATTGTTTGCTGACCCCCGAAGACAAAAACAAAATGAATCATTGTCAGAGGCAAAGTCACAAAAGAAGGATTGAGCGGGACGGGTGGATGCGTTTTGGATCGACAACTAGTTCTGGTTGTGGAGTGAATAGATTGAGCAATTTTGGCTTCTGGAGGGAGAGCAGCGGCCATGCAGAGGCGCAGGTCCGCATTCGGCTAATAACTCATTTCCTGTGTGACGCCACTCGACCACACCCCGACCTCGGCCGCGCGCACACACATGGAAACAAATGTGGATGCGTAGAGACGCCCCGTTACAAACGCAAATGCCCCCCCCCCCACACACACACACACACACACAGACGCATGTACACAAAACATGAGTGCACACAGACAGATGTAGACACACATGTAAGCGCACACCGACGTAAATGGCAAAGGCGTGCACACACACACACAGCATTGTTAATGTTGGCAATAAATCCAGAACGATTTTCAAGGAGAATTTTGCCGTAATCCCCGAAAGCAACTTGGTAGGCACACAGCGCACACACAGCCTTATCTATCTCAGCGCGCGTGTGTTTGCATTCCAAGGGCGTGGCCAGATGCTGATGTCATAGGCCGATCCACTTCCTGTCTACTGGACATTTTCCAGAAGGTTCCTGCCCGTCTCGCTCTCTGGCTCTGTGGTCCTCCTGCTCTACCGGGCGCGATTCGTCATCCCGGGGAATGTTTGCGCTGCGCTCAGCCTTATCGCACAAGCGCGCCCGCCCTGCTTCTTTTTCTTCATCACTCCCACCCTCTCTTCTTCCCACATCCCTCGCTCAACTCCGCAACGTCACTCTGTCACGTCTCCATTTTGGGGAATTGACGAAAATGAATGAGTTGTTTGATTTTTGGCAGTTAGAATTTGTAAGGTGGGCGAGAGGAGGGGGGGGGTCCAAGTTAATACAGACACAGCTATCAGGAAGCTAATTTTGCAACAAAAAAAAAAAAGTTTGATGTAACGGGGCTTTGGTGTCAGTTAAGTTTAGCCTGGGTTGAGAGTGGAGAGTTTTCAGCTAACGTGTGTGTGTGTGTGTGTGTGTGTGTGTGTGTGTGTGTTTTCTTTTAAGTGTTCTTCAAATAGTTGGCTGAAATTCTTTGGTGGAGCGATCGTCATTGTGTGGTACGCGAGCTCCTGCTTGTGGAACATGAAAGAATCACTCCATGAAATCTTTCAACTGGGCCCAATGTTACTCGGATTTAAACAGTTGAGTTGCATTGAAGTTTGAAAAATACGTCGCTTGCATTGGTTCTTTTCCGACAGTTTGTTTTCAAATACTAATTTAGCGCAAATTTGATTTCACTTTTTTTTTTTTAAACAGAAGGAATGGAATGGACAGGACTTATTATTATAAGTATTTGAGCGCAGTACAAACGTGCAGAACCTGAGAGTGGCTGACAAGACATTTTTTGCTTTGGAATGATAATTGGGCCTACTCGTAAGTTTGAACCTCATTTCCACGTACCCCATTTACGTTTTCACCACTGTAACGTTCCCATTTCAAAGTCCCGATTTCACATCAATCATTTTCCATTTGTCGATTTTGCTCACGACGAACACCTTCATTGGATAAACTTTATTGTCAAATGTACAGTATGTGTAACATACAGCACAGATGAAATTTCTTCCCTCTCAACATGAAACAAGAGGAGCCGCTGCGGGTGTCCGCGCCGCCATCAAAAGAAAAGTTAACAAAAAAAGACAAAATACAAAACAACACATGAGACACCGACAATCGTGCACGCTTAACCACTTTCCTGCATACACTTTGTTGTCTGAAGCAGTTATAGATGAAAGAGGAGCGAATCAAAGTGTCCTTTTCACCAGTGGATTAAAGACGTCATGCTGCAATGTGCACACGTCTGCTACAAGCTAAACTTGAAAGCAACAAGAAGCAGTAGCATCCATTAACGAAAAAGAGATTGTCTGTCTTCTCCTGTCCCATGTAAGTCCGCTTCAATTTCAAGCCTCGACTCCCAGTTCCACATACGCATCGGCGCTCTCCGCTGACGCTCCCTTCTTCTCATCGTCGGCTCCTCAATCCATGCATCCATCCAGCTGCAGACTGTCCATCAGCACCAACCTTTTCGCTGAACAAAGCGGGGCTGTGAAAATGCTGCCTACTTCAGGCGCAAGACACAAGCGCCCCGGGGATGTCCAGCAACGACAGTCAAATGGCGCCAACATTCCTCCCAATCAAGAAATCAGTGCTGGTACGCGTGTGCTGCCGAGAAGGCGCAACCACCAAGCACAGATTCTTCATCTTTGACGAATGCCATGGCCAAAAATGCTGAAAACAGTCCACTTCAGGTCCACACGACGTAAGAACAACACCATATTACAAAACAAGACAAAAACAACAAAAAACAACAAAAAAATGCAAGTCTCTTGAAGAGCACTTGCCGACGGCTGCCTATCCGGGCGCCATCTTGGGAAAAAAAAAAAAAAAACATAACGTCAACTTCAGTCGAACGACCAGATTTTCCCCCACCAAATGGTGAAAAGGCCTTTGTGACGACAAACCGTGGGACGCCACCTGCCGCCCCGAACTTGCTTGTGTACAAAATGTATGGCGGGGATTCCCCTCCGTTGCTTAGCCACACTACCGATCGACTCGATACATTGTTGTACTTCCCGGAGGGACTCGGTGTCAGAACATGTCTGGTTAACGGAATCAAATCTCGCTGTCTGTTAAGGTTAAAATTTTCTCCCACATTCGAAACGGAGTCTCCCAGACTACCAATTGGCAACGTTGACGATTTTGACAATCAGCCGCAATGGCGACAAATTCATGGAGTTCGAGGCCAACAGATTGAAAGATGATCGTAAACGGATTCGGGGTGTGGCACATCCTAAACTGGAGAAGAGGCAATTTTCTTTTTTTTTCCTTTCTTCTTTTTACCCGCTTCCGTGTTTACGGCCCGGACATTTGTTGTTCGTCGGTGAGGAAGAACTTCTTTGTGGTAATAGTCCAAGATACTGATGGTTTGGGCTCGCTTTAAACTGAAAAAAGACCAAAAAAAAATAAAGAAACTAGGATATGACTCCTCTTGCTTATTATGAAGTCACATTTGTGTCCAATTGCACTAAACAAAACCCGATGACGTGTTTGACTGCACAATAAACGTTATCGGTCAGGTCAAGTCAGGCTGAGGAAGACTATCAAAACAGAAAAAAATTAAAAATTTCAAAGCACATTTTGAGAGAGCCCAAGTGAAGTGGAAAACAAACAAAAAAACATTTGAAATGATTTTAGGAGATGCAAAGTCAGCGAACCCCACACCGCGTAAACACTCGGGCTAATCCTCGACAGACATCCGATCATCTGCGTGATTGTCAGCATGCGTGGATGACGTTTGATGTGAGTAAGTCACACCTGACACTTCACTTCCCTTCCAACCAAATGTTGACCAGTTGGCGGCGGGTGGGGAGGGGGGGTGGGTCCCACACTGACCAGAAGTGAAGTGGAAAATGTGCAAGAAACCAAAGCAAAGCTCCTGGGTTACAAAGGGGCCCACTTGAACGTCGCAAATGTCAACCGTCACGTTGGAGATTGCCACCTTAAGACTGGCAGGAAAGAAAAAAAGAAGAAGAAATGGAGCGAGGAGGGCGGAGGAGGGACCGCCGCAGCAGCAGCAGCGGGTCCAGTCGGATCTGATTACATAACAGCGCCTCTGGACTCGGAAGCCGGCCTGCACCAAACCACAACGACAAAAAGAGACCAACAAGAACAAGACGCTGCGGCTCAACTCGCAGCAGCACAAAGTGCACAGAAATGCCTCCGTGGGCACACAAGGTCGAGCGTGCGCACGAACACACGACCACGCCTGCGCCACCGCCTTCATCATCACGGCCACCATCCTCCTCCTCCTCCTCATCACGGTAGATAAAAACAATAACATGCTGCAGCTCCATCCTCATTGAAGGGAGGCTGCAGGAGGGGGGGAAAAAAGATGCTGCTGTGGCGCACTAAAGCTGGAGCACGCACGCGCACGCACACACGCAATCAAGTTGAAGAGAACCACGTAGGTCCGGAGGGTGAGGCGAGGCCCTCCGGGACGCCCGTGTGGGAAAAAGAGTCTCTCGTCGGCCTGTCTCCGCGCCAACGCGCAGCCAACTTCAGCCGCGCTCGCACGTCATTTAGGGGCGCGCGCACGCTCAGCCCACCACAATCACACCACATTCCCGAGGACAAACACGATACGGATAAGAGCCAGCGAACGAGCGATTCGGTTCGGGACTCACCTCGAGGCTGTGATGGCTGTTCTGGCGGTGTTGGTGAAGGGCGGCCGGGCCAGTGGTGCTGAAAACAATGCAGAGGCTCCTCTTCCTCCTCCCCCTCCTCTTTCTCCCCCGCCTCGGCAACGAGGACCAGACTGCGGAGCGGAATGCGCTCGATTCATACACACGGCAGCACCGTTGGGCGGCACCGGGTTACTGGCCCGAGCGCCAATGTGCTACGTCCTGACGGGAGAAGAAAATAACATCAACTCCAGCGAAAAGCTCTTCGCTATGTACACCTGTGAAGTCGCATGTCAAACTCAAACAATTGAGAATGTCTCACAATTAGGGCCCGTGAGTGTTCGTTGAAGACAATATGCAGGTCTCCCGCATGGGCGGGGTCTCCGGTGACCACTGCTGGTTCGCCTTAGGCTAGCTCCCAATTACGTGATGAAGCAAGCCCACTTGACCATGACTATCAATATTAGCTTCTTTTTTTTTAATGGCTACATTCGTCAACACGGATACACTACAATAGTTTAAACACCGAATCAGCATAGCAGTTGAAACAACTTCCATTTAACGTCACTTAACTGATTTGAATTGAATTAACTTGCGCTAATCGTCAAATAAACCGCTAGCATGGCCCTATGGAGCAGTACATTAACCTACGCATGCGCTTACCTTTGAATTCAATGACCACTCCACTCCAGCATTCTTCACAACATAAATCACTTGCGACTCAAACAGTCTATGTTTGCAAGCTGAAGTCGTTTGTGTCTATACACCAGTAACACGGCTTGACCGTCAAAAGTTAGAATCAACTTTCTACAGTTACTCTCCCCAATCAGCTGCTATTTGAAAGTGTGCGTGAGCAACAACTGTGCTTTGTCTCTGCTGACATGAGTCAAACCTGGATACTGATCAATGTGTACTGTTACCTTCACAATGTGGACAAAAATGGAAGCCACAGATAAAATTTGGGGGCTCCAATGTCTCCACCCGGCCAGACAATAACTGAGTCAATAAAAGAAGCGCCCCTATGCCTGAAATCAGTAAGCGGCAGCAGGGAGAGGAGGGGCTAGCGGGATGGAGGCGGGTGGGAGGATGGTTGAGTGTGTGCGTGTGTGCGTGTGTGTGTGTGTGTGTGTGTGTGTGTGTGTGTGTGTGTGTGTGTGTGTGTGTGTGTGTGTGTGTGTGTGTGTAAAGTTGGGGGTGTGGCTGCAGAGATTGGATGATGGGCAAAAGTAGAAAAGGGTAGAGTGTGTCTGTGTGTGTGCGCGTGCGCATTCACGCGGTTGCGATGACAACACGCTCTACCGCTGCAGACTCCCAACTCCTGGATTGCAAAATTGAAATGTGTAAAAAGATTGCAAACGCGGAGGACAGGACAGCGACGCGGCAGGTCACGTGATGGTGACGTCATCAAGTCGTCGTACACACTTCAAACAACCCAGCTACATAAACAAGCGAACTTCATGGTACAGTACAGTATTCCTTGTTCCCGTGATGCATTCAGGGACTGTAGGACTTCCATGCTTTTATGTACAGTATTGGCTTCCGGATGTAAAAGAAAAAAACAAAATGAAGGCGAAAAAAAAGTACAAAAAGAAAAAAGACAACAAGAAAACGGAATAAATAAAAATGACAAAAACAGCAAAAGCAAAGCGAAAAGTGCCAGCCCCCAAAAAGATACAGTACACAAAAAGGAGAAACATTTAAAAAGGTAAAAAATATCGAAAGATCTAAAAATTCAAAAGTCATGAAATGGAAATAATAGGAAAAAATATACCAAATAAAGAAAAGACCAAAATAAAAAGGACAACAAGGAATAAAGGAAAATTAAATGTGAATTAAAATTTAAAAAAGGGGTAAAAGAGACAAGAAAGAAAGCTATGTGACTGTCACACATTATTTCAGTGTCACTTTTTTGTGTTCTGGATGACATGACCTGAATGAATGCATGTGTGTGTGTGTGTCACACAGTATTGAAGTGATCCCCTTGTAGCCGTAACATCACTTCCCGTTTGTCATTCGTGGCACTTGTGTTACTTTGTATAGGACTGGAAACTAACACACTTTTATGATGTTAGGTCAGGAATTTCATAACCATACAACATGGGAAATATGTATTACAAGACTTGTAAAGACACCATTTATGAAAACTCAAGTGTAAAGTTGCTTGAATGTCAACCTGTTGCTCAGCAACCATTGTCAGCGCCCACACACTCAGGTAGTGTGTGCTGCGTGCGTGCGTGTGCGTGCGTGTGTGTGTGTGTGTGTGTGTGTGTGTGTGTGTGTGTGTGTGTGTGTGTGTGGGCAGCAAGCAGACATGTAGAAGGCCGCACAGAGGAGTTAGAGTGTCAAACATTTGTGATAGAGAGAGGCTGGTTTCCATGGAGATGGCGCTGGGATGCCAAAGTTGTTGCTGGGAGAGGAAGGAGAAGAGGAAGAGGAGGTCAAGGGAGTTTTGGCGCGGGGGCGGCGCCCCGTGATTGCTTGCAGTGTGGCAGCTCGCACTGAAAGAGGAGCTTCTTATTGGGTGGGGGGAGCTGGCGCACAGTGGGTGCTGATATATTTGGAGGTGTTTATACCACATGCAGATCTCCGGATGAGCTCTGGAATATCGGCGAAGACTCGAGGACATCCAAGGTTCTCTTACATGACATCATATTAGTCCCACTATGGGAAAATTTGCACTGCTTCGGCAGCAATAGTGGTTGTGAAACGTTTACACGGAACCAGGGGAAAAGGAAGGAAAATGACTAAAAGAAAAAAAAGAAAAGAAATCTGCTCTAAAAAACACAAAAAAGGCAAAAGACCACAAGGAAGCACAAAGAAAAAGACAAAAGAAAAACCAGATATGGCAGGAAAAGTATTGAAAGACAAGAATAAAAACGATTTTTGTCACAATGCTCATTGCGGTCTGCCCACCTTGGCCAACAGGGACCACTATGAGACATGTCACCTGTGCCACAGTCAGTCGGTCTATGCAGAGGAGAAAGACGTGATTGTGAGCAGTGCGATTGTCTGTCTACATGTGTTGCCTTGCTCTTTGTGTTTAATCAAGTATATGTGTTTCATCAAGTATCAAGTACAACTTTATTGTCAATATGCTAACATACAGCTCAGATAAAATTTCCTCACTCTTAAACAGACAACGGACAACAAGAGGAGCTGCTGCGGGTGCCCGCACCGCCATCAAAAGAACACTTAACATAAAATGACAATTTTAAAATCTGTTATTTATTAATAATCTGCAGCAACGCTGCAGAGGTGCAAATTAGCATTAGTTATCGGACTGCATTTCATCTCATGGACGGATGCACACACACACACACACACACACACACACACACACACACACACACACACACACACACACACATTCACACACACACACACACACACACGCACACACACACATCTCTCTTGTGACTTTGTGAAGCTTTCACAGAGGGTTACCATGACGATAAGGCCTCCACAATTCACAAGACTGCACACACGCGTACGCGCGGGGGCACACACACACACACGGGCACACAAGCTGCTGTGTCAGGCTTTTTGTCACCATGGCGGCGGCGGCGGCGACTCTTGCTGTGAATTGAACAAAGTTGCGGGGGCAGGTCACGTGACTTGTTACATAAGAAAATGAGAGGCAGGCAGAGGTGATGACATCACAGGTCACATGACACGCTCACCACACCTACCGTCCAGCGAACTCATCGATCACATCTTCACTATGAACCGTGGACGTGGTCAGGACATATTTGGACAACACCGACATGGGGAAATGGTCTATCTATGTAATGAAATGAAAGCAATTGCGCCTTCTGCTGGGCATCATCCTCCTCATTCCAATGAACATGCCTTGGGCACTAGGGGGCCCTTATAGCCTGTAATATTTGATATATATGATGATGTTTGACGGCCTC
Organism: Hippocampus mohnikei; assembly: GCA_026261675.1. Lineage (NCBI taxonomy): Eukaryota > Metazoa > Chordata > Actinopteri > Syngnathiformes > Syngnathidae > Hippocampus > Hippocampus mohnikei. Next base: position 1,881,691 of record JAKGUB010000329.1, on the reverse strand, counting down.
GATGAGGAGCCAGAATGTAGGGAGAAGAGAAAAAGGCGTTGAGGATTCTTCAGTCCCCCAGAGAGAGGGGGGGCTGGGAGGATTGGGTGCTCTTTTTGAAAGTAAAAGTGTGAAGAGAATGATTGTTTTAGGTTCGAGTCAACTTGTATCCAGATGTGCTCTTTGCGTGCTGCAATTTCTCTCCTCTCAATCACAGGGGGGAGAGAAAAGCAGTCTTGACCGCTTTTCTGCATACACTTTGTTTTTGAAGCAGTTGTTGACGAAAGAGGAGAGGAACAGTCTCCGTTTCGACAGAGGATCAAAGATGTCATGCTGAAAATGTGCACCTGTCTGCAACGGGCTAAGTTTGAAAGAACTCAGAAGCTGAGATTTGTTCTCAGGTGGTGAGTACTGATGGTTCGGAAATTGAAAGAAGTAGCCGAAATAAGTAAAGCGAACATATGGTTTAAAGAATAATGTGTAAGAATAAGGCGAGAGTTTGGAAATAAAAAGGGAGAATGAACAATGCCAATTGGAATGCAATTAAGGCTATACAGTATTGCGTTGAGTGGACGGTTTGTCCATTGCTGTCCACATTTGAAAGGAAAATGATTGATAAAGTAACAAGAACAAAGTTATGGTAATCAACGCAGCACGGTTCCTAATCCACCGCATGGAGGAGGGAGCGTTGAATTCCGTGCCACCCTCCACATAGACAAGGCAAGAGAATTAGGAGCGGATGGCCAGCCTGCGGGCAGGAGGCCTGCACTCACCGGACACATGAAGAATGGGTCTTTATTTCTCACAATTGAAAAAACCCTATTGTAAGCTTTTAAGATATTGAATGAATTAAGAAAATATACACACAGCGTTTGTTAACCGAGGGGCACTCTAATCACTGTGTGAGCTCTGCAGGGACCCTCCATGCAGGTTGTAAACCGCATGACAAAAAGGGGGGGGGGGCACAATCAAGCAACTCCACAGCCCCCACCCTCAGTTTGCCCAAAACAAGTTATTGACAATTGAAAATATTAGGAAAAATGCTCTCCACGTTTACTCGACTGATTCTGTTCGACAATGCGTGGGTGGGTAGACATTGGCTAGATAAGCCACCTGGCAACCTTGAACAGTGCATGGGGCAAGCTCTGCATGTTGAAGGAGTGTTGAAAAAAAAAAGAGATAGAATGAATGAGCTGCTGGTGCACACTAACATGATGTTTTTGTCACCCACTAGACATTAATCTCGCATGGCTTGTATTCTCGATACAATTTAACACTGAAAAGATGCACAGTATTTAACCCTGTATGTAACATTACCACTTCCTATTGGGTGTTTGTTTGTCTGTCTGTATGTTTGTCTGTTTGTTTGTTTGACATATAAACAAAATGTCAGGTATTGGCTGAAGAAAAGAAAACTAATCACAAATCTGAAAAACAAATGCTGTTCAGCTACCACATCAAATTGGGATACGTAAGTGCACAGCGCACACAACAAGCGCTGATAATAAAATAACAAAAGATGCAGCTTCTTAATTTTCGGAGGGAGAAATTACTGACTGTAAGCGACAGGATAACATGTTACAGATTGAAACCTATTTAATCTGCGGCAACAAATTCCAATCAACTGAACAAAGATAAAAGTGGGACTACATTGCAAGATGGGGTTTATGTCAGCATTGACAGTGAATCCATTTTGCCCAAAATTCTTTTTACGTCATGGATTACCTCACGCGTTGGCAGGGGGAATGGTGTCTCTGGTTGGGGAACATTATACAACCTACTGTTTTAACCTATGTCGAGAACACATTGTGTGAACAGAGTAATTGATGAAATTGAATGCGTGCTCCATGTTGATTTGAGACACCATTGCTCCTGCCGTCCAATCTGTGGGATTGGTGGAGAGTATTGATTCTATGGTTTAAATTTATTATCGTTTATTGATTTGTTTAATTTTGTTTTTAGAATGGTGAAATAGTTATTGTTTACCGGTAATTAATTCTTTATTTTTTTTATATTGTATTATGTTTCGGTTCTCTTCTGTTTCGGTCTAAAAATCTATGTTGATATAGTTATTCTTTGCTGTGAGTGTTACTATATTTTTTTCTTTTGTGAATTGGGTTTCTATTGAATACAGAAGTACAGTATTTTTTTTTTGTGACAATTTTATAGGCAAATGTCAATTATCGCGGCAGGGTTTTTCTTTTTCTTTTTAAGAAACAAAAATAGAAAAAGAGGGGGAATAATAGTTAGCGCAGAAAATAATTGGAAAACAATTGAGAAGATTCTTTTACTCATGACTATGCTTCCGTTCACAGCAGAGGATATTTGAGATTCCATCTACATTGGTGCAATTGGAGTTCCTCGTGGCGTACTGGGTGGGTATAAATTGGTTAACCAGGTTGCTGACAGGATCAACTGCCTCCACTACAGTGTCCAGAAGCTTGCAAATTATACAAAGGAAGCCGTTTTGGCTATTGGAAGTAAAACAATTGACAGTCACCTCTCTGATGGCGCTCCGGGACCGCACAGCGGTGGATGTGCTCTTGGCTGAGGCCAATGGAGCGTGTGCGATTTGTGGTGAACGGTGCAGTTCAACCACGCCCTGAGGGCCTCGCACACTGAACCGGACCATTCCGGCGTGACCACGCCCTTGTCGTCAGAGAAGTGGTGGGTAAGACCTTCGTGATGTTAATTTAAAAAAAAAAAAAAAAAATGAAAATGCTCTGCTTATCCGGTTTATCACTACAATTAGTACGCCCACGACGTCCAAAGTGAATGGAATGTACCCTCTGCTGTTACTTATTGGATGGTAAAGGTTCTGATGTAGAAAAACGGCTCGGCGAATGGAGACATGAGAAAGACGAACTTAATCTTATCATGTTTTCAAGGTTCATTTCAGTACTGTATATGCTTGATTGACCTCAAACGGTATGTTCTCACAACTTGTACACAATGGAAGCATAGAGTCAGAGAGATTGAGAGACCGGAGCAGATGGTACCTGACCACATCATTAGTAGACACACTGGTGCCTGTTATCTTATAACTTGGAATGTACGCATGTCTGGAGGTTGGTGCGAGTACCAGGAGAATGCTTTGTCTGAGGGGCGACCCAATTGGGCCGTCCAGAGGTGTGACATGTGAAGAAGGGAGTGTTTTTCTGATATATCACTTGTAATTTGCATACACAACCGGACGGTTCGGACATTGATGAGGACTTTGACTTAGACAGCGTTGTCTAGTCACACATGGACAAACACCCTAAGCCCCAAGGGACCCCCTCATTGCACACACTTACTGACAACACGAAGAGTCCGAGCGGGTAAGGCCAGGCGGGCCCCTGCTTACGCCGCAGCCGGCGAGCTGCCTGTTACCTAAGGTCACGGGTAGGGCCTCTTCAGGTGACCACCGTGTAGGGAGGATCGTTGTATAGGCTTAGTGTGAGCCTATTTTTCTTTTTTATCATTCTTTTTCTTTTAAACTTCTCATGAACATTTTCTTTATTTAGGTTGATTATTTTTGAGCGATCTGTGAAAACGATCCATTACGTTATTCATCTGCTTGTGTATTTTACTACTATTAAATTTGACCCTATTCCTGTTTTTCAGACACAAGGTTCTCGACCCCAAGCGGGGTGGGAGGAGTGGAATTTTTTCCCTATTGGAGGGTTTTCGCCACTCCCTGAAAAACAACCCTGTTGTTTTCGATTTATGATGTGTTAACTTGAATCCAAGGGAATTGTTTTCACTGATGTTTTCGAAATCCACAACAGGGGGGAAATGTAAAGTAAGCTCTTATATTTGTGTGTATTTCTCAACACCCTATTGTATTACTTGACCTTGCTTTTCTGTGTTCACATAAAACTTTCCTCACACACTATCTGCCACACACATTCCATCGCAGCCAAAACACGCACCCACACACCACATCACACCAGTACCTTTCCATTGTTTTGACTGCGCATGCTCTACACAAAATAAATGCACTCTGCAGCGGCGAACCGACAGGAGATCTTGTGAGCCGAGGCACTGAAACATCGTGCCCTCCCTGTTCTTCCCTGCTGCAGCAGTCTAAAACTTTATCTCAGTGTGCTGCCTGTTCTTTGCCCGGGTCGGCCAGGCCTTTTAGACCCAACAATGTGTAAAGGTTTCGACGTACCGCATTATTGATACTAGCTTGGTTAGCTTGTTAATGGCGTTACCTTAGCGGACTGAAGGCACCGTTTGGTCGTAAACAAAGTGTGCCAAACTTGACCAGACGGAAAGGCGTATCTGTACAAACATTGCAGCTCTGCTTACCTTTTGCCTTTACTAAGACCGTGGACCTGGAGTCACCGTGGACCTTGGTCCAGCCTAGCTGCCGAGTCATTCATTAACTGATGAAGTCCCGCTGGGGGCGGGGGTTATGCAAATGAGCTGGATTCTGACATCACCACAGTCAGAGAAAGAAAGAGTCGGAGAACCCGAAAGCCGTTTGCTCGTTCTTTAATAACACGCTTGATTGGTGGCAAAGTAATTAAGTGAGAAGACAAAAGAGAAGATGAGGAGAGGCGCATGGAGCAAATGACAGGCGACCTGTCACTCAGGTGGCGATCGCTCGTCAGAAGCGAGTGCTGAAGCTGCTCATCTCCAAGGCCGCCAGCGTCCGCTCGTTACTGAACGACGTCCTCGTGATGTGACTGCTCGGGCTGCCCTTCTTGCTTAGCCACATCTTCCTGAACACACACACACACACACACACACACACACACACACACACACACAATATAAGACATTAGCGACACATGGACTGCTGGGAAAATAAAAACATTTCCGTCATACGTAGGAGGTGCCATTTTGTGATGTGTATGTGCGTGCGTACAGTAAATGTGCGCGCGTGCATGTGTGTGTGATTATAGGAGATTGTGGAGGATCAGGGCTTCGAGTGGTTTGAGGCCGGTTGGTGTTGGCCGCACCGCAGCAGCAGCCGCCCCGATCTGATTGGTCGACGCACAACCGTCGGGCAGCTTGACCCACGAGATGATCCGTGCGTGTGCGCGCACACACACACACACACACACACACACACACACACGAACAGCGGGCTTTGGGTGCTTGTAGGATTTAACCGAAGGTGGTTTTCCTCATCAACAACATCTGCAAAACCAAAAGCATGAATCCAAAGAGTAGAGCAAGTTGACTCCTCCTCCTCCTGCCGCTTACACTCTAGTTGCTCATCCATGCGCAGTGTTACACTTTGTCCACATTCCTTTTGCTTCATTTGGGTTTTGAATGTGATTGTCGGCACTACTAAGTTGTATTTTCTGGGGGAAGAAATAACCATTCCTTTCCACCATCGCCCAATGAACCCCGACGTCCGCTGAACTTCCCCGAAGCCCACAGCTGGCTCCCAGGCTCGGCAGGAAGCAAGGTCACCGTGGACCAAGGTCAACAGGAAGAAAATGACTGAGTGTGTGAACACCACACAGACACATAAAAAAGGAAAAAGATGGTTTTAGATTAATCAGACACAGAAACAGACGATGAGAGGTGGACTTCACCTTTCCATCATCAATGTGTAGAATGGGAGCATTGTAAAAATATCTGAGTACGTACTGATTGACAGCAAAGTCAGTCTCTCTTGGTCTCTCATCTGCTGGTACTCCTCTAAGATAGTGCCCTCTAGCGTTCACACTGAGACATCACATGAGTGAAACGCCTAACCTAGATCAAATAGCTCGCACGATTGATGCGTCTCCATAGCCAAAACAAGGTGAGGAGCGCCATCTGGCGGCAAATTGAAGCAGAAGTCGATCGTGCACGCGTGCACTTGCGGCGTGTGGTGCGCGTGCGCGGCGCTCACATGTGGTCCACGGCGTCCGCGAGTCCTTGCAGCTGGCCGACCACCGTCCCGCCGCCGGTGTTCTTCACCCAGCCCGTCACGCCCACCCGCGCCGCCTCCTGCTCCGTGTACTGTCAAGCGAGCGATGACGTCACGTGCGAACGGCGGGGGGGGGCTTCAGAAAGTTCCAGTCAAAGAGAGCCTGAGATGAGCTCAACTCACCATTCTGAAGCAAACGCCTGCAAATAAACAACAAGACGCAAATGTTCCCCTCACCGACAACCATGTCAACACTGGATGCTAAATTAAGAAGCAGCTCATGTCTCGCACGCGCAGACAGACAAGACAGAGACACACTTGGCCGTCAATCTCGGCGAACCTTGAACACGTCCGAAGACTTCAAAGTCGACGGACAGCAGCTGCCTTCCTGTTGACATGTGGCCGGCAAAGAGGAAGACGTCGAGCAAGACGAAGAAGACGTAGCTCCCAGGCTGTGCTGTGTGCGGGGCGCGCGTCTGCGTGCGTGCGCGCGTGAGGGGCGTGAGCGTCACCGCTCCCTCTAGTGCCGGTGGTCTTTGCAGTCCTTCAAAAGTACAAGCATGACCACTCGGCTCCACAATGACGACACCACTCTGAAACGAACAATGGCGCCGTTTTAGGGATGGAGAGAAATCATTTCAAGTTGTTTGTAGCTCCCGAAAGACCGTCACGTTCAGTCCAACGACGAAAGATTTCGTGATTCAGATTTCCTTGTAATTCTCGATGGCGTATTTGGATGGACTCAGTTCTGTTTGGGGGAGCGCATATGTTTTCGTTGCTTCATCTTGCCGCTAGATGGCAGCACGTCCCCACTGAAACCACTTCTAACGCCCAAATGCAGAAAGCGTGTCGTCTTGACAACGCATCTTTGTCCCCATCGTCATGAAGTGAATTACAAATGTGAACTGTTCAATTTAAAGTGCTCGCGTGCGTGTGTGTCCGTGGTTTTGTTTCTCTGTGAGTGTGTGGAAGCGTGCGCTTGCGCGTGTGCTTGTTTGTAGTGTGGATTGCCGAGTGTTTCTGTACGTTTGTTCTTGGATGTATCTGCGCGTCGATGATAATTGAAAATAAAATACTTGATTCATCCACAAGGGGAATTTGCACGCGTGAAAAAGCAGCAAGACTGTTATTTTTAATGACAAGCATTTAAATAATTATGACTAGAGAGATCAGTCGAGGTCAAAAGTTCCGTTTTGGCCTTTTTGTTTTCCTACGACAATGTTTCCAATGTTCATGTTCGCATCATATGAGTGTGCGCGCGCGCGTGTGTGTGTGTATGTGTGTGTGTTTGTGTGGGGTGACATTACTAAAAGGACTCGACATGTTACGCAGCAGTGGAAGCTTTGAGCCCTGCGGCAACAAACACACATACACCCCCCCCACACACACACACACACACACACACACACACACACACACACACACACACACACACACACACACACACACACAGCCTCTCAGCTTTGGTTTGCGTCCACATGCATGACCTCTGGGACTACTTTTACACGCGCACACACACACACACACACACACACACACACACACACACACACACACACACACACACACACACACACACACACACACAGGCACGGGCGCGTATCAGCAACCCCCATCCAGCCAAAGCGCCTCGTAGCACACAGCGTCTTCCCCTGACGTTGCTGCGTAACTGCGCGCGCTTGTGTGTGCGTGTGTGAGTGTGTGTGTGCGCGCGCGCGCAGTAGAAAGAACACTGCGACCTAAAAACGCAGCTCACTGAGAGGGACTGCGCGCCGAACAGAAGGCTCAACCAAGTGTAAATGCACACACGCGCGCGCGCAAACACACACAGCTGAGCACAGAGGATGAGCGTAAGCACTCACATGCGCGCATTAGGCCTGTGTGTGTGTGTGTGTGTGTGTGTGTGTGTGTGTGTGTGTGTGTGTGTGTGTGTGTGTGTGTGTGTGTGTGTGTGTGTGTGTGTGTGTGCATACAATGTGACAGTCAATCTCATTTTGGTCCTGGTACAGAATCAACATTTCAATGTGCTCGTGGAAGACATTTTGTGTCAATTGGGGTGGTGCAGTTTCATGATTAAAAACAAAGAAATAGTTTCTTTTCTTCAACATTTCCCCCAAAAAATGTCAGTGGCCTTCATCATTTCAGCCTATTTCTTGCCGTCCTTTTAATTGGCTCGTTTTAGGGGCGTGACCAACTCATGCCTGCTCTCAATGGGCCAATGGCAGCTTTGGTTACCATGACAACCAGGGCGTTGAGCCGAGGTGAGCAGAAGCATAGCTCAGAGTAGGGAGGGGGCAGAGGGGAGAAAACCTTTGTCAGTGGAGAGAGCCCTTTACAACCTCCATTGTGTGTACGTTGCTGCACTTGGACTTTCCCAAAAGTCAAATTCCAAAGCATCATGGATTCGATTTCCCCTGACAGAAGCAGCAACGCATGCACGCGCGGCAAACAAAATGAAATGCAGCTCCGCTTACCTTTTGTGTCTTCGCTGTGCCGGCGTTTCGCACTGCTCTGAATCTTCACCCGGGCCGGCTCCCGAGTCGTGGGCGGAGCAATGGCGTGGAGGCAGGCTCATGTAAACGAGACGATTTGCAAGTTGCACGGCTTGAGGTTAAGCTCAGTGTGAGGCCTGCTGGGGGCAGGCGGGCAGCTCACGTGACAAATGTCAGGTGGGGGGTTGTTTGGTGGCTCATGGCAACCCATGATGCTAATTAGGGTCCTCCGGTTGGCATGAAAGCACTGCCAACTTGAATCAGGCCACGTTCACACGTGTTGACTACACTGTGCATCTCGTGCGCTTCGCCCAAAGTCTCCTCGCTTTGTGCTTGGATCACCTTAGCTCGTTTTCGATCCCAGAACGGGTCGGCGTCAATTGCACATGAAATCAAATGCGCAGTCCAAATCCGCGTGGACCGAACAGGTCAAACATTGTCATTCCACAGGGCATCAAGCAAAAAGACATCATGACGTACCCTGAACGATTTTGAAGAAAAGCAAGAAGGCGAAAAGCCCCTCCCCGCTGAGTCAAAGAGTGGGGCGAGGCGGGGATCAAGGCGCTTAGCAGGCGCTCGCTCCCGACACGCAGGAGTAACACGCTACATCGATGTGTGACAGTCACCTGTTGCAACAACTCCATATGAAACCGTGTTACAGCAATTGGCTACAAAGACACTCGGACTAAAAATAGAAAGAAAAAAATTAATTGCAACACCCCATTCACAGCAGCCGCCATGACATCATCCGCAAGTGGAGCGCAGAATTTAAAGGAAACGAGGTGGAGCTGCTTCCTTTGGAGGGCAAGCAAGTCAGTCGATGGTGTTCCCTCCCACCACGGCGCAAACGCCCCCTTTGAACTGCACCAGTCAAGGGAAATACCAAAAGAAAGAAAAGTCCACCGGTCGGCACAGTTGGGACTGCGCTTTGAAAAAAGAAATAAATAATGGCGCAGAGGGTTGTTTGCATTTGGTGATAGCTCGTTTCATGCTGCACTTTTTGCAGTTGCGAAGCCACATCGGCGTCAGATCTCTCGCAATTGGTGGGGTTCTTGTGTTTTCTTGGCGGAACGTTTGGACTCGGGTAACTTGCAAGTTTCAGAGATCCGCTTGGAGTTTTTCAAGGCCGAGTGCGGTGCAGGTGGGCCTGATCTGTGTCAATTTCTGGTGGGAACGTACAGACGCGTTTGTTTTCCCGCACGGTTGTTCCCGTGTTCCATTGGCGCAGTTCCACATTTGTTTGCGTTCATGCTCGACTGCGTGTATTTCGCCTTCCCCGATCTTGGTTTGTCTGTTTTCCAAGTCGCACGTTTCCTCGTTAGCGGGGGTGTTCCCCGCTCACGTGTCCGGCCCAGCGATTCCGCCGCGTCGCCGTCCAGCGTGTCAGTGTGTGAGTGTGAGCTGAACTCTGCGTGAACCTTCACTTGAACCCTGCCTGAACTTGCCTAACTGACCCATTAATCTACTTTGGATTAAAGCTGGACGGAGGCCCACGAGGAACGCGCGGCGCCACCCCTGCATGTTCGAAACCGCCCAACAACACCCGCGCATGCACAATACACACAGACACACACACACACAAAAGAGGCGTGGGGCGTCTCTTCCCAATCCAAATCTTCTCCCGGTGACGCTATCCGATGGCGGTGACACATCAGATTGCGTTGAGGCTCGAGGTCAACCTGCTCGAATAAAGCCAAGAAATCCGAGCAAAGACTAGCGATGTGACGGCGAAGGACGTCGGGTGAGGGCTGGATCCCGCGGTAAACGGATTTTCGACATCGAATCAACTCCTTCACATACAAATTGTAAAAACAAACTTTTCCCAAAAAGTCTCAACTCATCTTTCACTGAGCGGGCCCGTTGTGAAAAATCATCGGCGGTCCCGGGCCACCCGCTCGGGCAAGTTGGAAAGTCCTCCTGACTTGAGTGGAGCGGTTGCTCCTCCCGGGCCCGGCGGTGGACAGCCCCGTCACCGGAAGAGCCGCTCGCTCATTCACAAGCAGTCAAAGCGCACGTGCGCCAATCTAGGTCAGTGTGTGAGCACCCCTGACGCACCGCACGCGTGTGCGCGCAACATCCCAGAACGAATCCGGCCCATGTTTTGATTTGTAACGGACGCTTCTGACGTTACCCCGCCACTCTGTTGATGACGCCTCCATGCAGTAGGTGTGTGTGTGTGTGTGTGTGTGTGTGTGTGTGTGTGTGTGTGTGTGTGTGTGTGTGTGTGTGTGTGTGTGTGTGTGTGTGTGTGTGTGTGTGTGTGTGTGTGTGTGGGAAAAGCCTGGCGGGGGTTTGCATGTTGCAAGTGTGTGGTGTGTTGTGGAGGGGGGAGGGAGCCGAACATGTAGTAGAGGGGTGGGGGGGGGGGGGTTGTCCTGGAACATGCAGTTCTATTCTTAGCCCTAAACTCCGCATGACCTCAAAGCGGGCGACAAGTCAGCCTGATTTAGTCTGACCTTTTTTTTTATTGTAACGTTGGCGCTGCGGCGACGACGACAACGTAATAAGAAGAAAAGCAGCGACGGGCCCTCGCGAGTCATCAGAATTTGCTGCCGCGGACAATCTGACCAGTACTCGCGATGGCAATTTGGTAGTAATCGGACCAAATAGTCAATGAGGATCGTCGGAAATGGGCAAAGGGATCTGGAAATGCCAAATGGCCCACTTCCTGGGCCTCTTCTGGCAAGACTTCCTTTTGGGTGCCCCCCCACCCCCACCCCCACCCCCAATAGGCTTGTCGAAAAATTTGGACGGTGCCAAGTCAAGCTGGCTTTGGGGGCTGACTGACCAAGGCTGTGCGCTCAGAATTCCACAACCAGGATGGACTCCCTGTGTCTGATGCCACTGGTGGGTCAAGTCAGGACAGATTGGTCGGCTGCGTTTCACGATTTGAATTGAAGCTTCCTTTCATGCTTGTCACTGCAAAGTGTTCGCAAAGACAGGCGGAGACAAAAATGGTACACGAGGGAACAAAATCAAATGTAACATAAACAAAAAGTTTCTCCCCGTGCCTGCCCGTTTTTTTCCGGGTGCTCCGGTTTCCTCCCCACATTCCAAAAACATGCACGGCACGTTAATGGAATGCAAATTGCACCCAGGTGTGACTGCGAGCACGAATAATCGTTGGTCTATGCGTGTCCGCGGTGAGCTGGCAACCGTTTCAGGGTGTCCCCCGCCTACTGCTCGAAGACGGCCGGGAGAGGCTCCGGCACACCCGCAACCCTCCTGAGGAGAAGCGGATTCGAAAATGGATGGATGGATGGGCTCTTCGATGGGCTTTGACATAAAGACCTCCCTGGCCCCTCCCCCCATGTGGAAGACACAAGCGCGCACATGATCGTCATCGTGTGTGATGATGCTGTCATATTTGATAAGAGTCGCTCGGAAACGCGGCACAGACACGCATGCTTGCTACCTGGAGTCCGCATGTCCTCGGTCATCCGTCCGTCCGTCCTCCGAGACGACCACCGGCCTTTCGGAGCGGAGAGGGCATGGGTCATTTGCGGGGTTGGAGGGCTTCGCGAGCGGCGGCGTATGCTTGAGAAGACGTGTGGCGCCGTCTGTCACGTCTCGTCACGCAAGGTTTTCCAGGAATTAGGGGAGCTCGGTGCGGGACATCCAGGAAGCGGAAGATGAAGGCGCGACCTTGGGAACCGGCGAGGAGGTCGTGTCGCTTTCCATCAGCGTCACGTGTGCAAGGGTGTGCATGACAAAACCTCCAACTTGTTGTCAGGAAACACAGTTGCTTAGAAAGTGGCCGAGTTTTGGATTTCTTTACAGAAAGTTTCTGGTAAATTCCACAGGAAGTGAGTCTGGCAAATTTGGGGAATACTCCAAATGGGGAACTTTCCATGGGAATTTTGGGTTTGGTTTGTCATCACAGCTCTCAGCAAAACGGAACGCTCCCCTTTGCCATGGGCTAGGGGATGACAGCACCTCAACTGGGCGGCGGCGTACGCTCGCCCCGACCCGTTTTGGCGGCGCCGGAATGATGGCAGCTGAAACTGCTCGCAAGCTAAGAGAACTTGTCTTTGCGCAATCAGGGCAATAAATTCACATTGAGCAAACGGCCACGTCGCTAAGAAAACACTTCTGCATCCTCTGATGACGACGATGATATCCTGATTAGGCTGGCGCATCAAATCCAAGCCCAAAGGCCAGCATGGGCACACTCGTACCTGTTCTGACCGGTTATTTGGCCTCTCGTCAGTCACGCAGAAAAATTCATAGGTCCAAGTGGACCAAAAAAAAATGCTGACTGACAAGACTCACTTGGCTTTCCGCTCAGCGGCCGCTCACCGTGCCAGCACTTGAATGAATCTTTCTCAATTGAGAGCGAGGACAAGGGCTTGAATTTTCAGGTCACATTTGGTCTTCCTTCTCTAAATTTGGCAGACTTGGTAGCAACGCTTGTCTTCTTCTCTGCCGTATGTCGAAGACATTTATTTCCACATTAACTTTCAACTGTTTCGGGATGATTGTTTGTACAGAAATGTTTCACGGTGGGGAATGCAAAACGTTTTTTTTGTTGTCATTTTTGCGACTGGTGTGGCGCCTTGTTCCCTTCCCTCATCATTGATGTGGTCCTGAAGGCGCAGACGGTCCTGGGCTCTCGGTGGGGCCCGGACACGGTCCGCGCGAAAGGAGCTTCCAGCCGGACTGCACTGTCCTCAACGTGCCGATGATGTTTTGGAAACATCGGCTGGTGGAAAAAGTGGCTCAGGTCAACATGGCCTCCGACCGTTCGCCTTCTACGTTTGAGCACCAAAGCGCGACGAGCTTCTTCCTGTTTCTGCTTTTATGCGAGCGCCGACTGCACGGCAATGAAAGCAAAGCGCAATTTCTTGGCCTTGCATCCAAATGCTCGTGCATCGGGAGTGCCTTGCCCACCACCGAAGTGTCAGATTCAACCGACCGAATCCATTTTTTGTTAGCTGCACTGCTTCTCTGACTTAACACTTGCATCCTTCTCTCTATGTAGTTTAACTTTGAGGACACGTACCCTCATCTGCTCCCATTTGACTAACGCAGAATTCAAAAGACTCTGCGTGTGTGTGTGTGTGTGTGTGTGTGTGTGTGTGTGTGTGTGGTATCATAATTGTGAATGGGGTCCAACCGCAACTTTTGTTGGGGGCTCACATCCAGTTAAACAGAAACACCATCTGTCTCAAACACACACAAAACACACACAGGCAGCAGAGATTTAATACACTACACGGTGACCTGTGTGTGTGTGTGTGTGTGTGAGTCTGTGTGTGAGTGTGTGTGTGTGTGTGTCTGTGCGTGTGTAATCTGGATTTGAGCGGTGTTGTCATACACAATGTGCAACGAGTGCAAACAAACAGCGATGACGAGCGAACGTGCACGTGCAAGTTGCAGAGCATGAACAAATGAATCAGACTTTTTTTTTTGAACGCAAGATGAGGCGGGCGCCACGTTTTGGGCTCCAATGAGTCCACGTGAAGATGGGACTGACAGCGGGCACAGGCGGTAATCACAACTGGCGCTCAGTACAACTGCCATAAAGGGGGCGTGGGGGGGTGGTAGGTGAGGAGAAAAAAAACGTCATACAATTTTGGGCGGATCCAATCCTACCAAACTTTTTTTTTCGTCTTTATACAATTCCTTATGGAATATTTTCTGACTGAATTCTTTTTTCTGGACGATATACAGTATTTTTTATTAAAATTTTCTTCATGAAAAAATGTGGGCGATTGTGAGAGATACCGTCAATATAGGGTAGGAGCGCCCCCTCCCCAATAATGACAACGTATGAAATATAGGGGAGGGGGTGGTCAGTGTATGTGGGACCAAAAACATCTGTTTTGAGTTAATAGGGGGGAAAAACGAAAACATTTTTGTTGCGCGTCAACGTGCTCACGCAAATGATGTGCAGTACCAGCTTCTGCCAAAGAGAGGCGCCAACTTCCCAGCATCGACCGCGCATCTCCCGTGTACGTGTGTGACGTTTGCACGCCCGCGCTTGTGTGTTGCCCCCACCCCACCCAAACACACGCATGAGTGCACAGGGATCGTGCACGCGCGGTGTTTGCCCACATGATGATTGTGCTTGCGAAAACAAAGCCGGCCGACGTGCACGCGCTTTACGCAGGAGCGCGGCCCCGTCGACGTCACGCACGTTGGACTTTCTGGGGGGGTGCGCCCGGAGACGCAGAGAAGAAGAAAAAGCAAAAGAAGAAAAGAGAAGTTGTTGTTGAAGCTCCTCCTTAATTACTCATTTCTCTCCGTCTCTCTCGCTCGCTCTCTCTCTCTCTCTCTCTCTCTCTCTCTCTCTCCCTCGTTTCTTTCTCTCATCCGGTCGCGCGCCTTTCTCCCGTGGCTGTCACTCAGTAGTTTCCCGCCAGGACAGCAACGGACGGGACGTGACGGGACGGGACGGCACTTTTGTTGTGGCGGTGGTGGTGCGTAAAAGCGGGCTCGCGCGGCTTGCCTCGCGCGGCAAAGTTTTTGTTTGTTTTTGTTTGTTCGATTTGGGGGAGGGGGGCGGCATGGAGGAGGCCAAGGAGCCGGTGCGATGTTCGTCGTCGTTCAGCATCAAAAGCCTCCTGCTGCCGTCCACGAAGTGCGAAGCCCGCGGCGACTCTTGCGCTTCCGGCACGCCGCTGCACGAGCCTCTTTCCCCGGGGTCGGACGCGGAGAAGTCGCCGCAGGGTCCGGCGGGGGCGGGGGGCTCGGAGCCGGACAAGGCGCTGCGGGAGGGCGGCGAGGCGACGGAGCAGGAGGGCGAGGGCGGCGGCGGTGGCGGCGGCGGCGGGGGCCCGTCGTCGGCGGCGAAGAACGGCAAGTACGACAAGCCGCCGTTCTCGTACAACGCGCTGATCATGATGGCCATCCGCCAGAGCCCCGAGAAGCGGCTGACGCTCAACGGCATCTACGAGTTCATTATGAAGAACTTCCCCTTCTACCGCGAGCACAAGCAGGGCTGGCAGAACTCCATCCGCCACAACCTGTCGCTCAACAAGTGCTTCGTCAAGGTGCCGCGCCACTACGACGACCCGGGCAAGGGCAACTACTGGATGCTGGACCCCAGCAGCGACGACGTCTTCATCGGCGGCACCACCGGCAAGCTGCGCCGGCGCTCGGCCACGTCGCGCGGCAAGCTGGCCATCAAGCGCGGCCTGCGCTTCGCCCCGCTCGGCCTGGGCGGCGTCGGCGTCAACGAGCGGCCGTCCAACCCGCTCTACTGGCAGATCTCGCCCTTCCTCTCCCTGCACCACCCGCACCCGCACTCGCACCCGCACCCGCACCCGCATTACAACGGGGCCTCGTCCGCGGGCTTCCTCGGCCAGGCGGCCGGCTACGGCTCGCTGCTGCCGTGCGTCGAGCAGTTGGCCAACGGGGACCTGAGCCGCTCGGTGCTGCAGGGCGGCCTGACCAACTCATACGGCGTCGGCCTGATGTCAGGGCAGGCTTCGGCGGCCGGCTACTTCGTCTCATCCGGGAGCCAGCAGGGCCCGCCGCCGCACTTGCAGCAAGGCGCCGCCGGCTTCGCAGCGCTGGCGAGCGGCGGCGGAGGAGGCAGCCCCCCGCCCCCGCCCTCTCACCCGCTGCTGTCGGACTCGCTGAGGAGCAGCTCGGCGGCGGCGGCGGCGGCGGCCTTCTCTCAGTCCGGCGTGTCGGCGGCGGCGGCGGCCTTCCCCGGCGTGCTGGGCCACCAGAAGAGGGTCGCCCCCAACGCTTTCCTAAACTGAAAGGCGAAGCTCATCCTTCCTCACTCGTTTGTTCGCCGTCTGCGGAGGCCGAAGCAGAGCGACACAAAAGAAAAAGAAGAGATAAACCTATATTTCAAAGTATATGAGACAAGGAAGTTGGTTGTGCCCTCCAGTGATTGATCTGGAGCTTTTTACTGCGGGGAAAAAAGGGACAAAGTTGCTTGCACAACAACAAACAACACTAAAGTATATTTATATCCACGTCTTTCTTATTTATGAGGACCTTTTGTATTTATTGTAATTTAAAACGTCTCAAATGTGCGTGTAATGATGATGCGGACAAACATTTATTATTTATTCACAAGATTTGCAGCAGATCATTTTTGGGCAGGAATTGTTTTTTTTTTCCCCAACACTATTATTCATGATCACACTCAGAAGTAAGCCTTAAATGTGCGAAGACAATCAGGGTTTGAAAGAGCGGAACCATCTTTCTTTTTGTTGAAATCTCAGGTCAATACGCCTCAAATAATGCTAATAATAATCATAATAATAAATGTAAATTTACAGAATTCATAAGTTCACAACAAAACTCATCGCGTGTGGGAAATTCAGCAAAAGAAATCCTTTTCGTTTCTCTTCTGGAATACGCAAAGCGCGTGTGTGTGTGTGTTTGTGTGTGTGTGAGTGTGTGTGTGTGAGTGTGCGTGCGTGTGTGTGTGTGTGTGTGTGTGTGCGTGCGATCATGTTCACTGATGGCAGCTGAACTATAAAAAGAAAATGTACATATATACATCTCTATATCTATATACGAATATATATATATACAATATATATATATATAATATATATATAATATACAGCGTATATATATATATATATATATATATATATATATATATATATAAGTCAAAAATACGATATATATATATATATATATATATATATATATATATATATATATATATATATATATATATCGTATTTTTGACTTTCATCACTGACTATTTTTTACCTGAGCATCTCACACACACACACACACACACACACACACAGAATCTCATCTCATGACCTGACATGGCTGCGTTGCTATGGAAATGCGACAGGGTCGGCATATGGTATGCTTGTTTTGAAGAGTTTCATGTTTTGGAAATGTTTTGTTTTCAATTTGCAGTTGTTAGTTTTGAAATGTGCATCAAAAGGACGTTAATTATTTGCTTTGGTTCTTTTTACACTTGAACTACTGGTCATGTTGAATTAACTTGTTTGTATCCTCCCTTGAAAAGCAAACAGACGAGTTGTGGGTTTGTGATGTGATTTAGGGGACATTTTCCTGACTAAGTTTGTGGTCGTGTTTGCACAGAAACTTTTGCAAGCCAAGATGTGAAAATGAAGAAAATCAAAACGCTTGAGTTGGCCCGTCAATGCACAACAAATAATCTCGACAATTTTGAATTGGCTTCTTATGATGATGATGATGCTTTTTTTTTCTTAATGTGGTCACAACATTTTGGGTGAAACTGAAATCCCAAATTGACATCCCAAAAGTGAAAATCACAAAATGTAGATCTATATCTTTGATTTCTCTGTTGGAACTCATCACAATCTTAGATTATTCTTTTTTTTTTCTGGGCACTTTTGTGGTTAGGGTTAATTTTGCTATGTGACGTTTTTTTGTTTTTTTTTCTTCATGTCTCATTTGTTGTTTTTGTTTGGTTTTTTTCCTCTGGACAAACTCAGATTGATTAAAAAGGAACAACTCAGTTGATTGTCTGATTGCTGAATTGATAATGTGCTATTTTTTGCCTCTCTGATTTATGTATGAAGAGTTTTGGAAGGGTTTTTTTTGTGTGCGTGCGAGAATATCAAATCATATTTCAAGAGGATAATTTCAAAAATTTCCACACAAACATTTACTTTCAAAACTTTCATTCCATGACATCAAAATAAACATCCTTTTTTTCTAATTACTTTCAAACGAAGTATGGTGCAGGCACATTGTGTTTGTGTGTGTGTGTGTGTGTGTGTGTTTGTGTGTGTGTGTGTGTATTTGCCCGACTATTTGTTGTATTATTATTATTATTTTTTAATTCTGACAAAGGTCATAAATTAATTATATGACGAAAATATAAAATGCTACTTTATAAAATATAAAATGCAACTTTGGGGACTTCTTAAGTTCCCGTCTCAAGAAGGAGGCATTTCTCAGTGGCTGAAAGATGGCTCCATGTCTGGGAATTCCCAAGAATGGCTGACCGTTATGCTGCTTGGAAATCAGCAATTTCCATTTCCGGTCAACTGGAAACTGCTGCTGCACATGGAAATGAGGAATTCATTGATCAAAAACATTCAACTCCTATTTTCAGAGAAGAACTTTGTATTTAATTGCATGATATGAAATAATAATAATAAGGATAATAATTACTACTCATACATAACATAATGCTGGCCATAAGTAAATGAATAAATAAAGACATCATGATCCAAATGTGTTGAATGTAATGGAAGCAATAATTAGTCCAACATTTGATTTATTATTATTCTGATTATGATTATTATTATGATGATGATGATTATTATTATTATTGTTATTTTGTGTACATTTTGTTTATTTAGTAAATGGCAAAAACAAATGAAAACATTGCTGTGCACGAATTTGTGTTATTTCATTGTTTTGGAATCATTTTAGGCTGCGGCAATGCAAAAGCAAAGCAAAAAAATGACAACCAAAAACCAAAACCCCCCAAAAAAACAAAAAATTGCAAAATTCTCCTGAACTTTAAAAAAATATATATTTTACAATTCCAAGGGTTGTTTGTGTCTTTGTGTGCAGTTTGGCTGCTGGATTTTTGTTCTGTGCGTTTTGGATGCATTGGCTTTCGAGTCTGCTGCATTTGGGGCATGTTTTTCGACAGGAACCCTCCCGCCAGTTTTCTTGTGGTCGATGAATTGTTTTGCTCCAATGTTCTTGAAGGCTCGCCAAGCACTTTGTTGCAGCGTTTGCGAAAGCGCTATATCAATAAAGATGGATTTGGCTGTATCGTATCAAAATCTGGGGAGGGAGAAGCTAGCTGGCGCAGGCTAAGTGAGGTTGGCTAGTTGAAGCGGGCTAACACAGGCCGACCTGACCTTGGCCAACGCAGGCATTCGCTTGCGCATGCGCGACGGGGGCCTGAAGTATTTCCGGAAGAAATCCGGTTGCCATTTTTGGGGCGCAGCTCACGATTCCCATTCAAAAGGAGCTTTTGTGCCAGATTTGCTGTGACTGACAACAACTGTGCGGGCCTTCCAACTCCTGCTTGCCGTCACACATCTCAAATGATGTGGGACAGGCATTTTGAAGGTGAAAAGGCGACTCGCTTTTTAAAAAAAATATTTATTATTATTATTTTTTCCAGAATGTGGGGATCGCATAGGAAGAGATCAAAACCTTTGGCGATCTGTGTAGTCGGCCGACAATGTTTCCAAGTCGTCACCTGAGGAATGTGGCCGTAGCAATTTGCTGTGGTCACAAATCCACACGAAGAAGCGGGGAAAAAGCATTTTTGCTTGTAAAAAACACAATGATGAGAGGCTCCGGCAAGAAACATGTGCCTCATTGCACATGCACAAAAGCGGCTTTTCGAACAAAGTTGTTTGTTTGAGTCGGAAGAGTTGCAGCCGGTCACAGCCCCTGGCTTTGACCACGACCACTCTCTTCACCATGCACCCCCACAATTTTTTTAAGTGTTCAAATATTTAGCGAAAAGTTACCTACTTCCGCTAAGCTAGTCGAAGTGGGCCAGAAAAGGTCGCCTGGTTCCCACTCGCCAACGACAGCGGGCGACTTGATGTCGGCTATAAGTGATTAGAAGCAGTTCCTAAATGGAGCCAATTTGGAAGAGGCTCAAAAAAAAAAAAGAGGCCAGCACACGTTGGCTCATCCGAGTAGGAGGAGACGTGCAGCTCGGCTATTTCGAGGAGCTCCCTTCATCAAACGCAAAGTAGAAGAAAAAAAGTGGATAGTAGAGAAAAGCAATAAATTCAAGTTGAGAAGATGTCCCTGATGTGTGAGAGCAGCAAGCTAACATTGACAGAGGACTTCATTTTGTCTCTTTTGGGAGGATGCATTTGGAAATTGTGTGTGTGTGTGTGTGTGTGTGTGTGCCTTCCGTTCCTTTGCAAACGCAGCCTATGCTGTAAAGCATGCGAGTGTTTCCACATGGGCCGGCTGACGCAAGTAGCGGGCGCATGGCGGACCGCGCGCGTGGTCTTGAAAAACTCGCAATAACCTACCAACACATTTCAACGACGCTCAGAGTTTCTGAACGGTTGGAGTGAAACAGGGCACGCTTGGGGTCAATTTCCCAACGTGCCCTTCCTGTTGCCTACATCCTGTTAGCTTGTTTGGCGATGCTTTCAGTCGACGTTGTTCTGCGCTGACTTAAAATTTCAACGACCTCCTTGACCAAAATTTCAAATTTTTTATTCGTGTTGCAGTTTTTATTTGATTTTTTTTTTTTTTTTTTTACTGGACACTTTTCCAGATCAATTATTTTCTCGTTTGGAACTCCTGACAAACTAAACCTGATGAAAAAGGAACAAAAAAATTCTGTCTGATTGTTAAATCAATACATTGAACAATATTTTGAATGAACATATATATATATATATATATATATATAAAAGTTATGTATTTGTTTATCCATCCATCCATCCATTATCCGAACCGCTTGATCCTCACTAGGGTCGCGGGGGGTGCTGGAGCCTATCCCAGCTGTCTTCGGGCAGTAGGCGGGGGACACCCTGAATCGGTTGCCAGCCAATCGCAGGGCACATTTATTTTTCCAGAGCAAAACATCTCAAAAATCATCATTCAGTTTTCCAGGCAGCATTTAAATCACTTTGATATAAAAAGTTAATTCTGCATTTTTTTAGCAAATTACTGACTTGTGTCACGTTTTGAGATGTAAAATGGACGACCGTTTTACACACACGACTCTTTTCAAATGTTTTGTGGGGGGAAAAGCGACAGGCCGTTCAGAGTTTGGACGTGGGGCGGCAAGTCTCCGGCGGTGGGCATCGGGATGCGGGCGGGACGCCGTTTTGTGGCGTCCGGTTGACATGTTGCGTGTCAGGACGATGTGGCGCCGCCCTGCAGGCCTGACAAGTGATGGCAAGGCAACGTTTGGACTGCCGCCGTCCCCTGCGGGAGGTTCCGTTTACACACTGTCACTCTCACACACACACACACACACACACACACACACACACACACACACACACACACACACACACACACACACACACACACACACACACACACAGGGACTCAATGCGCCTCTATCATGCGAGCCTTTTGTTTATTTGTTGGGGCAGATTTTGACAGACAATGGATTGGTCGCCAATGTCAGGGCGCATGTAGGCAAACAACGGCGCGGCGGCATATTGACAAGAAGTGGTGGCCAGTCAGTTGAAAACGCGCACGGGAAGGCCTGAGCCCAAAATTCAAAGGCAAAACGTCCACTTGCTGTTTCTTCGCCAAGGTCGTCGTCGACGACGAACCTTTGGGTCGAGAGAGAAGCAAGGTGGGGGGGGGGGTCTGGGGGCGTTGGGTGGTTTGTTTTTTTGGGGAGGGTCAGAGTTCAGAGTTCAGCCGCAGCCTGACCTTCTTACAAATTGACCAGGAAGTTGAAAGGTCATCCGAGCCCGACTTGAAAGACTTGAAGAAAATTTTGAGCCCCTCAAGAATCCGGCAACGGAACGCCACAAAAACAACATCAGGCGATGCGAGGAAATTTCGTTTTTGTTCACGCCCTTGAGTGCAATGTCATTCAACGTCATAATATATCGCACCGGCAAATGAAATGAAACGGGACGCCATCCAACTTCACGTCATTGAAGGGCAACGACTTTTGCAGCTTTTTGCTGTTTGGGTCACTTTGCACGGGTACTCGGCGCTCACCTCCGGCCGTCAAGATTTCATCGGACTTTTCCATGTTTTTTTTTTCCAAGCAACTGTTGTTCTGATTACACGACGAGGACTTATTTCTCTTGGATGGTTCCAACCCGCGTGCCGGAAGGTCATTCGCGAGTGTTGAGCTGTCGCGGAACCGAGACGGTTCCTGGCCGCCACATTTGCGGAGCTCGTGATGGCGGCCAGGCTGGAAAACGGCTTTGGGCCGCCGCTCAGCAGCGGAGGACGACGCGCGCTTCTGCCGGGGCCTGTGACCCGGCCTCCTTTAATCCCGTCGCGACTCATCAAAAGCTCGGCGGGTGTCCGCCGTTCGCTTCCTGCGGGATAATCCCCGTGCTCGGAGGGCTCTCGCGCCAACCGAACTTCCCCCGCGCTTGCTTTCAGGCAATTTGATGTTGCGACGTGGGAAGGAGGAGTTTGAAATGCTCACGTCTCCTCAATTTGTGAAAATTTTCCGGAAACGGGCGGCGTTGATATCAGGAAGATCCAGAAGTTTCCCACGCGTGCAAATGCTCGGAATCTCCACAGAAACGTGGAAGGAGCAGAACAGCAAAACTCAATAAAAATCTCAATAAAATAACGTCGGTCGGTGTGGGCGCGCCAAGTTGAGCAGCAAAAACAACACCAACATCTTCGACTTGGCCTCTCGCCCATTATCAGCTCGCGGGAGAGGCTGCGGGTGACCCTTGACCCTGCGCAAAACGGACGCGAGGAAGGAAGCGTTTGCTTTTCAAATACGCGTTGGCGGACAACCATCGCGTGTGTGCCTTTCCACACCCGAGAAAGTTTGGTGACCCGATGAAAAACGGAAAAGTTGACGAAAATTCTGTTGCTACGCGTGATCCGTTTCAGCTCGTCAATGCTTGGAAATGCCATTTCCAAGCGAAGAGCCTCTCACAGAAACTAATCGACACATTTATTCATTTCGAAAGGCTGCGATAATCAGCTCCGCATTCAACAGGCGACAAAAAGTAGATTATTAGTTCTTATTTCAATCGTGCATGCATTTTTTTTTTTATTACGTGAATGCACTTTAGATGGTCAGAAACATTTTCCGGTGTATTGCAATTCTCTGTAAATTCTATAAAAAAAAATTTTTTTTTAATTCTTGCTAACTGTTGCCGATGCATCTTGTGTGTTTTTGAAGATTGGGCAAGTGTAAATCACTTTGGGAGATTGTGAATGGCAAATATGCGGGTGCAAGTGCAGCTCATATGCAAGCGCTTGAGGAGCAAATGAGAAGAAATTCCGGCAGCATTTGAAGAAGATGGAAAAAAGAGATCGTTTGCATTTAATGTGGTTTCATTCTGACGAGATCTTCTTTGCGTCACCGATTCGGAGTTGCTCAAGAAATTAAAACAAAACTAAACGTTGAATTGTTGTGTTCTCACCTAATGTAGCCATCCCATAAATAATAAAATAACAAAAAAATTATCAATATGATTGTTATTCTTTACACACACACACACACACACACACACACACACACACACACACACACACACACACACACACACACACACACACACACACACACAGTGAAATTAACTGAATTTTTCTATTTTCTAGAAATCTTCCATTTCTAATTAAAATTTTGTCAGTGCCAAAACTGTTGATAAAATTTTATGAGATGATTCCTCCTTTCTGATGCCCGTTCGACATCAATTTCGCTGTCATGTGAGGATAAGAACACAGGTGTGTGTGTGTCATCAGAATTAGAAAAATCTTTTCATTTTGAAAGAACTCATTTTGAAAAATGTCATTTTGAAATAGGCAAAAGGGGGGGGCGAAATGTAAAGTAAATGTAATAAAATTTGGAAATCTGGAGAGGATGAAGGAAAAAAAAACCATGGGAGGGCGAGCGGACGGCGCCATGTTTTCCAGTCCGCCTTTGCGCTTTTGACTTGGCCAGTCGATGAATTTCGTCATAGCCGCCGGTTTGTTTTTCGGCCGCGAGGCTCTAAACGTCGCTCGGTGATTTCGAAACAAACAAGTCGGGAAGATGGGAAGGAAAAAAAAAAAAGCCGACGAGGACGACGTAAAGTCAGTCTTCGGTAGGCCGGCCGATGGGTCGAGCCGATTGGCGGCTTGCGAGTCTCCCCCCCGCCCGCCGCCGAAGATCGCGTGCAAGATCCAGGCAATGTGGAGCGTGCGAACGTGGAGGGCGGGGCGGGGTGGGGGGGCGCACGGTGACCTTCCTGGGCGGAGACGCCGGCGCGCATGCGTCCTGGTGCCCCTCGCCGGCCTTCCGTGACAACGCTAATCGCCGTGCACGGATCGCTGCCGCCGCGTCCGCTTCAATTAACCCTGAGCGCCGCCATCTTGGCTTTTTTTTTTCACTTGGATCGCGCAGCGCCGTCCCATTGGCTCGTCCGGGCGACCCGACGAGTCACGTCGGCGTTCCGTCGGCCTGCTTTTGTTTCCTTCGTGCCCGCACAGGAAGTCCTTAAACAGAGATTGGCGGGGTCCTCGTCTTTCTTCAAAGGAGGCCGGTGAGGAGACCCCCCACCCCCCCCTCACCCCAAAAGAAAAGCATCTTGGCTTTACGGCCCACGAGGTCAAAGGGCAGCATCGCAGACAGGAGACGCTCCTTCACCCCCGGAAATAAACCAATACGAAACGCTCACTTTGGATGGGAAGGAAAAGAAAGACACGGCGAGCTCGACTTCGGGGCAGCGCGGTTCCCTTGAAAAAGTCACTTTGTTGTCCACTTAGTTGACCAAGGTCACTCGCCTATTGAACCGTTGACGTTGTCTTCAAAGGAGCTAATTTAGCGGACAAGTTTCAATCAGCAGATACCGACAAGCCTGCTTGAAATAAAAATGACGCTTCCTCATAAAGGGCATTTTTGAACGGTGAATATGAAGAATAAAAATGTTTTAGGTTGTTTTTTTTCGAATGGGAAAGAATCAGGTGGGACGTAGCGTGATGATGTTCATTCCCCCCCCAAATAATGCTTCTTTTCGGGATTTCACTTGACATATTTGAGCGACTTGAAGCAAGCGACGACACCAAGGCGGGCGAAGCCGAAAGAAAAGCAGAAAAGACGAGTGCAAGGAAGGAGACGCTCAGAAAGCAAGAACACGGAACGGAGAGAAAAAGGAGAGCGAGACAAAAAGCGCGGACAGACAAGACAAGGGACGGACGGGACAAGGAGAAAGGAGACAAGCGCACAAAGTGGAGACAAGCAGGAGGAACACGAGACAGGCAGGCAGACGGATAGAAGGCAAGAAGGGGAAAAAGAGGACAGACGGGAGGAAAAAACAAGAAGAAGCAGTGAACAAAAAAAAATTAGACAGTCAAGAGGACAGACCATCTGATTGGTCAGTGAGCAGTCACGGGACGAGCAAACTTGGTGAAGTGACAAACGGCTGCGGCTTCCGACCGGCCCCGCCCACAAGCCGAGGCACCAGCCAATCACAACAGAGCGTCACGCAGCTGGCCAATCGGCCTCCCCCCATCGGTTCGCGTAGGCCAATGGGCTCAGAGCAGGAAGCGTGCGCGGGACTGCTAATTGCTAATGGGGAAGGTCAAAGGTCAAACTAAAAGTGCTCATTAAAAAAAAAGCCTTTTATAGTAGCGCAAGGAAGGAAAAAAAAAAAGCGCTGCTTTGTCTTGTTCAAGAACATGCCGCAACAAAAAGGCTGCCTTCAAAGTCTCACACACACACACACACACACACACACACACACACACACACACACACAGCTGACTTGGTTTCATTGACATTTGAACACATTTATTCAAATGAGTTTCTTGTCATTCGCAACAACAGAAGGATCATTTTTTTAGTCAAAAAGTGTCAAAAGTACAATTTTTTTGCATTTTTTTTTTAGGATCAAGTAGCCTGAGATAAAAAAAAATATATATATATATGTGTGTGTGTGTGTGTGTGTGTGTGTGTGTGTGTGTATATATATATATATATATATATATATATATATGCTGTGTTTTGATTGGTTCATTTGTTCATTTTAAATGTGTCCATCTGTCGCTCGGGCCACAGCCCCTCGTTAACGCGCCGCAAGTCGGTAACGGCGTCTTCAAAATTGACACGGGCACTTTTTGGGTGAGAATGCGCAAGGAGGGCGGCCGTACATCTGGCGCAACAGAAGCGGGCCGGCCCAGAAAAATCCCCGGCGTGCTTGATGACGTGTGATGTAATCGAGGTAACGACGCGGCGTGGGAAGCGAGCGCGGGACAAGGGGAAGGAGGAAGACGAGGAAGAGGAGCCTGAGGAGGGAGAGGGGGAAGAGGAGGACGCGGCCGTGACCTCTCCTCGGGGGGCGGGTGACGAGGTTAAGCAAACAGGTCGCAGCTTCCACAATCATTTGACAATCATCCCGGCGCTCAGGCGGTGCGATCGCCGACACCCGCTATTGTTGGGGGGGGCTCACAAGCCCCCCCGACACACCAGCAGACCTTTTGTACATTTTGTAGAGCATTCGCGACACACACTGATAGACTCAGGTCATAATAATTCAGTCAAAAACATGACTAACGCCTGCGAAACGCAAACGGATTTTTCACATCTTCAAAGATTTTGGGTTTTTTTTTTCTGTGACCAAGCCCACAAAAGAAAGAAATCTGCCACTTTGCAGTTTTTTCACTACTTTGTGCTCCGACAATCGCAACACAGAACCCCGCAAACATACAAATTGCGTCTCACCGCCAATCTCGGATCGAGTGCCCCCCGAGACAGAAACCGCACGCGGTTTGTAATTTCAAACTCGAAAAAGACGACGACGACACACGGCAAGTACCCGGCAACACGGGACGCGACATCCCGCAGGAGGCACGACGACAGGAGGACACGGTGCTGCTTTTGGGACTGTTTTTTTGCAGAAAAATTCCGAACTGAAAAAACAAAAAAACTAAATGGAGAGCGAGAGAGAGTGGGAAAGCTAGCTGGAGACGGTCAATAAAATTGCAGCGGCTGCTCGTCCGCTCTGAGCCCCGCCGCACTTTGTCTTTTTGGGGGCTGCTATGCTTCGATTTGGAAGGCCTGATATGTTGCCCAATGTCCAAGTTGGCAAAAAAAAAGAACTGCACTGAGAAATACGACTTGTTGTCTTTCATTCAAAATGTGACGTGGGGTAGGGCGCGTTTGTTTTAAATGTTTTGGTCAGTGAAGCTGCTTTTTTGATGAGCGACATTCCGTTTCACGTCGCACACAACATGCTCAGGACGAGGCAAGTCGCCCACACGCGTGAAAATGTTTTGCTGGTGAATATTGAACACATTGAATATTCAAGATTGTGTGCCCAACCCGTTTCGGACCCGATTATCGGGACAAATCCTGCCCCAACAAATATTCAAACAAACGCATTATAAATGTGACGAGATGTCATTTGAACTAAGCTGGAAAAGTACGAAACATCCTCACAAATGTGCCGATAAGCCTAAGCGCTAATAGCCACAAGCTAGCTATAGCAGTGAACACATCAGGCTACTGATGCTAGCTCACAAGCTAATCCTTTGAACAATTGCCATTACTCAACTCGGCTTCATTTATAGAGCACTTTAAAAAAAACAACCAGAGCTGCAAACAAAGTGCCGTCAATCCAATCCAAATCAGACCTATTGAAAATATTTTTAAAAGACTTGCGGCAGGTGTGGAGGAGCTCAGAGAGGTATGGTGGATTCTGAAGTATGCAAAGAAACACAAATGTACGTTTCGTGTGAGCTATGCTGGTGAGCAAGCTAACAAACAAATCAATTCTATTCAACGGTTCATTTTAGGTCTGCTCAGAAAATAAGACGCAACGAAGCAAGTCCGGAGTTCAACTAAAGAACATTCAAACAAATTTGCTCAAAAACACAGACTTGCTGTTAAAAGTGCCTCCGCCAACAAACGTGCTAAAAATAAGAACTGCTATCATGTACGGTGTTAGCTATGCGAGTGAACATGCTAACATAGATAAAGTGTTCGGTCAATGTTTTTAGGTGTCGAGCTGTGACAAGTTTAGTTTCAGGGTTGATGTGAGTGTGTGACAAGGAGGAGGGAAAAAAAATCGTTTGACGTTGAGCCCTCCTGGATGAGCAAAGATCCGAGTGCAAACATTAGCATTAGCAAGAGCTGCTTGATGAGGTCATCAGACGATTTGGAATGAGAAGCACATGTTTTCAAATGGACGGCCTCATTTGCATAAAACGACTTCCCCTTGATGGTCCATTTGGACTGGCACAATGACTTCCTGCTGCCGCCCATCTTCCCCTTTTGGACTCGTGCTTCAAGTTGCTGATTGCTCGATTGAGTTCCAAGCGGAGCGCAGCACAAACCCGAGTGGAGCGCACGCACACCCACACACACACACACACACATACACACACACACACACACACGCACACACACACACACACACGAGCGGTTCTCGCATGCACGAGCCCGTTAGCGGTTAGCTGCTAACTAAAGGTTTGGATTTTTAATGAGAAGTTTTTCCAGAAGGTTTTGGGATCAGAAACAGAACCTTGAGGGATGCCACAGGAATAAAGTTCGACCAAATTTGAGCGAAACATTGGACCGGTCCCTAGTCTGTCAGGCCGTATGTAGAGACAAGAATTTGAGCCCAGAATCAAATCCACCAGCTCTGGAATGCAAGGCAGATGTGCAAAACATTAGTACACTGTGCTGCCCCTAGCCACCCCCCAAAAAAAAGTTTCAACTAAGGTCTTCGCTGGCTTGTGTTGCCGCAGTGACAGCTGTCAATCCATCCTGCGCAGCAATCAGTCAAGACAGACAAACCGGCTCAACTAAAGCACAAAAAAAACAAAACAAAAAACAAAACAACAGACAAACAAGCAAAGCAAACAGACAGACGAAAACTTTTCATATAAAGTCTGCCCAGCAACACACGTGCAGACATTTGCAAAGCCAGACAATCGCCACACACACATACACACACGCACACGCACACACACACACACACACACACACACAGATACAAATTATAAATGACATTTTCTGTTGTTAAAAAAAAAAAAAAGATGACAGAATAAGATGTCATCTTGAACTTGTCAGTCCATTCTGCCCTTTTGTTGCTGTTGAAATGAAAACTTTCTTGTAAAAAGACATTATCTTAAAAAGTTGTGGGTCCCTCAACCAACAACTTTTTTTTTTTTAAACCGAGATATCCTTGATTGGTTTTAAAAAAAAAATTTGTGACTTTCTTCATGCACTGTGCCGACTTTGCTGGCCGTGGCTCGCCTAATGAAAAAGCGGCGCCTGGGCCGAATCGCAGCTGTGCTAATCGCCCCCGACGGCCCAACACAATAGACCAACACCCACACACACACACACACACACACACACACACACACGCGCGCACACGGTTTAATGAAACAAGATGGCGGCTGGAGTGTAGACAGTGGGGTCAGTGTGTGTGTGTGTGTGTGTATGTGTGAAAGGTGGGGAGGAAAAAATGAAAAGAACAAAAAGATCAGCGCACACACAGACACACAGACACACGACCAGGCGGACAGACGGAAGGCTTTCCCGTACGAGGCGGCGGAGAAAAAGTGTTTGACGGAGCCCAAAAAGTACTTCGAGCAGACAAAATGGCGGGCGGGAAAGGTTGTCATGACGATGCCACGTGACTCCTCCTCCACCGTGCTGTTGCTGCGTTGGGCCGGCGGTTCTGGTTCTGGCGCCGAAGCTGGCTTCCAGTTCAAGGCAAGTTTTTGTCGGCTGGTTTGGATGCCCCACTTTAGCTTCAGCGTTAGCTTTAGCGTTAGCCTGAGCATTAGCGTTGGTTTTTGATTCGGCTTCCTGCTGCTGGTTTGCTTTAAACACGTCTGATCAAATTGCCGAATTTCATGTGATGAATTAGAAAAAAAAAAAAAGGGCAAAAGGGAGGATTGAGTTAGCGAGAAGTCGTGGAACGTTTTCTGCCAGAACAACGCAGTCAACTATGAGATTTTACATTTTTCCACTTCATTAAAAAAAATGAGTATACACAAATTTTGCTCCATGTTATTTGCTTTTCAAAAAAATAAAAATGCACAGTGACCAGCTTGCAATTTTGTCTGCCGCATTGTGAGGAGAAAATGGATTGGACGATTTTATCCTTCGGTTTTGATGCCGTGACGACTTTCTGTGCCGATTCGGCTTTGGCTCCCTGCTGTTGGTTTGCATCAGAACAAATATGTGATTCATTCTAAACTGTCAAAAAAAAAAAAAAGAATAAACATTTTCTTTGTTTCCCACTTTGGGTCCCTTCCATATCGCCGCCGTAAGTGATTGTCAGACTGATACGTCTCTAAAAATGGAATCGATGTCGATGGAATTGAAAATGCAAATATTTGCACAACAGTATTTGTGATTAGGATTGAACGAGAGAGTAAAATGAATTGGACGTGATCACAATCATGCGTGGCTACGACTTTAATGTCTTGGAGCAGACAATTGCCATTGTGACAAATTCCTAAGATGGACTACAGCATTAATTTACTATTATTATTTTTATTGTTGTATTAAATGTTGCATGTCATGAAATTGTCTAATTGGACAAATCCAGAGGGGGAAAAAAATATGATCCATACGACGGTCCTGTGTCAATCGTTTTTATTAATTAATTTTTTTCCTTCCCCCTATTATTAAATTGGAGCTTTGATTCACACGGAACGTCATTTTTACGATTCACTTCAAGTGAAAAGAAATGAAATGATTGGACGTCACGCACACGCTATTTGTGTGTTTTGTTTTTATGTATTTTCTACACTGAACTCACTTGCTCACGGGCGAAAAGGAAACAGATTTGGCTGGAAAATTGTCGATTTGTTGCAGGTGAAGTGTGCGTGTGGAAAAGAAGACAGCTCATGCAAATTATCATCAGCATCGGCGTCGTCAAGCGTGCGGGCCGTGATGACAGCAAAAGAACATTTGATGACTGACGCACTTTGGACACTTGCAATATTTACAGCAAATACTTTCTCACATTTACGGTGAATTTAATTCACAACTTAATTTTCTTAAATTAAGTCTGTGTGTGTGCGTATGTCCGCACCGACCAACCTGTAAATGGTGTAAGATAAAAATATGAATCCCGCTTTGGAAATGCTGACGTAGGCGGCATCCCGTCGACTGACATGCTTGAAAGCAACCGTGATAGGTCGAAATGTTTTTTTCTCCATGTGAAGCTTTCGTCCAGAGAGCAAATCAACATGCTGTAAAGCATAAATGAAATCAAAGTGTAAAAATAATGTCATCGTTCAATTGTGGAAATAAATGAGGCAAGGAAAAGCACAAAAGCCGAGTGAGTCTTCTTTTTTGACCGCTTGTATGAGACGCTTTGAAATTGCAAAGAGGAGAATGCAGAGATGGCGTGATGTGGAGCAGACAAAAATGATTTGAAAGCGCCAAAACCGAAAATTTACTTGGTCTAATACTAATAACTGAATGTGGCTGAAAATATTTGGGGACATTCATGAAAATGACTGCGAAATGTCGAAAATGTCAAGTGAATTGATGACAAGTGAATTGATCAAGCAGGACGCCACCGTTTTATTGGGTCAGAACATTCACTACATGGCCATTTCCAAAGAGACGATACCTTATTCAGATTTGTTATCTTAGCACGAGTTCATACAAGGAAATATGAATGTGTGTGTGTGTGTGTGTGTGTGTGTGTGTGTGTGTGTGTGTGTGTGTGTGTGTGTGTGTGTGTGTGTGTGCAGACTTGAATCTGTCAGCACATCAGCTGCTGCGGCTAATGTTGTGCAAACATGCTTAATATGAGTGCCCAAACATGTATCAACTCACGCTCACACCTTCTCAGGTCACAGAAAGTAGGAAACATGACTCGTTATGCAAAATGTGGATCACATATATATGACTGTAGACCATGTAAATATCCATCCATCCATTTTCCGAACCGCTTGATCCTCACTAGGGTCACGGGGGGTGCTGGAGCCATGTAAATATATGGACAGTAAAAACACACTCGCACGCATGCGCGTGTGTGTGTGTGTTTGTGTGTGTGTGTGTGAGTGCACAACACACACACACACACACATAGATCCTAATATATACACATATACATATATACATTCTCTCTCTCTCTCTCTCTCTCTCTCTCTCTCTCTATATATATATATATATATATATATATATATATATTAGAGCTGTCAAACGATTAAAATATTTAATCTAATTAAAAACTCTACTGTCATAATTAACTCAAATTAACTAAAAATTAATCATGATTACTCACGCATTTTTTAGCGTTTCTGAATTTCCTTTTATATTTTTTGTCCTATTTTCCCCCATTTTAATGCTCTCATCAACATGGAATCATGAATCAGTTTTCTATGTGCAAAATGCAAATATTTACTGAAAAAATTTCGATTTTCAATTTTACATGAACATTTTTCACTTGGAGCAGTTATTCACACATCATCTCTCACACAATATTACTGTCCATCAACAACAGTGAAAAAAATATTTTGTCACACAACAGCTGCTTGAACAGCTCTTTTTATGGAATCAAAACAGCGCAATATAAAGTGCACATCTAAGGTAAACTAGTACTCAGCGTATAATTTTTCACAGCCCCCTGAATAGGGATTGTCAGCCAGCATGGAAGGATCTCTCGTTCTGTACTTTTTTGATCATTTATTGGAGCACTTTGCAGCAGAAGTAGTAGTAGTAGTAGTAGTTGTAACAGAAGTATCAGAAGCAGGTAATAACCTAAACTACACATAAATGCAGTAAAAAAAAAATATATCTATCTTTCTGCATCACAATGTAAATATGTATATAATTGACATTAATTAATACCTTTATTTAACAATACGTTTAATAAATAATGTAATCAACCCTGATTTCACTATGTATCATTATTCATTGTTTTAAATGTAAGAAACCATACAACACAAACATAAAGTCGAATCGAACAAAAGAACTACAAGTCCCAATAGTCGATCCCGGAAGTGGAGCGCCGGCATGATTTACCCCAGCTAAAACGCAATTTACTTCGTTTAAACGTCAGATTGCAGACGGAAAAACATGACAACTATGCAAAAATGAGCTAAATAAAGACACCCCTGTTCTAGCAACATTTTAGCCCACGCTGTTTGCTTTGAAATGATCCATAGCTGTCGGTCTGAGAGAGGGGGCGGAGTACGGACGTCAGCTGTGTGCTTGGCCATTAAGTGCTATTTCAGACTCGACGTGCTATGATGATAGCTCAGTTTACGACTGCAAAACATACAGGTAACTTTGGTCTTGTCATTGGAACAGTCTGGCAACTTTTTAAAAGTAAACTTTCCATTCATAAACTATTTAAGTATCCGTTTTCGTTGTCTCGCGCTGCCGTGGCTGGCAAAACAAACGTGCGTGCAGAGCGATTGATGTTTTGTTTCTGGTTTATTTATAGAGCAACGTAACATCCGCTGTGACGTCTGCCGCGTTAATCTCGCGAGAAAATTTTTGATCCCGATAAAATTCATTTAAATTAATGCCAATAAAAACGCGCTAAACTGACAGCTCTAATATATATATATATATATATATATATATATATATATATATATATACACACACACACACACACATACATGATTTAATAGCTTTGCAATCATTACATTTGATCACTGGGGTGTTAGGCAAACAACAGTTTGCAGGGCAATCTTTTTAATCCCACACGTCACATGTAATGACGGTCAGGTTTTTTTTGTGGCCCCATTCCCCTCACTAGGAAGGTGTGGGGAGGGGGGCTTTGCAGCTTCATGAGTGGTCAAAGTGCAAGACCAAGTCAAAATGCGTTTTATTGTCCACGTGTTTTCATTTTCGTGCCGCGGTCAATAGCTGGCTCACACATTGTCCTGATTGGCTTCTCGCTTTTTATACGAGGGAAGGGCGGGGCTTGGGCTACAACTCGCCATCTCCCCCTTCGCGGTCACCGCCAGAAAGGGTTTGGCGTCTTTGTGAGTTACCAGGATAAGAAAAGTCATCCCAGGCACACATGACAAGAAAACGCTTTGCAGCATTTCTCCTCCCAGGCGGCGGCGGCCATCTTTATGTGTGTGAGACATAGTGGGCGTGTTTATTGGCTGCACACGCATGACCGCCAGCCCCCCTTTGCTGCCCTGGGGCTGTTAGGCATGTATGGAAACACGCGTAACCTCCAACGCCCTTTTAGTGTTCAGCACTTATGGCGAGCCCAACACACACACTCACACACCCACACACAGGACTAGAAAAACCCCAAAATGGAGTCACATATGCAAATTACATGATAATCAACACCGTTCTATTTCTAACGATTAATTACCATCAACAAGACTCGTCAACCCCGTCTCTCGTGACTTGTGGCGTCAGATGCACACACCTTCGGACAACCACACACACACAACACACACACACACACACACACACACACACACACACACACACACACAAAGACATGCACTTGCGGCATCTCACTCACTCACACACACACACACGCACACAAACACACACATATCCACATGCACGCGCACTCTTAGCTTGCTGCTAAGCGAGGAGGCGTGGGTGTGTCAAACAACATCAACGTCAAAGAGGGACATAGTCAAATTGAACTCAATGGCGCCGCCCTGCTGCACTCACACACGTACCGCGCCTCCTATGACACACACACACCGATTATGAAATATGGAAAACATTCTTTGAGACAGTGACAACATTGACAAAAATTAACCAAAGTATAAGAAAAACGAATCCTGGTGGTTGCTATTGCTGTATAATCAGTGCTAATGTTAACACACGCACACGCGCAGGAACGCGCGCGCACGCGCACACTACTTCATTGACCACACCATCGTTGACTGGTGGTATGATGTCATTTCCACTTTACACCTACAGGAGGAGCACTGCAGCAAACACAAACCACTTCAATGATGACGTTTGAAGGTGTCCCTGTTGGTCTGTGTTGTGTATCATGTGGACGTCATTGTTGGGGCGCGCGCGCGCACCCACCCACACACCCAACACACACACACACGATCCCTTCATCATGAAAAAATGATGGAAGACGATCATGAGCTCAATGAAGCAAAGTGAATTTGACCTCAATTAAATGCTGTGCATCAGTTGTAGCTCACCCTTTCAAAACGAGATGGGCTGCTATAAAGACAGACTTGAGAATCAAAACGTCAACCTTTTTGAGTTGATGGACAACTGAAGTGGGTCCTGGCGCCCCCTCCTGGCAGAGTGAAACGACAAATTAGGGAAAATATGCTCATGAGTCACACGGAAGCATGTGACCATAACATGACGATATCACAAGTGGATGTCACCGATGCTCTTCCAAGTGCCAATAGATGGAAAATGTTCTTCTTATTCCATTCCTTGGTTAGTTGAGGGGGAAAAAAACAGTCGTGAAATCATTTGATATGATTGTTGTTAGTTGCAGTCCTGAAATATTGTGAATATCATAAAACACAATATATGTCTACTGTACAGTATAAATGTATTTGCAGTATATTCGGCAGCAAAACAAGTTTTGGCAGTTTTCAGTTCTGGTAAGCTCTGCAGTGGGGTGGCCCGGTAGTCCAGTAGTTAGCGCGTGGGCTTCACAGTGCAGAGGTACCGGGTTCGATTCCAGCTCCGGCCTCCCTGTGTGGAGTTTGCATGTTCTCCCCGGGCTTGCGTGGCTTTTCTCCGGGTGCTCCGGTTTCCTCCCACATGCATGGTAGGCTGATTGCGCGCTCTAAATTGTCCCTAGGTGTGAGTGTGAGCGTGGATGGTTGTTTGTCTCTGTGTGCCCTGCGATTGGCTGGCAACCGATTCAGGGTGTCCCCCGCCTACTGCCCGAAGACAGCTGGGATAGGCTCCAGCACCCCCCGCGACCCTAGTGAGGATCAAGCGGTTCGGAAGATGAATGAATGAATAAGCTCTGCAGTACCCCAACACCTGTTAACAAAACCATGTGTAGGGGACCAGGCAACCCGACCCTTGTATTTCCACGTGAAGCACATGGTAGGGGGAGGAAAAAAACATGACAAAACAAAGCCACATGACAATGGAACCAGGCGATGCCATTACGAAAGCACACTTTGATATGGAATCAAATATTGCCGTGAACCAAAACGCGTCAATCGGATGAAGCCTTAAATAATGTTTATTACCTCTTGCGAGGAATGTTTCGTACTTACAAAATCAATTGGCAGTTGATGACAGCAACAATAATGTCATCTTGAAAATCAACATGAAAAATAAAAAAATGTTTACAACAAACTTCTGCGGAATGGGAAAATTCCTCAAGAGTTCCGATTGGTCCATCAGGGCACGTACTATGACACTTTGATGTGTGCTGTCAGCCCAATCATTTGGGGGTGTAATGTCTGTAGTGGTGGGCGGAGCTCCCCGAGGTTCTGTAGTCGGCCCCTCCAAGCCCGTACCCGCCGCCCAGTCCTGGTACACGGAGGCTCACGGGGGCGGCGACGGGGCGCGTTAAGCCCGGCGCCCCGGCGTAGACCAGACCCCGGTAGGGCCCGTGGACGTGCTGGTGTCGGTGAGCGGTCGCCGGGAGCAACACGTGTTGAGCGTTCCGCCCAGGCGTGTCGAAGGCGAACTCGGGCGGCGGGCTGCTGGGCTTGGAGGGCGTCGATGTCAGCGGGTCCAAGTCCATCAGCGCGGGCGGCAGAGAGGAACCTTCGGCGGCGGGCCTCGGAGGCGGGCCAGTCGAGGGCGAGAGCGCCCCCGTGAGAAGGGGCCGCGTCCAATCATCTTTGAAGATCTGCACGGTCAGCGTGGACACCAGGGGGAGCAGGCGATTGGTGACGTGCGCCAGGACCAGCTGCTCGTTGGCGTCCCGCCGAATGCGCACGTGGGCCGAGCCCGCCTGAAAACAGAGCGGCCGGGCGACGTGACTTAGCCACGCGACACAACGCGCTCATCAACACCTCATGCTAACCAACACACTCATGCGCGTCGAGCACCGACCGGTTGTGCTCCTGTCACGTTGTGACATGTCGCAACTGTTCCATGTCGTCGTGTGCTACAGGTTACACGTTGACCACGTTATGACACGTCACAGGTTGTTCCACGTGTTGTCAAACGTGACGTGAGAGGACTTTACACATTGTCACATCATGTGTTACATGTTGCCACACCTTCCATAAGGTCACGTCACTGTGTGTTACTTATCACAGATTACATGTGGTGGCATGTTGTCGATTCTTGAAAGAAAAAGACAAATGTCTGTTTTCTAATCGACTCAACTAAAAAAAATTGAGCCTTTGCGCAGGCGGAGCCCTTGGGGGGCATCAGGCAAGCACTCAGGGGTCAAATGAGGACAGACAGATGCTGTTTGTGTACACACACAGACGTCAAAAACACTGACGCACACGAACACCATCTCTCTCCGTCTCACACACACACACACACACACACACACACACACACACACACACACACACACACACACACACACACACACACACACACACACACACACACACACACACACACACACACACACAGAGGAGAGTGCGGCACCTGCAGGATGTTGGAGCTATTGAGGGTGACGTGATTGACCTTGCAG
Source organism: Hippocampus mohnikei (assembly GCA_026261675.1). Lineage (NCBI taxonomy): Eukaryota > Metazoa > Chordata > Actinopteri > Syngnathiformes > Syngnathidae > Hippocampus > Hippocampus mohnikei. Next base: position 1,844,210 of record JAKGUB010000329.1, on the reverse strand, counting down.
AAATGTTCCAAATGTACACGTGTGGTGTAGGCAAAAACATTTTTTAAAAATGTCACCATGATAACGAGCAACTAGGACATACGCGACAACTTTACACCCTTGGACAATTTCACGGGCAAAGCTCAAGACGTAGAAACAAGAATTTTTGAGGAGCGAATCTCCTTTTATTTTAAGTTTGGGGTACAAAAGCAAATGAACAAAAAGGCCGTGCTGCAAAACAGCAACCAAACTCAACCGAAAAAGCAGAACGTACCAGCGATCCGAATCCCAGCGTCCAGAAATGTTCGTTGCGAACTTCCAGCACGCCGTCAAGCGTCGACACCTGAATGGAGGCAAAGATGAGCAGTGAGCCAATCGAGTCTCTCGATCGATTAACGTGGGCGTGCGTGAGTGACTGACTGACCTCGCGGAGCAGCTTGTCTAATTGACCAATGACGTGAGAGGGCGTGGTCTGCCGAGAGGGAGTCCCATCATCAAGCACAACATAAAGTCAGGGAGGCAAAGCTCGATTGGATTCAACGAGAAAAGTGCTAACTAAAGTCAACCAGGTCATACGCCACACACGGTACAAATGAATCTGAACAGGACTGCGGAGACTTTTTGGTTAGCCACTGCAAGCGATGAGTGTAAAGTCAGCGAGTAAAGCTGGCAATGACTGAATCTGTTGTGGTCGGGGTTGTGTTACCTGCAGCAGCACTTTGCCACTGTAAACGCTCATGGGGTACATGGTGCCAAAGGTCATGAGGGCGATGGCCACCGCCGATGCCGTGTCCACGCTGTTGTAGTCGCTACACACACACACACACACGCTTGGCATTACCAGAGCTCAGACGGCCATGAAACACGCACACGTAAGGCGAAGTCCTACTTGATCTCGATGAGCATGTAGGTGACGCAGAGGGACAGCGCCCCCGCCAGGTTGATGAGCACAAACGGGTTCATGCGAGGCAGCAACACGCCGCTCAGACCGGGAATCACGCCGCACAAACTGAAACAAAACACACGCCAGTGCAAATGTCAGTTTGGAGTGACAGCTTGCTTCGAGATTGCCATTGGCTGCTTCGAGCTGTCGATCAAACTCCGAAACGCGGTCGGTCGGTCGGTCGGTCTGAGCTTTACATGAGGTGATTGATAAATTGATTAGGGCGAAGGTTCATATCTCGCTTTCGATACGATATAACAGATTGTGTGGCTGTACAAGATATCGGAGTGTCTTACGGTTTGACGCTTCAGAGGAAAACGACACCTTTTAGTTGATGAGGCCAACTAATCATTCTTGCCAACATTTTTTCAAATCGAGAATCAAATTCTCAATGGGCAACTTTCCCACTGCACGGATGACACATTGATCGACCAGAATTGGAAAAAAGGCAGCGCGAGGACAGAAAGCCGACGGACGGTGAACCAGACCTGGGCTTTTAAAAGGAAAAAAAAAAAAAAAGAGCAGCTCGCCGAGCCAGTTTTTCACCAACAGTCATTCGTAAATCGAGGTTCCAGTGCACGCTGGAAACAAAAGGCACAAATAAGATATCTCGGGCTTGCCTGTGCCACGCTGACATGCTTTTATGTAACCCAGCAAGCTCCCAGACACCCGCGAGGTGATTGGGTGGGGGTCGGGGGGGGGGCAGACGCAACATCGCGCGCAGACAGTGAGGCGCATTCATCCCCGCACGCACGCGCGCGCGTTGTTGGTGAGTCGCTCGTTGTAACAGTGACCTTCGCCTCGCACCGCCGCTGTGCTTAAATAATCTCGCCGAGACCTTTCGAATGCCTGCGGCGCATGACCGATAGCACGTGCGGCGCAGAAAGTAGGCTGGCGCGTCCCGTTCACTTGGCCTCACTCAGCCAATCGCGGCTCTCATGCCGCGGCAACCGCTCGGCGTCTGCTTGCGACAATCGGAGTGATGATGTGAGGGGAGACAGGCCGAGTAAGTCGACTGAGACGACGGCGGGGAGAGTTCACACGTTGGGAAGTCATCTGCTACATGAAAATGGACTTGTGGGGGGGGGGGGGGCACCAATATCCATTTGGTGCCTTGATTGACCTTAGCGTGTTTCAAAAAGTGGCCGAATTTTAAAGCGGCCCTTTCACTTTTGCATTTTTCCGTATGCGGCCCTCAAACGAAAAATTTTGGGCACCCCTGGCGATGGAGAGAGCGCCAGAGCGCGACAGCTACTCAGTTGGCCTCCATAAAGCTCGTCGCCCCCCCGGTCTACGACGCGTTCAAAGCCTTCACGCGAATTCAGTTTGGAAGGCGGAAGACTACGGGTCAGGCTGAAAATTGACACAGACACAGACTCAAAAGCCCCTGGCATGGCCACCTCAGTCCCCAGACCTCAACCCCGAGTGGGGTGAGCTCAAGAGGGGAGGAGTCAGCTGACAGGATGATGTTGAGAGGAAGATCCAGCTTTGGGTGTTCTTCCCAACTTGCGAAACGATCGTCTCCCCGAAGACGATAGATTTTTTTGGGGACACATTTCTGGCGCTCCAAGTATTCAGAGCAAAGCTGAATTCCTGAGAAGCTCCGAGTACATCGTAAGCAGGGATGGCGATGCGTGCGGAGGCCAGCGTGCAGTATCGAGTGACAGATAAACGGACGGCGCTGCGGCAGCCAATCGGGGCCAACGTTGTCCATAAGTGACATGCTGTCCGAGGGACTCAACAAAGAGGAGGAAGAGGAGAAGGAGGAAGGGAGAGGACTGTGTCCAAGTAGCGTCGTCGTCACCTTCTGCTCAGATCTGCCACGTGCTCCTGAAGCCAACTGCTGCTGGCCGCTGCAAAACACACACACACACACACACACACAATCTTCGTGTCAGCGTATTTGCAGCTCTGCTCGCTCCAAAATGTTCATCCCAACTCGACCTGGACTGGTGACTGTTTTCAAGGTATTCCTCCATTTTGAAAACATTTTCAAAACAAACATTTTCAAAATTTGTCGGTGTTTTTGGGGGGAGGCGTCAGTGCAACCTATGCAAGGCAACTTTTTTTGCTCGTTGAAAGTCGTCTCTTTTGGGAATGTCTCCGTTCCTTTGGGTCCTCTTCGTTTTGAATCTTGATGACGATGCCCAACGCTATTGTTGAGCAAGTTGACGGGCAACATTTAAAACGCACGGCAGCAGCAGAGCCCCACGCCAGATGAAGTCAAGAAGTCAACATCCGCCATGTTTGTCAGTCGTGCGCGCGCCGCATCGCCTTTAAACTTTGATGATACCGCTCGTCCGTCCCTTAACGGCCCGCCCTGCTTGCTCACTCACTCTGTGTGTGTGCGGATTCCAGAATGCGTGTAAGGTTGGTGAGGGTGAAAGGGCAAAGCGGTGGTGGTGGAAGGGGGGGGGGGGGTTGTTTGTTTTGCCAGGATGAGTAAATCCAAACAAACATGTGAATGGAGTGATTTATTTATGAAGTGTGTGAACAAGGAGAGCGCAGTGTGTTGGCACGTCGCTTTGGCTCACTCGCCCACCCTCGCCCTCACCCATTCGACCTACTACTACACCACGCCGCCGCCTCCCCTGCTCCCCCGGGCACCCCCCCAAAGCGCAAAACATCCCCACTGTCTGGGACATGGTTGCATAACACACTTTTAGTCTCGCTCCATCTGAGAGAAAGCGGGAGCGGGAGGTTTCATCCCCCTCCCGTCGCAAAATGTCAGATGTTAAGCGATGTTGAGACTGCTCACAACGCAAGCGTAGACAGCTGAGACACACACACACACACACACACACACACACACACACACACACGCACGCACGCTGACCTCATTCATGAGTTCACGTTCGTAGGGGCTCTACGGAGGAAGAGGGAAGGAGGCAGTAGGAAGAAAGGTGAGCTAAGAAAGTGAACAGAGGAGACGAGGAATCTTAAAAGTCACCGGAAATTGAAAATCAAGAAAAACGTCTTGCAAACAAAGCGCGGAGCAGAGTGTGAACCAGCATGCCAAATTGGATCCAGAAAAAAATAGCAGGTGTAAAAAATGAATGAAGCCGGTTTTCGCTCTTCAGTGTGTGTGTGTGTGTGTGTGTGTGTGTGTGTGTGTGAGAAACTACGCCCCTCCAACTGTCAATCAAATAGAAAAGGACGCAACTTCATCTCACGCGCACACAGAAGGACAACAAAAGCAAAGCCTCCGGTGACTGGAATTTGTCCCACTGGGTCGTCGCGGGGCTTTTCCCTGCTGCGCCGACGAGGCGCTCCCTTCTAAAGCTGTCATGCCGGCGCCAAGCCCCTCGTCCACACATTGGCGAGAAGGCAGCCAAGATGAGTATTTGTGGGGTTGGGTTGGGGTTTTTTTTCCCCTACCGAGTTAATGCACTTGAATTCACGGTTGGATTTGGCCTTTATTTATTTATTTTGTGCGTTAGCATATGAAGCTAACAGTGGGAAGAGATTAGCATCTCAAAAGAACACGTGATCAAACGTTTGTCCGACATGACGATATTATGACGGCGGTGTCACCTTTGAACCTTTGCGACATGATGTCAACCTTCATCATCATCATCATCACATAATCCAGCACAACGGCGAAAATCGAATTGTTACGCTTCCCATGTGACGCCGAGGATTATTATTCTCATTACCGGGAAACGCACGCGCGAGCGCCCACGCCGCGAGTGTTGACGTACCTTGGGACACACAGGCGAAGGGTTTGTTGCGTATGGACATGAGAGTCAGAAGGTTGAAGAGGAGAGCCACAAACGTGCCCACCAGCAGGCGGCCGCTACACACAGACAAAAAAAAAAAAAATGTGAGCACATCCACGCATGGCAAAGTTTGTCGCAAAGTTGCCAAGAGGTTCAGGTCATCCGCGTCGGGCGCGGCGACGATGTCGCTCGTTATATTCGTGGTCGTGGTTGAGGGCATCCTTGCCGGCGCGCATTGCAGACACGAACAAGCGAGGCTGCAAATCGGCAGCCGCGAGGTGACATCGGCACGACGTTGACAATTTTGGAAGTCGGTCGCTAGACTTTGGCAAATTTGCACCCCTGCGGCAAGTGTTTTTCAAAAAGTGACGAGCAAGTTTCATTTTGGCAAAGAAAGCGACAGCCATGCAGCTGGACGGCACACTTTGGGATGCTCATTTGGAAGTTGTGATTTACTGAGGAGAGCATTTTACTTTCTTTTGTTTTCCCTTTTCACTCCATTTGTCACTTTGGTTGCTGCATTTTGGAACACGGAATTTGAACTGAGCTCATCCCCTGCTCCCAAATCACAATGATTGGAGGGGCTTTCGGTGGGCTTTTTAGGCCACCCCATAAGAAGAAGGGAAAAAAAATCCCTGTGGGGTTTACGGCGCAGACGGGGGCTTCAGTTTAAAGTCTCATCCGGCCCAAACAACGATCAGCGTCTCTTCGGTGCTGGGTTTGGTATTTGGAAACACAAACATGTGGTGAGTGAGCGGCGGCATGTGCGCCTCTGAAAGGCGGGCGGCAACAGCGCCGCCGCGCCGCACCATGACGGGGTCGCGCGGGGCCGAATGGAGAACTTGGACTTTTTTTGCCGTCCGCCCGGTCGTCTCTTCTCGCGGTTGTCGTTGCTCTCTGCGCGAGAAAAGATTAGTGACGGCTTTGAGACGCTTAAACTCAGTGAGCCTTAAACCTGTCTCCTGTGACCAGATTACAGAGCGACCCTTCCCTTGCCCCCATCGAGGCGTGCACCCCCCCCCTCACTCCCTCCTCAAGCCGACATGATTGGACGGTGTGAGAGACGGACAGGTGTCGAAGTGGAGACCCAAACATTCTCCCTTGGTCGCTGCCCTCTAATCTCTTCTGACTCGGTGTGTGTGTGTGTGTGTGTGTGTGTGTGTGTGTGTGTGTGTGTGTGATTGTTTGGAGCTGAAGTTTTAGGCTCCTAACTGGATTGTCCGGTGTGATTAGTGGGGCCAAGTGGGCACTTTTATCAGCGTGCGTGCGTGTGGACGCTCGCGCGCACAACTGTCAGAAGACACTAATCCCTTAAAACAAGCCTTGAACTCACTTTTACAACACCAATCCGCTGACAAGACACGTATCGAGCGGGACGACCGGGGGCATCCCCGCGTTGGTTATCTCCAGCTGGCGTGTGCGTGCGTGCGAGCGAGCGAGACAACACAAGGAAATACTCACGTGTGGACCTCCGGCTGCTCCATGAAGCGCTCGATGCTGGCAAAAGACAAGAGAAAAGTGCCATCAACACACGCGCCGCTCGCTGGACACACCGAAGCCGACCGAGAGTTGGGCTTCTGAACGCGTGCAGCGGACACTGCTCATACGGACATCCTTGGGGGGGACAACAGGGCAAGGGTCAAACATGAAGGAAGCCCCCCCCCACAGCTGACAGCCAGCGTGTGAACTGGGGCCTTCCGTTAGTGTGGCCTCTTTAGAGCGCCTCGTTGTCAACTACGAGTACATACATATCACGCAGAAAGAAAGAGGAAGGAGGAGAGTATTTATTGAGGTACTTTTTAAAGTCCATCTTCACAGCCGTCATCTCAACAACAGCTCTGGTCTGATAAGGCCCTGTTAGAGTGCATCGTTGTTGGCCGTGAGCGCATGCACGTCACGGACAGAATGGAAGAAGAGCCAGGAGGTGGAAATCCAACTTTGCGGCCAATATCGGGGCATGAGGAAGAAGCTCAATGATGTAGCATGCATTTTTCCAGGTGGTCGCCAGGGCATATGATTGACGTGTGACAGTTGAGCAAGGCGCGGTTTCCGTGAATTTGGCGGACACGACCAAAGCGTTCCAGAGCAGAGACAGTACGGCTTCGCTCTTCGCCATTTTCAAGCTGCCTTGTATAGTCGTGCAGTTTATTTCTTTCATGATTACGTGAGTAGGGCTGTTCAAAATACTCGTCGCTAACATATGTCAAAATGCAAAACATGTTGATTTGCACTTTGGAAACGGATCCGAGATTTTATTTGAAGCCCGCACCGCCCTGCTGCCCTATGTGGTTAAGCATGTTTGCGAGTGCCGGAGAATGGGAGTGATTGAGACGTGACGTAAATAAAAGCGGACAAGGTGCGAACAAACAGGAAGCACACGAGCGCAAATGCGCATCGACACCCCAAAGACGCCCGCTCGTGTGCGCGCGCACGCGCACGTGTCAGGCAGACTTGTTGACGACACAAAGGCCGTCCGTCCGTCTCGTCTCGTCTCCTATCAGCTGTCGAATGCTGTCAAAGCACAAAGTGTTCTGGTGTCAGGAAAAGTTGGGAGTCTGCAAAATCGGATTTCTAGCAACATTTGCGAGAAGAAAAACTCCCAAGTATGCGTGTCTGAAGAGCCAATTAAAAGAAGAATCTAAGCAGAGAGTAAATTAAAAGAATTTGATGTAGAAGGACTAGGCGTGGGTCTTTACTTTTATCAGTATTCAAACCTTTTTGAGGGATCTTTCAAGACCCACACAGGAACGCGACACAATATAAGCACGAAACCCAAACAGCAAAAACTAAGAGTAGAAGACCAGCCCTTCACCAGAAAGAAAAAAGTTTTGGCTCGGCCTGACCACAAACACCGCATTGGGACCAAAAAGCCGGGACGCCGCTGTACAGCGCCACCATCGACAGGGATGCGATCGTCACGACGAAGCTGAATTTGACAAGACGCGACTGGTCGACTCCTTACTGAAAAAGTAAAGAGCGGCATCGTGGTGGACGAGCGGTTGGCACGCCCGCCTCACAGTGCGACCTCAGGCCCTCCCGTGTACCCCAAACATGGACCACTCCATTGTTGGCCCACGAGAAGAGGACAAACCATCTGCTGAGGCCTCACATCCCAGACTCCACACCAGCAGGGGGCAGCGTGTCACAGGTGGACACGTGAGACCAAAACAAAGCGGTTGGACATCTTGGGCTCCCTGATTGGGAGGTAGGGACCCGAGCGCGCTTGATCTCTTGTGTTTCTCCACTCGGTTAAGCAAACTCTTGGGTTTTAACGAGCTCCTGCCCCCGCGAGCCCACCCAGCCAGTCAAAGATGACAACTTTAAAGAGGCACAGTGGGGAACAGTACACTGCGTCTACAGCTAAGACTGAAGGGGGGGGTCACGCCAAGGTCAGTTTAACTATTTCGGGCCGGGCTGTTGCTTTGCGAGCGGGCCACTCGATGGAGTCTTGGTGTCGGAAAGAAAAGACTCCTCAAGTTGAGCAACAGCAGACCAGCACCCATTTTTGCTCACGTGTAAAACGACAACGCACGCGGCTGGAAATCCAGGACCGCCCAAAGCTGGCGTGACCGTGTCCTGAGAGGCGCTGACTTGCACAATGACACACAAAATTGAGGATGTCCCGCTTTGGGGTCAAAACGCGGGATGGGCCCGATGAACACATAGGCCCACTACTCCATCACTGGCCTTGCAACTTTCGTCGTGATGCTGCGAGGTGAAACGCTCAACTCAACCATGTCAAGGTTGTCTTGAGCCACAGTGGAGCTGCAAATGGAAACAGCCGTTGGACCCAGTGAGGATGGGGTCCAATTGTTCTGTCTGGGTGCCGAAGTGTGGGGAGGAGGCGGGGGTGGGGTTGGGGGTGGGGGGCTTCACCCCGTGTGAGGGCAATGATGCAAGAAGACAGTTGGACAAATGTTTGGTGTTGTTGTGGAAATACAAAATAATTGAAATTTTAATGAAGAAAGACAGAGTGACGGCGAGATGAACAAAGACGTGTGAGCGACTTCAAGTCATCACAAACGCCTCATGATACTTACACTCGGGCTGTGTGCGTGTGTGTGTGTGTGTGTGTGTGTGTGTGTGTGTGCGCATGTGTGTGTGCACGCTGCAGACACACCTCTCCTTGAGGATGAACAAGGCTCCCAGCTGGATCAGCACAGTGGAGGCAAAAACGGCCAAAACCTCCAGACGGTCAAACCTGAACACAAGCAGGTCACATGGTCAAAAGCAGTGACAAGCCCCGCCTACTGACTGCCTACTCAGACGTGCACTCAAAAACACACTGAACACAGCCCAACTCACAGGAAAACACACACACACACACACACACACACACACACACACACACACACACACACACACACACACACACACACACACACACACACACTTACTTCCAAGGAACACATTTAAAACAAAAATACACACACAGAATTAGCTCACTTAAAGCTAGCCCACTTAGCATTTTCTCATGTAATGTTAGCTCAGTTAGCATTAGCTCATTTAACTAATTTAGCGACGTACTTTCTATTTTTCATTTGTTTGTTTTATATTTGGGGCACCTTGTGGTGAGCACGTCGGCCTCGCAGGTGTAAACATCTGCAATTGAATGTTAACTTTCATGTTGCGTGGGTTTTGACTGCCTTCTTCCAAATATTTGTAAGCTTTATTCAAGACGAAAGAATTCATCTGGAGAACGATACTGGTGCGGAGTACCAAGACCACTCATACTTTTACGACATCAAATTTTAATGAAGACAACTGCCAGACATCGCGACGACTTGCCGATGTGTTAGAAGTATCGGTAGCTGGTATCGGCAGGCTTCATGAGTAACCGATGCGTTGAAATAAAGCCGGTATCCAGCACTCGGTGAACTTGTTGGCTTCAGTGAAGACCGGTGACGGAGCCATTGTTTGTCTCCATGTGCGCGAACATGTTGATGACAACGCGCTCGGACTTGGAAACAAATTTGAGTTGCCACAGTGGGAATATGGAATGTCCTTGTAACGTGAGCACCGAATGAATATTCTCTGTCCTATGTGTGTGTGTGTGCGCGTGTGCGTACAAGCGTGCGCGTAACCATACAAAGCTTTTTCGCCAAACAATGAGCCGACGAGGCAACACTTGCAGGTTAATAGGTTGTCGGCAATTATCGTGTCACGTACGTAGTGACCTTCGCTGGCCACCATTTTGGCGAGTGGAGGTGTCGCCTTCAACTGCCGCCGCCGATCCACGTTGGGAAAACGGCACAAGCAAGCCACAACAAACATTAAATATGCACAGCGAGAGCAAGCGCGACGCATGCTTGTTGTCTGGACGTATGCGGCACTGAGCCGCTCCAGTCGACGTACGTCGAGAGGGGGGCCCAGTGAAGCTGAAAAGATTTCCACTTGATCACCCCTATTCCACACCTCCAGTTCAGACCAGTTCACCCGTCAGCTTACTTTGGCAAAACAACAAGCGACATCTTTCCAGATTTTCCGATCAATGATAGCGACCACACCAATGAATCAAAGGCACTCAAATTATGTTGGGGCATTTTGTGCGTTGTCAATTTGCAATCAGGTTGCACTGATTGTTTGGGAATAAAGTGTAAAAAAAATATTTCAGAGTCATCGATGAACCGGAAAAAGAATTGATCGAACCATCAGGGATTGAAATAATTGTGAGTTGCAGCCCGACTGCATTTGGGCGGGGCTTGTGATGAATGGCGTGCGTTTTGCCTGTTTGCTGGACTCACCCGAAGGAGAAGACCTGGCTGGGCTTCTTCATGCTCACCCAGGAGCTGATCAGACACGTGACCAAACTACAAGACAAAGAATGAAATTGGATCTGAATAAAGAGCAAAATCAACCTGAAGCAGTCGATTGGAAGACGCCGCCGCCATTGCCGATGCTGGCGCCGACGATGACGTAGCTATCAGGCTCACCTGAAGAGCTCGAAGATGGTCAGGTAGGTGTAGGCTGTCAGAGCTGAAACACAAAACATGTTTCGTGTTATTGAAATGATCTTCTGGTACTCAACCACCCCGCCCCCAAAAAAATACATCTACAGTGGCGTCTTGAAAAACGAGTGACTGGAGACAGAGAAAAGAGGATTTGAGTATTTAGGGTTGCAAGTGTGGCCATTTGTGTTGGCACCTTTCCCAACTGACTCGATCAAGATGGCGCCGATACGAGCGGCTGCCTCGGTTACGCGCTCCCGAGTCTTTTCTTTGTTTTTGTCATTGTGGTTGCGATGGTTACCCTTCCATGACGGAAAGTCTTTGCTCGATGACCTCATCAGCAGTCGAACAAGCAACCAATCAGAGGGCTTGTGTTCCTCAAATGTCATATGGACGCTCATACTCACGTCTTGTTACTTTCCTGTCTTTTTACTTGCCCGGTTGCCTTCCTGCCTGTCTGTCTGTCTGCCAGCCAGCCTGCCTGCCTGTCTGTCTGTCTGTCTGTCTGTCTGCCTGCCTGCCCGACTGCCCTCACAGGCAGCTCGCAGTAATCGGAACGCAGCGTCGGGGGATGAGGAGAGCAGATTAGAGCGGCTTTGTGCCGAGAGGAACATTTTGTTTCCCCAGCGCCGGCGTCATTGTTGGCCAACCTGACGGCGCGTAATCCTGACAAAGCGAGACCCACGGAGACCACTCGATCAATCACTCGCAGACGGACGCACGGACGACTGAGATGGACGGAGCCACAGAGCGGGAGAGGGAGACAGATGGAGGCAGACGGCACTGTGACGGAGGCCGCCAGACAGACAGACAGACGGGTCAGCGGACAGACAGACCTGCAGTGACACCCGGAGGATCTCACACACAAAAGGTCGCTAAGCAGACAAAAGAAGAGAAAAGAATATTTGCTCTCGTGAGGTAAAAAGAAAGTCATGGTGATGGAGATGACAGATGGGGAACAATCAGGACGACAGAAGAAAGCTGGAGGAAGCAGGAAGGAAGGAGGAAGAAGGATAGATGGATGAGGGAGAAATATGAGCAGCAGGGATGAATATTTGTCAGAGATTTTTCTCGGACAAAGTTAAAGAAACGACTCGGCACACAGGGAAATTGTCTTCAATGTCGACGGAAGCGGACCTCTGAGAGCGAACGACGGTTTAGTTGCTCCGTGATCACGCTTAGAGCCCCGCCCTCCGCGAGTTCGACCTTTTATTTGTGACATATGCAAAATACAAGAAATACACTGCCCCGATATTTGCATGCCGCAGCCCGGTTCGGCCCTCGGTAGTGATTGGTTACCTGCGTTTAAGCTTTGAACCACCAGTACGTTGGCGCCTTTCTGTCTGATCTACGATATATCAACATGTCGCAGACTTCGCGGATGGCCAAATGTCGCCTGGGCGCGACGGGTGTTCTCAAATTGTCTTTTATCGTTCAACCGCTGTTCCCAAATTGTTCATTCCCCTTTTGTGGCCGAGTGTCGCCCTCTCCCTTTTGATCGCCCACCTGCTTTGATGTGCTAATTGTGGACTCCAACGGCCCTCCGGCCAGGTGGCCGGCGCCTTTGTACACAGGCATTTGGGGGTGCTGTATATGCACCCAAACGATTTGGATGTGACCGACTTAAAATGAAACTTTAAACATGATACAATTTTGTTCATAAATTCCTCTAACAATATTTAATGATGTGCACGTGCACACGAGCCGCCATCTCACGCGCGCGTGCGCGTTGAACTTTTTGGCTTTGGTTGCCAGCCTGCGTCGAGTCGAATAAAAGCCGAAAGGGGCGACGACGTGTGCCGAAATATTTGCGCTTCTCTTTTCACAAGGAGTCAACTTTGCTCCACGTGACTTTGGCCACTTCAAAATGGAATCCCGACATCTCCAAAATGACTTTGCGGTCATTTATGATGATTTGTAATACGCGGCGAGTTTGTGTCCGCCAAACTGTTGCTTTTTCGCTCGGATTGCGATTTCCTTCAAAACAACGACAACAAATATCTGGGCGAAGGCTTAACAAAACAAACATTACAAAAACAAAACAACAACAAAAAACTGAATGGAGTCGCTCATATCTCAAACCGTCACAGGAGTGCAGGAGGTAAAGTTGATCTAGTAGCTGGAAGCCTTATTGTTGATAATTTTGTGATGCATGCAAACACACACACACACACACACACACACACACACACACACACACACACACACACACACACACACACACACACACACACACACACACTCTGAAACGGGAGATGGATGTGCTCAGCCCAGCCAATAAGTGCTTAGTTTTCACTGGTTCCGGTAAACAGTAAACTGAGAGCACGCACGGCAAGTGGCCGGCGTACCTTGCAGACGTAAAGTAAAAGCTTCAATCGAACAGGTGATCAATTGCACGAAGGCCAACCTGCCCGCTGGGACGAGTGCGCTTCGCCACCGTGTCGCTAATCAGCAGCATTTTAATTCCAGCGCTCTTTCTACTTCAGCTTGACCGTGAAAGCACAAACATTCAATCCACACACACACACACACACACACACACACACACACACACACACACACACACACACACACACACACACACACACACACACACACACACACACACACACACACACACGCATACACGCATACACGCGCACACACACAAATGCATGCACGCGTAGACACGGTGGCTGGTGCGGTCGCGTTCCGAGCAGATGAGAAACAATACGTCGGGAGTGCGTCGGCGGCGTCAATAAGAAAGCGGCCATTTAGCGTCTCCAATCTCCACTGGTGGGATTTGTGCGGCAGCTGGCGGAGACACCTTAAACCGGGACTGATACCAAATCAATGACACTCGATCCGCACTGACAAAAGTGCAAACAATCGTTTGTTGGCTGGCGGCGGAGGTTGTTGGAACATCCGCGCAGTCGTCTTGAGGCGATGGAGACGTCGCGCTCAAAAAGGCGCCCCCCTTTCTGCTCACTAAACTGGCATTCAAGTGGACTGAATTTTCTGCCGCATTTCTTCACCGGCCGTTGTCGTTTATTGGGTCTTGGCTCATATTTAAAACAAAAGCAAACATTCGTCACTTTCAACCCAATAATTGTTTCCCCTTCATTTATTATCGTGTGATCGGGTGTGGCAGGGCTAATCAAAGAACCACCCACCCCACTTTTGTCGCAGCGCGTCTGCCTTGAGCCGATGAGGGCGAGTCACGTTGTCGGAAGAAAGTCAATCGAAATCAAAACCCGCTTTCATGGTCATCCCTGAATCTTCACTCGATAAAATATCAAACCTTATCTCTGCGCCAGTGGACCACCCAGCTTTTCTCTTGGCGTGTGTGTGTGTGTGTGTGTGTGTGTGTGTGTGTGTGCGCTTGAAGAAATGGAACTGACTGTGGACACTTGATGCTGAGGGAGAGCTCGCTGTCGGGGTGTGTTTGGAGGACAGATGGAGGTGAGAGACAACACCAAGAGATGCACACACACACACACACACACACACACACACACACACACACACACACACACGGGTGTAAGTGACACAAAGAGGCAACTGCGTGTTTGTCGACATGGACAAGATGGACACAAATGTACCTAAACTGTCTACTTACGAGTGTGTGTGTGTGTGTGTGTGTGTGTGTGTGTGTGTCTGCAGTCAAAAAGCTGCTGTCTTGGAAAAGACTGAAAGATGATATTGCTGGTGACTGCACAATTTGATACGGGATCACTAGCCAGCGCGCACACACACACACACACGCAAGCACACACACACACACACACGTGCACACACACACACACGCAAGCACACACACATGGTTTTGTTTGGTCATCATCAGCTTGAGTTTCAGCAACCATGCAACAACAACAACTCTGCTCGAGCAGCACTTTGACACATTCGCAGCCACGGTCACATGGGCAAACAGGAAATGAGATCACAGGTCATGAGTGTGCAGCAGTCTGATCATCTGTGCGGGTGCGTTTCATACCCATGCTGTTGGTGGAGCTGCACCACACCAGCAGACAGGCAGTGCACATCAGGTTGAGAAAACCAAACAGCAGAATCCTCCATGACTACAACACACAAAAACAAACGTTTCACACATGTTACAAAAGCATTGATGCGTCTTCATTGGCAAAGGAAAGAATGCAGCGGAAGAAACGGCACTTGCCGTTATGTGATCGCTTGTGTTATTTTATGTTCAATGTTGTGGAAATCAATAAAGATGAATTGGATTGGGTTAACATTGAAGGGCATCGTGCCAAAATCTATTTTGTCACGAATATCACTCATCTTTCTTATATGCTGCAGACATTCTTTTATTAATAAGTCGAGTCATCTGCTGATTTTTTTTTCCGTATGAATATCAGAATCAGCCTCAGGGAAAGAATTGAAAAAAAACTTTAGCTTGGCCCTACTGTAAATTTCGCAGCATCTACTCAAATAGTTCGGTGCCACCCGGTGGTGGCCCAATGCGGTGCGGTACGGCACGGTGTCGACTACCAAAATCTGCAACAAGCAATCGCTTCAAAATGCCAAGACGAGGAGGAGCCACAAACACACACAGGACGCAGCACAGCCGCTGAGTGCTTTTCTGTGTCAGACGTACCAGAAACAACTCTGTGTGTGTGCGCGCCTGTCAGATGGAGTGTGCTTTATAGTGTGCTGTGAAATCCACAATTACGCTGTGTGCTGTGTTATGACAGCGCTGAGGCGTCTGTTGACAGCACTAGCTGGACACGCGCACACGCACACAAACACACAGGCACACGCTGCGTTTGCGTTTGCGTTTGTGTGTGTGTGTGTGTGTGTGCGTTAGTGTGCAAACAGTGGTGAGCTCAGGCCAAAGGCTCCCCTGCTCCCCTTCTTCATGTCGCGTCTGCTCGCAGGAAGCGCCAGGCAAGGCAACACTGTACCGCCTCCTTCTGGTCAGCCACATGTACTGCGCCGGGGAAAACTGACTGACAGGATTTCATTTCATAAAAATTGCACCCCCCCTATCGTTGACACGATATCGTGGCAGTTTGACACAACAGCAAAGGATCATGCGTCAGGGTCTGTGTCTGTAACAAAAGTATTTGTAAGAACGGTGCTTGGCATCTGTGAATACTTAAGTGTGAATACTCTCCCCAATAAATAAAATTCATAAAAATGGTATTGAACATCAGTAAAAGCATCCCATGTTCCACTGCTGATTGCAAGAATTCACCATTCAACAAACAACAAGTGTACAAATGTACTGTAGCCAGATTTTCATCATTCAACATTTCCATCAAGAGAGGAACATGAACTAAAGCCTGAACGCGTCCACTCTTGACACCTTTCAACATTTTTTATTTATTTGTTTATTTATTTATTTATTTTACATCAAGCTGCTTGACCGCGAATATGAAACACAAACTCGAGAGACGCCATAAACAATTACCATCAAGCGGGCAAAAATGTCAAACGTGCATGAGAGCACAAACACACGCTAACATGCATCGAAATGAGCTGTCAATCACATGAGTCATGTGACTTTGCTGCCAAACAGGATTACAGATTACCCAACATGTTTAACCACAATCACGAGATAAACAATATGATTGACTATTCATTATCATCTCATTTACAAACACACACACACACACACACACACACACACACACACACACACACACACACACACACACACACACACACACACACACACACACACACACACACTCACCCGTCTGTCAGACGTGACCAATCGCAATTCTTGCATGAATTTTCCAGGTAAAGACCTGTGCGTCTTCCTGAAGGGATGGATTGTGCCCTGCAGGAGGTAAACATGCCATTATTATATTCATGACATGATATTCATGTTGCATTCCATACATTCCTATCGAAAGGGGAGGAGCGGGAGGGGTGAGCCAAGCGGGAAGCATGACTTGTCCTATACTGCCACCTAGAGGGTTGTTTGCGAAGTGTGCATAGCAAAACGGAGGAGCAAAATGCTTTGGACTGGTCGGACTTGAAAGATGATGTTGAAGGTCAACTCCAAGTGTTATTTGAAAGATGCCAAATGAACAAGAGAATTAAAGCGGAATACGATCTGTGCACATAACTTTATAAATATAGGAGGAGCAAATCACCAGCGTTGGGCCAAATCCTCCCTCCTCTGTCCAAACTTGACGAACTTGGATTGTTTTCCAAAGATTTATACTAAATGGTCAATCCCTATGAGGATCAGTAGTTTTTTTCTTGCTCCCATTGACCAAGGCATGTTAATGGATCGAGAAATAGGCCATATATTGAAGGGGGAGGTTCTTGATAAGTGATTCTTACAGCAACGTGTAAGAAATAGGACAAAAACACTCACCAGGACATACGTGTCATGTTTCTTCTTGTGCATTGGGGGCATTTCTGAGGACACAAGACACAACATGAACCCCAGCACAAGGAATCATGTACATTTCTCAGGAGGAAGAACTTATTTTACAAAGAAAACCAATCTCTTTTGATTTTTTTTTTTTGTACAAGTTGGAGGACATGAGTTCGTGTCCCACTGGGGACAAGAAACTAGTTGAGGCCGTAGCGAGGTTTCTTGGCGAGTTGCTCTTGAGCAAGACATCGTCGTCACCACCCAAGCTCAAGTGGTGCAGTACGCGAAAAAGAAACAAATGCCTGGGTGAAAAAAAAACTTGCGGAGGGGAAAAACAGACAAGAGAAGGGAAGGAGAAATCGTTTTAGTTTTTTGGAGTGGGGTGAAATTTCATTTCAAGGCCATGGACTTTACGACAAAATATAGTAAAGTTCCTTTTTTAAAGACCTTATTCGAAGATTCATTTGATCAGCTTGTGTATCTAATAATGCAACCGGACATATCCGGTCGTCACTTTCTTCATTTAAAAAATGTGCTCACTTTCTAAGAGTTGAGCCAAATCGCGGATGTTTCAATAGTGTCATTCAGTGGAAACTTGGCGTCGTTAGCATGTAGCCTGTTAGCATAACAAACCGTGTTCGCTGAGGTTGATGACGTCCACCACAACCATGTCCGGTTTGTCCAGCGGGCCCACCTTTCGCTCGGTCACGCCGGTCGGAACCACATCGGGCTTGGGCCCCAATTTTCTGGGGTAATAGTCGGCCGCACTGAGGTAAGACGACGCCGCCTCGGACGTGGACAGCAGCAGCGAGTCCATCGAGGCCATCACTGAGCGCGTCAGATCCTCCTTCTCCTTCCTTCCTTTTCCTTTCCTTCTTCTTCTTCGTCTATCTCATTTGAAGGCGAGGCCATGTTATGCTCCCCCCTGCAGGACAATACAGAACTCCTTGGGCATTGTCCAAATGGTACGTCCGTTTGTACTAGTTTAACTAACTTAACTCGTTTAAAAGAATATTTAAAAAACACATTTAGACCAGTGTATTTATTTGTTATCTTATTTGTAAAATGACCCATTAACAAACGGGCTTTTCTCTCGATATTGACAATCGTCGTGTTTTTGTTCACGTTCTTTCTGATTGGCTGGCAGAATTCTTACCATTGTGCGGCGTACACTACATTCTGATAAAAGTGCAACTTGCCTACAAGTGCTTCCAGCTGCATGAGTCTCCAAGTCCTCAACAAGATGGATTGTATCAGTGGCGGTGTGCTTACCGAGCAACATGTGAGGGGCCCCTTGCCTGTCAGGGGGCCTCCTCCCGGCACCGAAACGGGAAGTAGGGGGGAAAGAGAGCGAAAGCAGAAGCAAAACATACGCGCGCGCGCACTCACACACGCACAAATAAAGGAGGAAGGAGAAAAAAATGCTATTTTGTAAAAATGTACTTGCTCTTTTGGTCTTTCTCTCGGGGCACTGGCATGCTGTGCATGTGGAGGCGGTGCCTGCAAAAAAAAAAAAAAAACACTCGCTCACACTTATGCGGACGCACACACAAGCCCCGCAGTCAGTCAGACAGTCGTCAGTCAGTCTTGCTGCTTTCGGAGCGTTTCCATTGTCGGGGAGATGTCGGCGAACGTGGCAGAGTTGCCGGCTCGGCTGGCGTCCAAGCTGCGGCGGGCCCGCGACCTGAGGGACGAGGAGAAGCTGTACCGGCACCGGGGTGTCCTCTACCCGCTCCTCATGTGCCCGCCGGAGCACCTGAGCGCCCTGGAGGGCGTGAGGGCCAGGGAGGACGACGTCTTGCTGGTGGCTTATCCCAAGTGCGGTGAGGGCTCCGATCATCCCCCCCACCTCCGTCCCTCGCCCCGGGTGTGAGGGCCTGTCGGTTAATCGAACAGCCGGCGGGAATTGGACCACATGAGGGCCCGGTTTCCAATGTTTTCCAATTGTTGCGTTCTCCTTATACATTAAAACAGCAGCATATGACAAAAGCATATGACAAAAGAACGTTCACCCCCCCCCAAAAAAAAACAACTGCCAAAAATGTTTGCAAACTTTTCACAATGTCGTGTTCACGAACAAAGCGTAAAGGACAAAGTGTAGTTAAGTAATTTTGGCGATTCGGTGGTGCCTTGAGAAATAATGCATTGAGGAGGGGGAAAAATTTAATACATTTCAACCTCCCATAAGTCTTCACAAACTGCTGCTAATGCATTTTCCAGAGGAAATGGGAAGGGGATTCCCCTCCCCGTGCCCCCAAAAGACATTCACAAATATTTAAAATGATGGAAAATACTATTGATAGAAAACATGCAAATTAGCGAACCCACAGGTGGAAAACAGCAAATAAGCAGGGCTTTCCGTAAGCATGGTGTGTGTGTGTGTGTGTGTGTGTGCGCGCGAGACACTCGGTCACCATGTTGCGTGACAACCTGCCGCCATACAAAGCCGCTCGACCTGTGTTTGCTGTTTCGGTGGCTGACAATGAATGGAACACGCAGACGCGCCAAACCATCTCCGAGTGTATGTGTGTGTGTGTGCACGCAGGTTTCAACTGGATGGTGGGCGTGCTGAAGCAGATCCTGACGCAGGCCACGGGAAAGACAATCGACACCATCATGCCGCCGCTCATCGAGTTCTTCGGACCGGACGTCGCTCAGGTTTTCAGTTCGGCTTTCAAACAGAGGCCTGAGCAAAAGCAGCAAAGTAGGGGGTCTGGAGAGCCCCCGTCCGGCCTGTTTTCCATGTCTCCCTCCTCCAACACACTTGATTCAATCAGAATCCTTATCAGGTTTCTGCCAGGCTTGCCGTTGAGTTGATCAGGTGTGTTGGAAGAGGGGGGGGGGGCATCGGAAACAGGCTGAAGAGGGGCACCAGCCCTGCATGCATTCAAGCCTGTTTGGCAGATCCCCCCCCCCCCCCCCAAAAAGCGCCAGACCTGTGCCGTGCTTGGCTCCCAAATCTCCCTCTTTGCTTCCCACCATGCACGTCGAGAGCGCCAAGTGGCGGGCGCACGGCCCATTGACGGCCACCTCCTGTCGCCCCCTTCAGGTGATGGACCAAATGGCCTCTCCCAGATTGTTGGGCACCCACATGCACCCCGACAACATCCCCGCCTCCTTCTACGCCAACAAGAGCAAAGTGAGCGCCGCTGGGTGAGAGCGATCGCTCGGCTTGCTTGCCGTCGAAGACGCCTTTGTTGGTGGTCTTGCAGATTCTGGTCATTTTCCGGAACCCCAAAGACACGCTGGTCTCCTTCTACCACTTCTGCAACAGCAACCCCGTGCTCCCCTCCTCAACCTCCTGGGACTCCTTCTATGGCAACTTCCTCTCCGGAGAGGGTCAGTCACTACACACACACACACAGAATTGAATAAGGCCTGTTGTTGTTGATGTTGCGTGCGGCAGTTCCCTGGGGCTCGTACTTTGACCACGCGTTGGCCTGGGAGCAAAAGATGGCCGACACCAACGTGATGATCGTCACCTACGAGCAACTTAAGCAAGTAAAGGAATACACAAACTCCTCATGAACCAAACGTTTGCAGACATGCGACCAGCCGGCGGGAGCGGCAAGCAGAGCCAAAGAGAAACTTGTCAGATGTGAGCGGATGAATAATCTTGTGAATAATTATGACGCAGGACCTGGGCGAGAGCGTCCGTCACATTTCTACCTTTTTGGACGTGGAGCTGAGTGACGCTCAAGTGCAGCTGGTGTCTGACGGAAGCACCTTCGCCGCCATGAAGGAAAGCTCGCAGATGTCGCACGGCCCCATGGGAAAAATCTTCTTCAGGAAAGGTGCCAAAAAAGTTTAGCATGGCCAGCGTTTAGTGTTACTTTTCAAATTGGTCCCGCTATGACATAGCGGCTACATCATTCAAGCTGTCTTGATGCCACCGGAGGGAGCCTCGTGACGTTGTTGCAATACATCAGGGGCATCTGTGCCATGCCATTTTGTCTTCACACCATCCCAAACAGCAAAACGGATTTCATTACTGAGCTCATCGTGAGAGTGACTCCGTTTACGCGGAGTCCATATTTGGGCTCAGGTCAACATTCCAGTTCTCGAAGCATTTGGAGCCGCCCGTTTACGCGCATGAGCGGACGGAGTTTGAATAAACCGACTTTTTATGCATGCGTCCAGATACAAATGGTGTCATTTTCGCCATGGCGAGAGAAAATAACGTGGAAATGCCGCAGGGCGATCAATGTCTTCAAGTTAAACTCACTATGGGGAGGGTGCCGCGCATCCAAGTGCTTCCGGTACTACAAAGCGCAAGATTCCTTGCGGATGGAGCATGTGCATACCACAAATCAATGTCCCTTTTGAAGGAGGCATTTACATGAGCCACTATTTGGACGAGTTTGGGTTTTCAAAAACACAAAGGAGAGCTTAGTCAGGTTTTTTTTTTTGCTCGCATTTCAATGCCCCACAGATATAATGTTCAGCTTTGAAAAGGTTGAATGACTGCACATAAAGATAGCGTCTTTCCCATTATCGCAAATGTTTTAAGACAAAAGTGTAACTGGTTTAACGAGGAGTTGTGGACGTGCTATCTGCTGAGTTTCAAGGGCAGCGCGTGGAAATTGCGCAACTCGCGTTCTTGCGATGGAGCCCTTGATGTCTTTCTCGCACTTTTTTTTCCCTTAAGCGTGATGATGCAAGAAGTGCGTTTCAGTGGCTCCCCACCATTTGCAAATATTCATGGCTTCTCGCTGCGGAAAATTTTCGTTTCGGCAAAAGCAGGACTCCCAAGAATGCTTGTTTCGGAAGAAGAGACATTAATGCAAAACTATGGAGGCATTAAAAAAAAAGAATCTAAATTTGATTTCCTTTTTTTGATATCAAGCCTTTTATATGAAACATGCACTTTCAAAAAAATGGTCAAAAATTGTTTTCCTTGCAGGTTTTGCTGGAATGTATATTTATATTATTTTATATTGATATTTTATATTCATTTAGATACTTTGTCTTCTACTTTCTCCCTTTCATAATTTTGCTGCTGCAAATTGGGAATATCTCCATTGTGAGACAAATAACCGTTTTCTTATCTTAAGTTTTGTACTAAACAACCCATAAAGTTAATGTTTTCTTCGTTTTGAGCCAGCAGTTTGAGGCATGTCCCCACCACGCAGTTGGTCGAGCTTTGCGTGTGCAAACCCCCCTTTGACGACGCAATCATGTCACGCGTGCGATCGTTACAGGCGAGATTGGCGACTGGAGGAACCATTTCACCGAGGAGCAGAGCCACAAGATGGACCAGGCGTTCAGCAAACATCTGACCGGGACCCGATTGGGCCGCCTGCTCGACTACGAGCGCCACTGCAAGTAGTCGGACGCCCGCTATAGCAGACGACAACTTCCTGAGGAGCTCGCGCCAACTTGGCCCGAGGCGAGCTCATATTTCGAAAAGATGAGTGGCCAAGCTGGAAAATCGATATAACTCAAGAGAAGCGAGATGAAATTCAGTTGGACCATCCATTTTACCGGCTACCGAGAATGAAAAATCCGTTTTCTTCCGCCTAGCAGTGGCTGCTGGGTCAATAGAGGGCGCTAGCGCAGCATCCGACCGCTTCGGCTCAGTCAAGACAGCGAATCTGTAACCAAATTCAATTTCAAATTAAATCTTTGACCCAACTCAACCAGACAGGGTTGTTATTGTAAGCTTATGTAAAATTATTATTTTCATTTTATATTTGAGCATTATATTCTTTTGTGTTACGGTTACCAAGGTTATATTCTGTTTAATAATTGCTTAAATGTTGATATTGTCTGATTGGCTGAATGAAACCAGGAAGTGTTTGAGTTACCGGAAAGAGGCGTGTTCTCGTTCGTTCGGCAGTTGCGGAGCAGACGTTGAAAAATAAAAGCTGCGTTCAAAGGATTCCATCTCTCCTTTTGCTCATTCTTAAAGTATAGCTATCCACTAAAAACCTACGAACCCCTCAACGTACATTATCCTCGAGAACTTAGGAGTCCTTTTCAAATCAAGTGATCAGTCCATCAAGTGCCTTTTTTCAAGGCAACCGCCGGCCTCACGGTTGCGGTTTCCTCCTCAAGCCGCGGCCCGTGGGTTTTCTCCCACACTGATGATGAGGTGTGTGTAGAAAGGCGCCCGCTCTTTGGAGAGGAGTTCGTAAGTCACAGAGTTGAGGCCGTCCGAGTGCCAGGTCAGTTCGGTCCTGTTCAAGACTTCAAAGCTACAAAGTTCGAATCAGTTTGATATCAAAGGACGACCGGTTTCGCCGCACGTTTCAGGACTGCAAGGCTCGCTTACTTGTATGGATTTTCCTCATTGCCGCGGTCTCGTTGATGCTTGATCATTTTGTAACGAGCAATGGCCACTGGGGGGCGCACGACCTTCATGCCAGATAGAGCCACTCTGCTTGAGCAGCAGACAACACGACATAAAATCAACAGTCTGACAAACTTTGGCAACAGCACAAGAATGTTGTTCCCGCATCAGAGGAAAAAAATCGGTGTCATGATCTAATACACTCCTTAATAATGCCCCACCCCTCCAAAAAATACCGCGATATAACTAGATCTACGTTGACACTGCAGAGCATGTTGCTAAGAACAACTTTGCAGATTCACAGATTTCTTCTGTACAGTCTCCCTTCCATGTACTCTCACCCACACGCATCGATACTTACAAAAAAAAATCCAGATTGAAAACAAGCCAGGAGTACTTTTTACCTTTTCCACAAATCATCATCCTCTCGGCCCCACCCCCAGTACTGGTTGGAGAAGCCGTTCATCTTCCTGTACTGGTCCGAAGTCACTGCGACAACGCCGCCAAAATATTGCAAGTAGGGCAGCCTAGTGGGGGGTGAGCGGGGGCACACGGCCAACACAACATCTGAGGGCAAAGCCGGCCAACGGGCAAACACGATCACTGATTGAGGCAGGATGGCCAGCTGGCAGCCCGCGAGTCGCATGTGGCTCGCGTCTGCACTTTGGCTGGTCCCCAAATAATAATTGAAATCAATACATGAAGGATTTTTTTAAACAATTTTTTTTAGCAGGGGGTGGAGGGCTGTCCCTTCCCCGCACGACTTGAAAATGAAGTCCCGTTCACGGGAAAAAGGCAAAGGGGCTAGCGAGCGCTAGCTGCCAAGCGTCTCGTCGAACCTGTACTCAAACTTGTCGATGGCCACGGCCAGGTGCCTGGGGTTGCACGCGTCGCAGGTGTAAGTATTGCGGTCGTTCTCGGCCAGCAGGTCCACATCGTGGATGATGAGGCAGCTCCAGTCTTCGTCTCGGAGGACTTCCGTACGCCGGCGTTCAGCAGTTTGCCTTTGTTGAAGGTGCCGCTCCCCCACTGAGAGACAAAACACGAGGCTTCCCGTCAAGTGAGGGTCGCCTTTCTGGCGAGGATGACAAAATGCTTTCGAATTCACCGCCAGCACTCCTCACCTGCTCCACGACGTAGATCCTGTAGTGGATTTGTTGCCTCTGCAGGAAAGGATGGAGGTGGTCGAGGAGAGCGCGGAGGTGCGTCGGCCTTTTCCGGTACGGCACCACGATGGCGGTGTGGTGCCGAGCGTTGCAGTCCGGCGGACGGTAGAATCCGCCCGGCGACACCGCCGCGCTCCTCTTTCTGATCTCCTTCAAAGACGGAGGTGACGAGGAGAGATTGACGGGGCTGGGCCCAACTGCGCGTGAGGAAAGGAAACGTTTACCTGTCGGGCAGGCAAGCCATCACACGAGGACGGCGGATCCCCCAACCCGCGTTTCCGTCATTGATTTGCATCCTCACCCAGAAGCGGGGACACAAGGTGGCAGGTGGCCAGCGGAGGAGGCGCTGGCGAGAAGGCGGTGCGTAGCGCCAAGGTCACGGCGGCCGTCAAGAGCGCCAACCAGGCCAGCATGCGCGGGGGCTTCAGAAGGCGCTGACGGCATTCCATCAGAAGAGAGTTTGCTAGGAGGGAAGAGGACGGGGAGGCGGGCGGATGACGCGTGGCGCCAGTGAAGGCGGTGCGCAACGAGAGCGCCGGCATGATGAACCACAAACTTCACGGCCCACAGTCAAACACTTTTCGCACACAAATCCGCTTCTAGTCACGAGGGTCGCGGGGGTGCCGGGGACTCTCCCAGCTGTTGTCGGGCAGTAGGCGGAGGACACCCTGAACCGGTTGCCAGCCAATCGCAGTCGATGCTCGCACATACACTGTAAATGTTACTTCAATTATATAAACCAGTGGTGATCCCTCAACTACCGGTCCAAAGATAGAGACAGGAAAACACACACGCGTACACGCACACACTTGTTTTTTGAGGAGCTAAAACATCCTGATCGTAAATGTTCGGACCGTTCTCAGATTTTATTTTTTTTCTTGTTGCATTGTTTGTTGCAAATCAGCAGCTGTGCTTACATAGCAAAATGAGTCAAAACTTGACCCCCCCCCCCCCAAAAAAGACAGCTTGCGAGTCTCCTCTTACAAGCAAGATGGTGACAGCAGCAGTGAGTACCAAAGCCACAACTTAGTGGACAAGTCCGAGTCAAGCCAATAAACAAATCCATACCCGATGACGAGTTCTTGAAAGTGGTCATTTCTTTGGAGCCCGTCTTTGCGCCGCCCGTAAAACTTTGACAAGAGCACAAGTTGGCCCTCGTCGGGTGTTCAGGTGAGTCAAGCGCTCAGACACAGACAGTCAGGTAGGCTGGACGATGACCAGAACGAATTTGACGACGCCTGACCTGGGCGGAGCTTTGGAGTGGGCGGAGCCATCGATACATTCTGATGAAGCGGGTCAAGGTGTTCCTGTTGCGCATGACAACATGGTTCCTTTCAAAAAGAAGGCCAAGCACTGTTTTGAGGAGCGAGACATCGCGAGACTTGAGATGAGACCCATTGGTGCTGAGAAATGTTTTGGGACGATGTTCAGTACGCCACCCCATCCCTCCCCAATGCAAACGCAACGAGCGTCAAGTATTGTCGGATTTTAGCTCTTTAGCCAGCCCAGTAGCAGGGCTCCACCATAATCGGGATCTTGAAAGAATTGTGTGTGCTCCTCAACGGAACCCCGACAGTCCACTCATTCTCACGTTAGCCAACACTGTTGCTCTTCCTTTGGGCATAACTATTTAATTAACTAACTCTTGGATTTGACTAGCTAAATATATACAGTATATTTTTTTAAGACGTGGGTGCGTCAAATCCATTTGTGAGTTGACACACCCAAGTTGAATGAATGCTTGTGAACTTTTAGAGATGACATTAAAAAAACGGCAGAGTCTCATGTTTTGACATTTGAATACGAGTTTGAATGGGATCGGTGGAAACTGCTCACGGTGGATTCGTTTCTGACAAAGATGTTCTGTACAGTCGGAGTTCGATTGCACTTTGTCCCCACGTGCCGAAGAAAAGGGGACAATTTTGCTCCTCTCCGAGTCAGGATTACTCCAGACGAGAGAGAAACCGTCCGCACGATGCTTTTCCACCAAGCACTTGACAACAATCGCGCTGTTCTCATGGCGCTGAACCAATGGCGGGCTTTGAGACCTGACTCCATCATCATCTTGGTGCAACCGGTTGATGGGGAAGTCTATTTGACAAGTCAAACAATCGTATTTAACGTTGGGTGTGGCAAGTGCCCCGTCGGCTTTGTTTTTCTTCAGTGTGGATGAACTCATTCTTTTCAACTCATGTCTTTCACAGAAACGATGACCTCCGGCACTTTTACGTGGGTTTGAATGGGCTCGGTGAAAATAGTTCATTGGCGCTCGCGTTTTCATTTTCGCCGCAGCTGTCCGCGCCAGAAGAGAATTGGGTGGGCTATTCCCGCATTTTTAAGCCGTCACAAATTTGATCCGGTAGTGCGATGTGGTCAAAATCAAGAGAACACTGTACCTTTTGCCTGGCGATTTGATTCCGTGCGAGAATAAGGTAGCCCGGGTTTTGATTCCACGAGTTCACCGTTCTACTATTGTTGATTCTGACCAAATGAGGAGAAATGTGATGATGGAAAAGAAGCAAAATGCACATTAAAACAATAAGATGCAAAAGCCCAGCTGAGCTGGGGTTAAAACACCATCGCGTAGATAAATACGCTTTTAAGAGTGACTTGAAAAACAGAATCGATGAAGCATGTGGAGGGAGCGCTTCGCAAAGTTTAGGTCCTCTGGTTTTCGGCCTTGGACGGGGGCAGGTGAACTACCACTGGTTACGTGACCGCAGGGCATACAAAAGATTTCAGACGAGTATGCAGGAGCAAGACTATTCTGAGGTTTGAAAACAAACAAGAACATTTCTCAATGGACTCTGAAAAAACACAGGCCGGGCAGTCAATGGAGGCGACCTGTCGCCTTCTGACACAGCGAATAGATGAAGCCTCGAGGCCATCATACAAGGAATGACAAGAAGCCAGTCTGCCCGAATTACAACATGCAACTTAGGGTTGACTAAAATTAAACAGTGTCCCGCGGGCATTTGATTACATTTGCCCTGCGATAGGCTGTCCTCTCTCTCTCTCACCCAAAGTCCACTGGGACGGATCCCAGCTCATGCGAGTCTAATGAGGACATGCACTTTCTGAAATGGATGGACGCTCTCAATTGTTCCATTTTCTATCACACCAAATCCATTTCACGATTGCGGGAGGAAAAAAAAAAAGAAATTAATCAAGAGTGCAACCGAGAACCAGCCAGTGAGCAGCGTCACCGTGGAGGAATTTTTTTAAAACGTGGTGGGAAATGTAGATTGGACCACAGCCAGTCACACAATTCTTCCCACCAGCTCGACAGCGAGTTAATGACGTCCCAAACAAACAGACTTCAAGTGCTATTTTGGACTCTTAACCCTCTTTAGGTCGTTCGTCGTTAAAACTGAAAAATAACACATATGGTATTAGCTAAAATAACGAGCAGATTGCACATTGTCTAAATACAAATATCAAGTGAGATGGTATTGACAACAGTCTCAAATTCCCAATAAAATATCATAACTCCCCAAACCCAATTGCCAGCATTATTTTCGCCATAACATGTACTTACGGACAATTCTTGTCCAAGGCAAGAATAAAATAGGATCCAAGTTCAAGAGCGCAATATGACTGCAGTCAAGCCAGCCTCCACTCGCAAAATCGAAGTCAAGTGAGCCGCCACAGCGATTGTCAGTGCTCTGCATTACGGTAGTCTGCCGCCGGCGAGCGGCGCTGGCCACCTTCAAAATAAAAGTGTCTCCACGAATGCATAAACGTCATTTGTTTGGGTGAAAGGAAATTAATAAAAATATTAAAATAAGTAATTTCTTGGCTGACTCTCAGAACAGCACCGATATACACAAATACGCGTTCAAGTGGAGATCATTCGGATCTGATGTCGGCCTCTGAAGTGACAAGATGGCCTGCATTCTGACATGTTGATCTTTTCGCCCATTTTTAGAACATCCGAAAAGAAGGAATCCAGCACCCCGGCTCTCCACACAGACCACCCTCGTCCGGATCCAATTTTGAATTTTGAAATAAAAGATCTCTGAAAACTGACATGTTGACCTGATTTCTGACAAGTTGGTCTGAACGCCTAACATGTTGACATTTTCGAGCGTTTTGAAAAAATTCCTAAAATTTGAGATTTCGTTATCCCGTGAGGGCCGTAGGTCTGGAGATAACTACGACACCCCGGCTATCCAGCCAGACCACTCTGGTCCGAATCTGATGCTACATTTGGGAATTAAAGGCCTCTGAATTTGCTGTGACCTGCTTCGGTTATTTTATGAACAGTCTGACATGAGTGTAGTTTTTTAAAAATGAAATTATTACAATACGATACAATAAAGCCTTTCAACCGGAGATGATTGCTCTCAGACTGCAAAGGGAGCTCATCTTCTCCTAAAATGTCTAAAAATAAGTGATCAAATATATGTGTGGACATACAATTGTGTGTCCATGTCAATGACTTAATATGTGCTACAACGCACTCAACCTTTGTTCCGAATCAGCTTATCACTGGTTACGATGCGACTGTTGTCTCATTCATTCCTGCAGCTTCACTCTGATTTAAAATGTGTGGATGCTGATCGTCGACCATATACACAAAGACACATATCCTCACATTTACACATTTATTTGCACAATTTTACACTCATGTACATATTCATAATGTCCATATACACAAAGACACATATACACACATTTACACAATTTTACACTCATGTACATATTCATAATGTCCATATACAGTATACAAAGACACATATACACACATTTACAAATTTACACAATTTTACACTCATGTACATATTCATAATGCCCACACACACACACACACACACACACACACACACACACACACACACACACACACACACACACACACACACACACACACACACGCACGCACACACACACTCAGATATATACAGATGAAGGTCTCCCTGGTGTCCAAATCACACTCATGGCTCACATACAACGCATGACCATTTCCCTTTTCTCGCCTTTGCCATGCCATTCACGGTCATTCCAAGGCATTGCTCCTGATACCACCTTTCACATTCGTCACACTATATCTATTTAAAGTGGAAAAATAAACAAACACACAGCATTAAAAAACAACATCTTGCAAAATTATGTATAGGGCATCTTTCAACGAGAATAACTCTTAAGTTGTTTTTACAATTCAACATACAGCATATATTTTTTTTCTGACTTGAACTTGTCCAATTTCAACAGTGCATGCAAACCATCATAATGGGAAAATACATATTCTTCTTCGGCAAATTTGCATAGCAGCATTTGTTAGACATAACAGAAACATGGATGAAGGAGTCAAATGGAATGAAGATAATTTTTTTTTAAAGGGTGCGATTTTCAGGAAGAATGCGAAGGCATGAAAAACGTGTGAGTTCTTCTTTGAAAGTCTGGGCTGAAAGGCAACATTTGGATTGAGAAGATGATACAGTTCAGACGATAGTCTGGCCGTATCACCTCCCTATGCTAATGAGGAAAAATAGCCGTCAAAATCTGAAATGGACCCAACCATGACGTTGAAAGGCTCTACACCAGGGGTGTCAAATGTACGGCCCGTGGGCTGGAACCAGCCAAAGGAGGTTCCATCAGGCCCGCAGGATAATGTAAAAGTGGAAAAATGCATATAAGACTTGGAATGAGTATTTTTAATAAGATGCTTTTAATTCATTTGTTATCCGCTAGGGGGCACACTATTACCTACTTAGTTTGTAAAGTGTAGGCAGAGATTTAATTTTGATTTTATGTGATTATATGTGTTTGATTTGATGTGTAAATGGTTGAAAAAGTATGCGTGTATATATATATATATATATACCATTGAAATGATTATATATATATACATGTGTATATATATATATATATATATACCATTGAAATGATTATATATATATGTGTGTATATATATATATATATATATATATATATATATATATACATGTATATATATATTGCATGTCCTCCCACAATTCTGACTCCACCTTTGAATGACAAACATCTACATTCAGCAAGATCATATTTAACATACACTTAAGACTACAATTACAAAAGAGGACATGCAGAAAAAGTTTACATGTTGTGATGTCTTATCCTCCACATTGATTGTAACATGTTCTGTCCGCTGTGGTGGGAGCTTGTGTGAATTTGACTCCTTCTATTAAAAAAAACCCCTCTTACATTTAACATGTTCATACTTAACTCTTTATTAATTGGAAAAATCCATATGCAACAATACTTTGAATTTTTCGAGGGCCACCATATCATTTTTATTCAGGCCTGTTTATAATTGAAGTGCCTCACACAACTCAAAATGGGTCTTTGGTGGTTTGGGAGGGAGGTAGAAAATTAGATCAAACATAGGTAGTTGTGATGTAATTGTTAATTGTTGTGAGGCACTTGCATTGACTTCTATATTTTTACAACCACTGCTTGCACAGACAGTTTGAATGCACTCGAGAGATCAAAATGCCAAAGCTCTGAACAGTGAGAAAAGTCTTTCCTAATTGATTCATCAAAATCAGTCAAACTACTGACCTGGTACCTGGTGCAATCGGTTCGCTCTGCTGAGTCTTTTTGGATTATAAACATTATTTGGGATTCTAAGATAGAGGCACATCTCTCCCCAGAATCCTTTACTGGCCGCATTTGTGTCTTTACACAATCGTTGCACATGGGTGATAGCTCGCAAAATATCTGTCGTCAGAACTTTTCTTATGTTGTTCTAGAGAGAAAAAAAAAGTAAGAGCATGACTACAACAATGTAACACCAATGATGCAATTTTTGTTTTATATAATCTCAACCAACACCTTACCCCAAAGACCTTGAATAACAGAACTCTGTGTGAAGAAGAGAAAAACATTTTCAAGTTATAAAAAATTACATTCAAAAGAAAATGTTTAAACAATACACCTATTTAATATACAGTATTAACATAAGATTATGTGACTCGTTGCATAATACGGTTACAAATAAAAAAGTATGACAAAAATATTAACTCCATTTAACCCTGTAAGGCCCAGATGTAGAAAAAAATACATGAGCAAGATTTTTTGACCACTTCGTAACTGCAGAAAAATAGTCAAGCATCAGCTAGAAGTTACTAGAAATAAAAACAACTCCAAATATACAGTGTTTCAAATACATTATGAAGTTTCAAATACCTCATGCCATTTATTTCAATGTATAAGCATGTAAGAAGTGCAGAGGCCTTAGGTAATTTATCTGGTTTACAAGCTATTATGGCAACCAGCAAGTCTGAACGTTTCAGCCAAGCAACATGGACATAACCAGCTCTAATTCAAATTTGATTAATGTTTTCCAAAATGAGAATGAATACATGTTACACGTGTTAAAGTGAAGAAAAGAAAAACGTGAAGGAACTTTCCTCAATTGAATCTTCAACAACCCAATTGTTCTAAATAAGCATGCTCATCTGCCAACCATTCGCTGGTTTCTTGGCGTTTGTTGTTGGACAATCAACCAGATATTTGTTGTCAGTAGCGGCTGCTGGGTCAAAATCAATTATCCAGATAACTGCAACGATGCTGGTTTTGTCTTTGTCAGGCCCATTGGCCCAACTAACAAAGGCAACACAATATTTAGACTTTTTCACTAAAGACAATGTGTCACTTGCTTCTTGTCTGATTATTGCGCCTGAATAAATAAATTGATATGAAGTTGTTACGCTCCTTTTCCGCGTCTCTAAGAACCAACATGTTCACCTTCGCGCTGGAAAGAAATACTGCGCTATGATTGGTTGGTTGGTTTGGGATAACAGAAATGAAAGTGGACTTTTCAGAAAATCCTGGGAATGAATGAATGAATGAATGAATGAATAAATAAATAAATATGCACATGCACACACACTAGGCCGATCACGCATAAATAAATAAATAAATAAATAAATAAATAAATAAATAAATAAATAAATAAATAAATAAATAAATAAATAAATATGTACACGCGCACACACACTAGGCCGATCACGCATGAATTAGTTTACACAAAACGCTATTCAAATACTCGACATTCAATGATTAATCTTCCTTTTGTGTGCACACGTGCACCCTTTGTTGCTTCCGTTCTCGACGAAATTAAGAAATCTCCGAGAAATGGCGAGGCCACGAGAATGCGAGGCTGTGCGTGCTTCAGCGCGAACATGTACGCAAGCGCGTCTTTTGATTTCAACCAATCAGCGCCAACGCAATGACATCACACACCTCACGTCACACACGACAACAGCTAAGCTAAGCTAGCCGAGGACACTCAAAGTCGGACCGACACGTTTTTCTGCCAATCTGTGTGTTTCCCTTTTTCTCCAAATATATTTTTACGACAACTGTCTTGTCCACGGCGTCTTTTATTCGTTCCCATGGGGTTTAGCAAGTGTGTTTATAATTTTGTCTGTGGTTTTATTGTTCTTGTTTTGATTGTAAAGTGTCCTTGTGAGTGTTTTGAAAAGCGCGTATAAATGAAATGTACTATTATTATTCTTATTATTACACAAAAATGTAGAAGGTTTGAAAAAAAATAGTTTTTTTTCGAGGTAGAAATTCTCGGTCGATCGGGTTACCGGAAACACACTACTTTTTTTTCTACGCCTAACTGTTATGCGCATGCGCTAAGGACGCCGGGGTGCTGTAGTTATCTCCAGACCTACGGCCCTCACGGGATAACGAAATCTCAAATTTTAGGATTTTTTTCAAAACGCTCGAAAATGTCAACATGTTGGGCGTTCAGACCAACTTGTCAGGACCCAGGACATATTTTCCCATTTTGGAGGCCTTTTATTCCAAAATATAACATCAGATTCGGACCAGAGTGGTCTGGCTGGATAGCCGGGGTGCTGTAGTTATCTCCAGACCTACGGCCCTCACAGAATAACGAAATCCCAAATTTTAGGAATTTTTTCAAAACGCTCGAAAATGTCAACATGTTGGGCGTTCAGACCAACTTGTCGGGACCCAGGTCATATTTTCCTTTTGGGAGGCCTTTTATTCCCAAATGTAACATCGGATTCGGACCAGAGTGGTCTGGCTGGATAGCCGGGGTGCTGGATTCCTTCTTTTCGGATGTTCTAAAAATGGGCGAAAAGATCAACATGTCAGAATGCAGGCCATCTTGTCACTTCAGAGGCCGACATCAGATCCGAATGATCTCCACTTGAACGCGTATTTGTGTATATTGGTGCTGTTCTGAGAGTCAGCCAAGAAATTACTTATTTTATATTTTTATTAATTTCTTTTCACCCAAACAAATGACGTTTATGCATTCGTGGAGACACTTTTATTTTGAAGGTGGCCAATGCCACTCGCTGGCGGCAGATTACCGTAATGCACAGTATTGAAAATCGCTGTGGCGGCTCACTTGACTTCGATTTTGCGAGTGGAGGCTGGCTTGACCGCAGTGCAATATGCCGGGTCTACGAACTGCCACAGGGAATTTCTGTGGTTTTCTCGAGGTCAGCAAACAATACGAAACAGTACATTAAACAACCACAGGAAGAAGCTCGAAGGCTGCCAAGACATCTGCATGACAAATTCACTTGAAAAACGAGCAGAACACTCTGAAAAGGCCATTTAGGGCATAGGTGTCAAACTCAGGTCCTGGAGGGCCAATGCCCTGCATGTTTTCCAAGTCTCCCTGTTGCAACACACCTGATTCAAATGATCAGATTATCAGCAAGCTCTGCAGAAGCCTGACATTGAACCTGTTCATTTGAATCAGGTGTGTTGCAACAGGGAGACTTGGAAAACATGCAGGGCATTGGGCCTCCAGGACCTGAGTTTGAGACCCCTGATTTAGGGCATTTCAAGGCAAATTACCTTGCAACCCCGATTGAGGGACATCAAAGATTCGTTCAATAAATTAATTCATTCAAAACTGTCACAAGGTACCTAGAAAACAATGATTACAACCCCCATCTCTGGTACCCCTGCTGCTCCGACGTGGTGCGATTAACCAGTTTGACAAAGTCATTTGATCATGTTGGCAGAGGGGCACTATCACGTCGTGTATCGCGTCAACTAGCTCCAAGATGAACAATCTGAGAATATAATACTGTACACAGGTCGAATGACAAATGAACAACTACAACAGGACGAAAACTATGGCGTATTGCTATTTATATGCATGCGGGTAAAATGTATTTATTTTGGCCCAGTTAATGAGTTGCAAAATGCCAAACTTTCCCCGATGGAATTAAGTGCAAGTAATCCCACCGGAAGAGCATTATTTTGAAAGAACGAAGCAAGCCGGAAGCGCGATTCCTGTCTGCTAACTTAGCAGGCGTCCGTCGACCGGGGTGACGTCACAAGGACTACCGCGCGTCTCTCCAGCGCGTTCACGAATGGTCGTCTTCCCACGCGCGCGCGCCACCTAGGTAAGCGCGAGCACGTCTGTTCGATCACTTCTTGTCTTTCGCCCCTTTCTGCTCAATCAATTAGTAGATCAATCGATTGATCGGAGCGAGCTGTCAGAGCTACAGTATCTAGTTAGCCAGCTAGCGTTAACCGCAAACGATCTGTATAACGCGCGCTGCTTCGTGACGTCATTCAAAGAATCTTTTTTTTTAAATGTTCCAGAAGTCACGTTATCTGACTGTCCTATCATTGACAGTTCGTCTATTTTTGACAGTTCGTCTATTTGTCAGGTTTTTGACACGCTGCTAATAGGATGAGTGTCATCTTATGAGTAGAACAGGTGCATTTCCCTTGGTGATGAATACTTGATCATCGATACAATCACATTGGAGCAATTTAAAGCACAAGATTGGATGAAATCAGGGGGGCAGATGGGATTTGCAAATTTGCGGTGGACGGGGTTTATAAGCTTATAAAAATCATGAAATAACATTTTGGGGGAAAAAAGAAAATGCCTACTTGTTCAATATTTGATGGAACCTATATTTGTCTGGAATACCAATCACACACTAAAACGTATTGAACGTGTGTGTGTGTGTGTGTGTGTGTGTGTGTGTGTGTGTGTGTGTGTGTGTGCGGTCACTCATGCAGCATCCGCCAGTCATGCAGCAAAAGGTTTGTTCTGGAGGTTCCCTTTCTTTCCACGATGGCGCCCGCTCGCCGTTCTTCCGCAGCCTGGACGCCCGCGCCGCGTGCCCGCACGAGTACGACGGCTTCAGCATCACCGGGAAGCTACCGGCGGGTCCGCCGCACAACGCCGGCCTCCCGGCGGCGCGCAGCGTGCGGCGCTCGCTCAGTGACGGCAGGGACGCCG
This sequence comes from Hippocampus mohnikei, assembly GCA_026261675.1. Taxonomy (NCBI): domain Eukaryota; kingdom Metazoa; phylum Chordata; class Actinopteri; order Syngnathiformes; family Syngnathidae; genus Hippocampus; species Hippocampus mohnikei. The sequence goes on along the minus strand of JAKGUB010000329.1, from coordinate 1,808,587 downwards.
CCCACTTCCTGATCTCCAGGAGGAGGACACGGAGCGTGGGCACGCGCCAAGGCGAGGACCAGGACAAGGAGTGTGGCGAGACGGACGAGGAGGACGGGACCTCGGACAAGCCGCCGGATCATCACAGTGGTTTCCACCTGGGCCCGGCGCCGCTGCTCGGTGAGACCGCCAAAGACCTATGCGCACTTTTGTATTACATTCTCTTTGATCATGTGACCTCGTCAAAGACCCCCTTTCCACTTCGCTGCAAGAAGAGCAACAGCAAGTGCTCAAAGGCTCCCGTCTCCAATATTTGGGACAAAGACACCCTTCTGGACTCCACATGACATCATCAAAGAGCCCCATTGCACAAAGCATGGCCTCCTTTCACTTCCTCATCCACTGCACGCATGATCCAAGACCCCTTAACAAATACTCATGACATCAAAGACTCTGTTGTGCACTGCTCAGGACATCACCATGGACACATTGTCCACGATCAATGACACTCACTTTTTCCACACGTCAACATATCAAGGACTTTTTTTCCATAAACCAAAGCCATTTTCCATGACTCATTATTAAAGATGCCTCTCCCACCACCGACCCAGTGATGATCATCATAGACCTCTTTTTTACACATCAAAGACATCTTTCCAAACTCAAGAAATTGTGAGAAACCATTTCATACTGCCCACAACATCAAAGACCCCCCCGAATTTCAATACTGTGAGGCTTCATTTGCCACCGAATGTGTGACCTCAAAGACCCATCTTTCGTGACATCAAAGACTCCTCCCACTCGGCACGACACTGAAGGCATCTCGATATGCACCGTCTAATACCTCTTTCTCCCGGCTCCCCTTTCCTCGCAGGGCATCACTGTTGTTCGGACACGGACGGTGCCTGGTCCTTGTCAGCGGCGGGGCACGTAGGCTTGGGCGGCATTGGGGGCGGCATCGGCGGTGACGTTGCCGGCGGTGATGGCTGCAGCGTCCTGCAGCAGCGGCTGGCTCGTGTCAGGACGGAGCTCGCGCAGGCCGACACGCGGCTGCTGTGCGAGCGTGCCCACTCGCAGCATTTGTCTCGCGAGAGGCAACAAGTGGCAGAGAAGGAGCGGTCGCTGAGCCGGCAGGTGGACGTGGCCGTCATGGTGATCGCCGCCCTCAAGGAGCAGATCAACGCCTCGGAAAGCGAGCTGGAACGACGTGAAAGGTGAAAAAAAAACCAAAAACGTTAAGTCGTCACCAATTGTCAGTATTATGATCTTTTTTTTTCAATTGCTTCGTCAAATAAATACCAAACTGCAGAGTTTTGCTCACTGTATCTGTAAAATCTCATTTTTGCTCATTCTCGCAGGCAGGTGCTGAGCATCCAGAAGTTTTTGGAAATGGCCGCGCGCCAGGAGACCAGCGGCAAGGTCCGAATCCAGTTGTTCATCGAGAATCTGCTGAGACGCATCGCACTGGCCGAGACCCTCCTGGAGGACTACCAGGTCCTCAAGGCCTCAACGCGCGTCGTCGCGCGCCTTCCGGTCTGCCTTGCGAGTCTCACGAGCGTCTTGTCTTTTCAGGGACGGCAGACGCCGGCGACCGACCGCGAGAAACCTCGCAGGATCACCAAGAGCAGGTCACCACACCAGCGCACAATCAAAAATAGACTTCACCACTTACTTCACCGCTTTTTGCAGCAGCCGACGCCAAGTGAACACTAGCTGCACACAAGCCGAAGAACATGCTTAGATCATGCATTGTGATGGAAATGTTTCTTTCGGAGCAGTGCCCAAGCACATATTTACCGCATCAGCAGCGTATGACTAGTGAAGTGCGTATAACTAGAGAGCCAGCAGTTTTTTTGTTTTGTTTTTTTAATCCGTCTGATGATGAGATAATCTTCATATTTCTTGACATTTCCGTGAAATTTCTAAGAACTGCTGATGAGTTGGAAAAGATTTCAGGTTGAAAATGAAGACACAAAACCAACCAGGGGCGCCCACCAGTCACCAGAACCGGAACGAACAGCTCCGTTTCCTCTGCCCAATTTTGGAAGTCAAACTTGCGTTAAGAGGCGAAATTTATCACGTTATAACGTAAACTTTGTCACTTTATAATGTGAAATTTATCACATTAAAACATGACATGCATCCCGATATAACGTGAAACAGATTTTCTTTTCTTCTTACGATGCCCCCCCCTAAAAAGTAGTGACTGGCAATACGACACAGGGCTTGTGCCAAAAGTGGGCGTGGAAAATGATTTCTCGTTTCGAGGCGCCTCGTCACATGACCAGGGCAAAGTGACCTGTCTTTTTGGGGCTGGGCGTGTCGAGCGGAAAAGGTCACGTGATCAGGCACAACGAGCCTGGCATTGGCTGATGACGTACCACAAGGTGAAAAACGGTTTGAATCTGCCGCCAGAACGTGGCGAGTTGATTTGATACGTCGTTTTGCGATTGTTCCGCCAGGTCAGCAGGGTGTCAGCTCTCGTGCGGTCTCCACGGCAACGCGCCGTCAGGCGAACAGCGCGAACAGCGCGAGCGTCTGGCGCGCTCGTCGCGCCTTTTCTGCCGACCCGAACACCGAGTCGACATCTGGAACCAGCGGCGGCGCTCGACCGGATACGAGGCCTAACGCCGCCAGGAAGGGGCGCGCTTACGTCATCACCGCGCGACCTCACTTCTTCATTTGAGTTGAGAACACACACACCTGGCCGCTTGTCACTTACTGTATTACTGCAGTGTGTTATTTGACAGACACTGGCATCTAACCATTTAGAATTTATTTTATTAAATTGGTCAGTTCAATGATAAATTATCACAATTCGAAATAACTAATTGTATTAGTTGTGTGCTGAAGGCGGAATTTCCACCACACTATTTGACCAATAATCAAATACCATGGCGGACTTCCAGGGTGCATGGATCGATTTAAATGTGTAAAATCTAATCCGAAAGTAGTATCTGATGAGGGAGGATCTGCTTTGTCTCAACCCTTCGCGAATCTCGGCAGGCACAGGCGGTAGCCAGCGTTGTGGCGGTTGTGTCTACGATGAGAGCCGGAGTCCGCGCTTGGAAATGACCCCACTGAGCCACGATGACCAAAGCGGCAGTAGGAGGACATTTTCATGACAGCATTGTCCGTACATGTGTCGCAGTTGACAACATGGCAGACGCTGTCTGCCGCACTTCCTGCTCTACTTGTGTATTGCCCAAGTGTACCGTATTTTGTGCCGTCATTGCCACCCGGCGCGTCATCTTTCACATCCAAAGTGAAATCTCACTTGCAAGATTTATTTCATGGGATTGGCTGGAAATGACACGGATGCATAGATACATTCCATTCAGTGAAGCAGCGCGCGTGCGTGTGTATCATTGTGCAGTCTCGTAAGTACAACATTTATACAACAGTTACCTTGTGACGTGTTTAATGACGTAGCACCCAACTATACGTTTTAAAAATCGGGTTTAGTTATTAAATGGGCATGAAAAATATGAAATTACTCAGACAATATATTTTTACTGCTACAATGCAGACGCAAATTATTCAATTAATCAACGAATTAAATTAATTGGCCGCTATTTTGATTTGGGTCAAGGTGGTTATGGTTAAGGTTAGGGATAGGGCTTGGGTTAGGGTTCGCATGTATTGACCCCCCTCCACCCCAAAAAATATATAACTGCATATAACATAGAATGAGGTCAATGTTGTGGTTGCTTGCAATGCCATGTACAATCCAGCAGGTGTCCGTATTGGGCAACAATTCCCATGTCACGTGACCACTTTCATGTTGTACTTCTTGGACCGAACCATCGATTCGACTTGCCTGACGACTGAAGGCAACGATCGCGGTTGCAGATGGGCCTCGAGAAAACCGCCGTTCGATCCCTTGACGTGAAGTAGAGTTTTCCTCCACCCTCTCGTCACCTTTTCTGACAAACCGGAGACAAAAATAACTGGACGAGCCTGCCCCCTCCTGGCGCAGCTGCTCCCCACAGCAACTGATTGGCCGCGCCTCCTCTCCGACTGCCTCGTTTGGTCTCGCCGCAACGACCATGAACAATTACTTTCGAGGCATAAAATGGGACCAGAGAGGGATCATTTTCCCAAAGATCATTTGAATTATATTCTCCTGTCACGTCATACACTTTGAATAAATATGAAAAAAAAAAAAAAAACATTTCGTTTTGTGTTTCTTTTTGAACACTGCAAACTCACACGTGGATCAAATACTGCCCCAATTGGAATGGCCACTCCGTATAACATGAATATCCATCCATTTTCTAATCCGTTTATCCTTACCAGGATCACGGGCATGCTGGAGCCTATCCCAGCTGTTTTTGGGTACAACCCGAATTGGTTGATAAGCAGTCGCGAACAGAGTCACACCTGGGGTCAGTTTGGAGTGCCCAATTAACCTGCCATGCACATTTTTGGAATGTGGGAGGAAATCGGAGCACCTGGAAAAAAACCCACGCAGGCCCGGGGAGAACATGCAAACTCCACACAAGGCCGGAGCCAGAATTGAACCCACGACCTCCGCACTGTGAGACGGACGGGCTAATCAGTTGCCCCCATCGTGCCACCCATTATATGAATAGTCAAACGAATAATCAAAGAGGAAGTAAAATACTTTTTGAGGTCCTGGTCCATTCATCTTTATTCTAGAAGCTTTATTGATGGATAATGTTTACATCTCAACGCATTCCACAAACTTTTTCTGGTCACAATTTGAAGTATGAACAAGTTGATCACATGATTTCAAACAAATGCTGCAAGTTTATAAAGAGTTGAGCTCCATATATAATATGCCTTTTTTATGCCTTGGTTGTTGTTTTTTTTCTATTTTCTTACTGAATTGAAAGGATTTGATGTCGTAAACGTGTTCCTTCCAACACGACACAACAGCCATGACACCAAAACAAGACTGCCAAATGTTTTCTAGAAAGAGGATCCTAGCGAGTTACTCACAAGCCGTGAAGATGACGACGACGATGATGAAATTGATGCTGTTGGCAAATGCTCAAAGCCCCGCCCACCCCGCCTATCATCCTTTGCGCACACCACGGACATCCTCCACCCATGAGGAGAAAGAAGCCAGCTGGAGGGGCGGGGTCAAACAAACCAAAAACAAAACACCGGCCTGTCTAACTAACGTGCTCTCACGTACACTTTCCTACAACATTTTTTTTCATATAAATTAACAAGTGTCAATCGGCAGCCACAAAAAACAACGACCTAGGGAGCGTGTGACCTCCCCCAGGGAAGCAGGATGGGGGGGCAGTACACACAGCAAGCAAACTTTCTTCTTTGTCTTCTTCCAAAAAAGCCAAATTTCACAAGTGGAGAAAAAAGAGAAGTGTTTTCATGATTTGACAAATAAACTTGGAAGGGCGACGCCTACTCCCTCACATTCCCCCCCCCGCCTAACGTGGACGTCAAGCCCCTTTTCCCATCCTGAGCGTCCAGCCAGCCTCCGTTCCGCACTTTGGCACGTCTCGTTCTTGTCACTCAGCTTTACGTTTCATCCCAGGAACTTTGGCCTGGATCCTGGAAGACAATCAATCAATAAATAAGACAAAAACTCAAATTGGTGCTCCTCAAGGCTCCATTCTGGGACCTTCCTCTGTTATGTCTCGATAACATTGGAAACCTTTTTCACCTATTTTAACAAGTATTTATATCATATGTATAAACAAAATATTTCGCTTTCATATCAACAATTTTTTTGTTGCTGTAATGTCAATTTTTCAAATTATCGCACACTTTTTAGTAAGGTGAACTTGAGTTGACTTACTTTCCAACGATGTCTTTTATTTGGTTGTTGACCAGCGCTAGGTAGCGATCAATTTGAGCCTGCAAAATAATTACAACCCAAAAAAACAAAAACATTTTAAATAACAGGAGGCAGAAGGGCAAAACGGAAGATGTTCAAAAGACGACGAACCTGGTGCTTCTCATAGATGATGGGACAGCTGAAGGCTCCGATCACGGCTAGAGGGAAGGAAGACACATAATGGTCACATTGGACATGGCGATCGGTGTAAAAATTGCGTGTGGGCGCTGAACGCAAATGCGCCGCAGGTTGGAAAGCCCCTCGCTCACCCAGAATGACCAGCGTGAGTCCGTTGAACAAGGCGCCCACGTAGGTCAGGACCCACATCAGCACGGCAAACTGCAAAAGGGCACCAATGGCGTGAGCTTCTTGAAAGCGGGTCAAGAGGTCCAAGAGCAAGTCGCACCTTGATGGAGTCCACCAGGTCCTCAACCAGGAAGAGACGGCGGAGCTCGCCGACGGTCTTGTTGATTTTCTCCAGGAGGACGTCGCTGTACTTGTGCACCACATCCTCCGACAGCGTCACCTCGCGCTCCAGGTACTGCCTGCCAGATGCGCGGCAAGCGTTAGCGGATCGCTCCCTCAACATTGCTATGAAGGTGTGCGCGGATCGGGGGGGTTCGGCACCGTCCCGACCAGGCGCCGTGACGCGCACGGAGTCTGTAAATTCAACGGACTCACTTTCTTTGACAGGAAACATAACGGTAAGTTAAGAGTTCCATTCAGAATATGACTATTATCGCGTTAAAACATTTGCTTATTAAAAACTGGCATAGTCAAGTGGCATTTGAACGGCGGACATCCCTTGAACGGTTGGGGTAAATCGCGTTGCCAGCTTGGCAACGGAACATATTTGTCTGATGAGCGGAGGCGGCGGGGCGGGCAAGACTCACTTGAAGGGGTGTCCCTCGTCAGACTTCTGGATGGCCTGCAGGACGCCCTTGTAGATGCGGAAGCAGACGGTGACGGAGAGCAGCGCCAGGCCAACGTAGGAGCAGACGCTGACGATGCTACACGCCGTCAGCGACAGCAGCAACAGCAGCACCGCGCCGAACACCACGCCTGTCGTCTTCACATCGCGCCAGTGCAACAGATCCACCACTGAGGGAGGGCGCAGACAAAAACATTGACAGCATTAATTGGAGACTAATTCATGTCACCGTTGCTTCGGTATTCAATTCTTCTTTTCGATTCATCGATTAAAAAAAACAATTTTCATGCCTCGATTCCAAAACAGGATGCGATTTGGAATGGTCAGTGAAGAAAACGCACAAAAATCAACAGATTGGGATTCACTTCCTGGTTTGGTGGACAAACAACAAATGAGTGTGGGCAGAAGTTAGTTGTAATCACATTTAGTTCTTTCTTTTTATTTATTAATTTATTTTTTGCATGCAACCATGTGAGATGACGCCCTTCCTCGAACGGGGTCAATTGGCTCCGGTTTAGCGGCCGAGCGCCTGTGAAGGAGCTCATGGTACAAAACAGGAAGAGACAAAGGGAAAGCGGGCGCGGAGTAGCGCCGATGCGTCAGCGCGCCTCGGGGGCTTCGGACCAACCAAGAGCATGAGATGGATGACGGGAAGGTCAGATGACGTCTTACGCTTTCTTTGCGGCTATAAACTGAGATGACTCTGCACCTTTTTTGCCCCGTTCATCAACCCAACGGCCAAAGCGGACTAAAAACTTGTCCGCTTGCTTTTCTCTACCTGATGGCGCGACAAGTCTGCCATGACATCAAAATCTCTGATTTGGAAGAGGGGAGTGAGGAAGCATTCCAAACGCATTCTTGACTGCCTAATCCCAAGGCAGCTGTGATTTGAGATACGACTAACCCAAACTGAGGCGTGCTGTGTTTCGGGAACGTGAAGCTCAAAAGAGTCGCCCTTTGCATCAATCAATAGCCAGGGAGGCCTCAGTTTCAAAAACATTGGCAAGTACATCAGCCCCTCTCGGCGGCACTGCAAAATTGTTGACAAATTAAATACCAAATAAACTAAAAAGTAAGCGAAAAATGATTTTGCAATAAATTTGAATACAAGTAATCAATGGAACAATCAATGTAATTTATCCATTATAAAAACAATGCATAGTGACAGGCCTAAACTGTTGTGTATTTCAAAGAGGAAAACTGGCAGTCCATATTGCTGTACTTTATAGATATGAAAGCAGTTAACATTTACATATATTACTTTTATCAGATTGGCTGATTGGTTCGGTTTTCAGTCTACATGTGTTGCTGCACCCTTTGTGTTCAATCTGTTGCCAGACAGTTTATGGGGACACAACACGGATGCGATTTAGACATGAAGTGGACAAGCATGATGTGCTTTCCAAGACACAAAGTGCAGCTCTCCGTTTTCTGCTGAGTGTGAGTAAACTTCCAAGTGAGTGGCCAAAAAACAGTTTGACGCTTCTGGGTTTTTGTGTGTGTGAACAATTTTTGACTTGACAATTTGCCAAAGTGCTACTCCTTGTGAAGCGAGAAATCATGCAGTGCTCGTATCTCAAGTCTGTGATTGCAAGCCAAGGCAAACAGTAAAATGAAATCTGGCGTATGTTAAGAACCCCAAAAGAGACGTGCGGCGTGATTGTATTCAGTTTGTGAACTACACGATGTTGTGATTAATATTTGGATGAAGTCGTCTCAAAATCCGACGACGGCGAGAGGAAGAAAAAGAAAGAGGCGGTACCGCGGTCCAACTGGAGCCGCTTGGCTACATATGGTCTCAGGCGGGCTAGCATCGCCGGAGACCGGGCTAAAAATAGAGCCCGCATGACCGAGTTCAGCAGCGGCCGCTGATCCAGTTTGTGCGCCGCCGTTCGCTTCGTCACCATCCGACCCGAGTGGCAAGCATCGCACCGCGAACCCCAAGCAGGCGTGTGAACGCCATCCCCAGGCGGCGGACGGGGCGCTCTGCGGCAGGACAAAACGCCGAGCCGACTCGTCCCGCATGACCTCCGCAGGGGGGCCCCCGCTCAGCGCTCTGACTGACGCGGACGACCGCTTCCCTCCCTCGCCCCCACCGCCAGCGAGGTTGCTCGTCATCCGCACGCCCGCCACGGCAACACAAAGCAAAGCGGTCGCGACGCGCGTCCACAAACACGCGAGCAAAAGAATGAATCAAACGTGACGATTGGACTGACCCTGCTTGGCGTCCATGTTGAACGTCCGCGGAAACACGCAGCTGCCGCTCGGAAGCTCCGCCCACTGACGACGCCACGCATGCGCGGTTCAACGCGTCTAGTCGGGGAGATGCGCGCGACCGTCGGAAGCGAGAACGACGCGCGAACATGCGCAGTGGTGTCGAAAGCTTCGAGAAAAATCCCAAACCAAACTTCAGTGCTCATGCGCCACGTTGGAGATCTAAGTTTAAAGTGTAAACTGGTTTGTGAAAAGAAAAAAAAAAAAAAAGATCTCTCTCCCTCCTCTCTCTCCAATTTAGTCCTACTTCATTTTCATTTTTCAAATTCACTTACAATATTCCAAATTAATCCAATTCTAAGCACATTATCCCAATGCTATGTAAAATAGTACATTTTAATACAATAATGCGTTTACATTTAATTATACCCGATTATTAAAAAAATATGTTTGAAATAGTGTGCATGTAAAATTGAATATTTGAGACATTCGCAATTTCAATGAATTCACAAATTGTAATTAAATGTTAAAAAAGGCACACATGTAAAAAACAGTTAATCCTCATAAAATTACACTGGACCAATTATAATAAAGTTGTTCAATGTACAGGGTTTAAAAATGTTTTTGTTAAAAAATCATTCTACAAACTGACTGTTTTTAAGCCGTTATTTTGGGATTTTGTGCGTACGTACACTTCTAGTTTGATTCCTACGCACTCTTTGATCGGTAAGACCTCAGCCCTGTTGAGTGAAATGGAAATCAGCACACATTAAGACTTGGCTGGCTGTGAACGGGCTAAACCAGGGGTGGGCAAACTTTTTGGCTCGGGGGCCACATTGATTTCTAAATTTGACAGGTGGGCCGTGTCAGGACAAGATACGGTACATATAAAAAAATATATATGTTGACAGTCCATACCAAACATCAACAGAACAAAAGCATAAAAGTATTACCATACTTTTTTTTAATGTGAACGGTGAAACAACTATGGTATATGTCCTGTATGAAGGTTCAAGTATGTGAGCAACATACATGTGTGACAACACAAGCAACAAAGTGCAACAATATGTTGGCCAAAAACTGCAGCAAGCAGTACAGGTATATGACAAAATATAACAAAGTTAGGACTATTTGCTCCAAAATGAGACGTGTAAGAGACCTGGTTGCTTTTCTTTCGACTCACTCATTGTCTCTGACTTGACCTCCCCTCGATCACCACACACGACAGCGTTGCTCAGCTGATGTCGCGTAGCGAACTTTTGAAGCCAGACACGGGACGCTTCGAAGTCTTCATGCTCATAGTTAGCGCTCTGGGACTCGCTTCCTCTCTTTCAAGTTTTTAGCACGATAGCAGTCAAACCATTCAAGGAAACGTTTATTTACTCGACTGTCCGTCGAGTCGCAAGCAATTAGTTTCTGTATGGTTTGTGCATAAGAAAGACACCGGACATCAGAGTGTTGTTTATGTGCCGCTGTATTCAATACTGCCCCGTACAAACAAGCGCACGCCTTCCCTGTGCTGCTGGGGCAAACCATTCCAAAAGAGGGGTGTTCACTCCGCGTAACACAATTCACTCTGGGCATGGAAATAGCCAGAATCGGACTGAGCACAAATCACTTCCTCGTTTTTCAAAGTCTTGTAGATTTCAGTCTTTCAAACTCCAAGCATCTCCTGAATGTTTCGTATTTTGTAACCCGCTTCGTTTAATCAGATACACTTCACTTTCTCTACCGTGGCCATTACTCTTCCTCTTCGTTTAGATGCCATGATCGACAGGACGTGAAAATGTTCGCAATTGCAGTAAAACTCACTGCAACAAAGAGTCACTTGCATGTCGCTGTTTTGGATCCAGTAATAGAAAATAGCGGCGCGGACACACTTATTCCGTCGTATCGAGCGGGAGTTGCTTGAGTTGACTATACTGCTAGCTTCCTTATCGTCTCCCCCTCCCTCCCTGTGCTCTGCAACTTCAAGTAACTGCGCCATCTGGCGTTGAAATGCCTGTCATTACAAATCCAAATGAAATGAATGCAATCATTTATATCGAACCTTAATTGTGTTGTGCACCAACCTTCGGCGGGCCGGATTAAAAAGCCCAACGGGCCGGATCCGGCCCGCGGGCCGTAGTTTGCCCATGTCTGGGCTAAACCATGAGACATGCTGCGTCTTGAGGGATGGGAGTTTGCATTGACTGTATTTTGCTAGCATTTGGTCAATAAAGCGATTGAAAGTGCACCGGAGGCTCTCTCCCTCCATCTTTCCTCGCTCGCTGTGGAAGGCCTACAATTCATTCTCGGCACCAAATGGTACGTTGTACTTGAGCTTCTTTTGTGAAGTTTGAAACGATTCCAAACTTGCGAAACAGATACAAATAGGCTAAAATTTGGCGAGGCCGTGAAGCCGCAAAATAGCGAGGGACGCCTGTAAAACTAACGGGCCTACTGGAAGACGCTAAATAACCGCACGACCGTGTAAAATCCACTTTGGCGCTGAATGCAGATCACTTGACAGGAAGCCAACGTGCGGTGAGCACATCCCATCATATGACCTTCATAAAGACCTCCTCCGCCAACCACCAGCCTTCTGCTTCATCAGCTTCCAATGATGAAACGCCATTGGAATTTCTCTCGGGGTTAGCAATACATTTGCCCAAAAGGAGAAAACCTTCATAAACTATGAGAAGTGATATTTGATGAGAACTGATGATGATGACGCAAAAGGAAATGAAATGTTCGGCTCAGAATTGCAGCATCAAACTCAAAATACGATTTCATGCCAATAATATCAACAGACACGCTTTCATTGGTCGTTTAGCCACATCGTGAAGAGCAGACCAAGATTCACAGCAAAATGTCGGAAATTAAGTATTTGGATATCGTCCTGCAGTATCGATAATTGACGTTGGTGTGGCCACACTGCGTCGTAAGAGAAAATAACTTTTTAGTGTCCAGTCCCAGTCGAAGTAAATCAGGCGTCACTTGAATGATCCGCCCATCTTCCATCGCGCTCGTCTTTCAGAGGGTCCCGGCTGAGCTGGACCAAGAGGCAAAGTACCCAAGGAAATGTGCACCAGATTTGTCCAAATCCAAGATGAAGCCGTTAAGAGTTAGTTTACAGACAAACGAGTGAATGCCTGGAGTGTCATTAGCGTATTTGTAGTCCACTGCGACCAGTTATCGAGCTGTCGGCAAAAGACTGCCGGGCTCCGGAACGCTTCGACCTCCCCCTTCTGCCACGCACCTTTGGACAGAGCGCAAGGCGGACAAAGGTCCTTGGCTCGATGTTGCAATGATAACGAACAACTCCCGGCTCACAAGCAGACAAAACGCGCACACAAAATAGCAGATGGGAAATCTTGCGCAAGCAGAAGACGATCCGTGACTCGAATGATCGATGAGAATGTTTGCGCTTTGGGTGAGGGTTCACGTTTGATTAAGTCAGAAGACCGAGTCGGTCCGAACCCTTTTCCTGAGCTCAGCAAAAAACAATTCAGGTACGATCCGGTCCACGTTCAGTGAACGTGGACTATGCGTAGAAAAGAGAAACCCAGAGAGAGATTCTTTTATATGCTCATTCCCTTTTTTGCCAACTTTTCAAATGGCTCACTGACAATCTCTTCGGATCATCCTCAAAGAGGAAAACCGCCCAGTTTCACGGGCTTCACAGAGACATTCAAGGAGAAGAGACTCCAGTAAGCTGAAGATATGTCGTCATCGTCATGACAAGAAGCAAAGCGACAAAAAACATCGGCCCACATTGCTGGCTCAACTTGTCTTTAATCTGACCCAGCAGCGCTGCTAGATATTACGTAAAGCCGTGTGTACCCAAGCAACGTCTCAACATTTCATCTTTTGAAAAAGCATCGTGCCCCACCGGCCCAGTTTCACGCGCTCCACTGAGCTCCGAGGGGAGCACAGACAAGCCAACACGGTGCCCAACACAACATGTCATCCATCTCATCATGTCAAGAAGGAAAGCGAGCAAGATGTCAGCGTACCCTGCTGCCTCCACGCAGCTTTGCTCGTGTCCACGCGTGTAGTCTCCATGCCGGACAATCACAGGCGCACATTCCACATGGACGCCCACTGCCGCGGCAATGAGGAAGAGGAGGGAGGAAGGAAAGGGGAGGGGGGGGGCGGGGGGGGTGGCGTGGTTCTAACACGGCAAAAAGGCCAATGAGCAGTCAGCTGACCGTCAGCCGCCGGCGCTCTGACGCAGCAACAAAAGGAGCCTCAGCCCTGCCTTCACTGATTTGGCAATGAAAGTCAGGCTTTCAGACCTGCGCAGGTACAAGGCGGACCATACACTTTGAAATGTCGTCATTTTACGACATTCGTACTTGTATTCGTCAACATTCCTTCGCCCAACACTGCGACAAACATGAACTTGTTTTTTTTTTTTTAAACTAATAGGTGTATCAAGCCAGGCCTGGAGTTCCAAAATAGGGCTTTAAGAGAAGGGTGAACATGTTTTCAAGTCAGGGTTAAGGTTTCAAGCCGGGGTTCATGTTTCAAGTGGCCGTTTCATTTTGGCCGACTTTTTAACTCCTTCTAAAATCCAAGACACCACCGTTGCAAAGACCAGTAACACCATGCTAATAAAGCCCTGTTCAGACATTCGAAAAAGTAGTCCCGAGTTCTTGCTCAGCTTTCTCACGATTAAATCTAAAATGTTCGGTTCAATGGGCAGTTTGTACAGGTGTTTGTGAGCGACGGGGCTCCGGCCTTTCAATCTTCACGTTAAACAAAGACGCTTGAAAACTCTGAAGTGGACCAGAGGTGTGGATGTGCAGGTGCCCCGCCCTCGACTCGCCAGCGGTCCGGCCAAATCGGTGCTTTTGGGGCATTTTGAACAAGTACAGAAGCATTTCTGCTTCAGTAGTAGTAGCAAGGTAGCTCCACTTGAGGGCAGCGGTCTCCTCCAAAAGCTAACCTTACCCAAGCAGGACTGGAACATTGCAAGCACACAGGAGAAAAGCTTGTGGTTGAACTCCAGGACGAGTCCGCGAACCGCCTGAATAGCTCGCAGCTCCACATTGTACCTCAGGCTTTGGTTTCGACACGAATGAGGTCATCTTTTTGTGACGATTCCGTGGCGGCGCTAGCGGCAGTTCCCAAATACAATGTCACTTGCATGTCGACAGCGTTGGTTGCGCAAAAGTGCAAAGTCTGTCTCAACGCAGCCAGTGACATTTCACCTTCATCTTGGCCGCTTTATGAGGCGGACTCAATCTACGAGGGCAGAAATTGCAAGTATGCGCCTTATCTAGCCTATGAATCGACACTAAGACTTCCCCCGTACAGATTTCCAGTGACAAACGGGACCTCAAGACCTGTTCAGAGTTGTAAAATGTCAAGTCACTCCCACGTTCACACCAGTCAGCTGGACGACAAAATCTTTTGCTGACAGTTCTCTTTAAACAGACACCTTGGCGGATCTGCCAGTGTCGCAATGCAGGGAGGAGGCTTGAATTAGCAGGGGATCTCGCTCTCACACACACACAGAATTCATCCGCTCGAAAATGTCAGTCAAGACTCAGCTGAGCCGTCTTGTGTCGGGTGAGTCAGGTCGTTTGTGTTCACGTTGGGGTTATTCTTGCTTGCGGCAAGATGAGCTAAAAAGACAAAACACGTCTTCAGCCCTGTGCGAACTTGTCAGCGCACCAGAAGCATACGCAAGTTGTGGAAAGGAAAGGAAGCAAGACATTTGCGGGACTACTGTTCGCAGGACATGGACGTGCATCCTATTTCAACATTTATCTTTAAATCCAAAGCAAATGTGCAATATGAGCTTCTACGAAATATCGAGATTAAGCATGGGATATTTGAACAATGAAATGTCGGCACTGGTTTGGTTATTTTGCAAAATGGGATTGGGTGGTAAAGCGCTTTTCGATCCAGTTGGGAGGAGGGCGGGGCGGGGCTCCTATCTATGTGGCACGTCTGTGGGTGAGTGAGTGTTGCCTCCTCAGATTAGCATTGTGGCTTATTCGCTCAGTTAGCTTGTGCATTTGCGGACTGATTTAGTTTGTTTAGCTGGAGCACAAAAACAAACAAACAAACAAACAAAAAAGCATTGGACTTACCGGGGTTAATAAAATGAATGGGTTAAATGAACAAAGAAATTGCCAAAAAGCACGGATGGTAGAAAGTGGAGGTGGCATCAAGGAGCTCACGAGGCTTCTGGTCGGTTGGGAGAAAAACAGCAGCGACAAACAAAAGTTTGATGGTCATTCTATGGATTAAGATGGAGAAGGCAATGAAAACGGAATGTGGAAGGATGGGGCAGGGGGGACGGGTGCCATGACCAAAGTTAATTTGTTTACCTGCCAAAATGTTCACGCGTGGCATGTTGAACGGTTTGCCGCTCTCCGCGCTCTCCTGCGCTGCCGCCTCTTCAGGCTTACGGACAGCGGCACTTGGGCGCGCCGTTTGGGATGCTGGCTCCCGGACAGAGAATTTATCTGGATCGGGATCAGCCTTGCTCTTCTGGGAGGAGGACTGGGTTAGGAGCAGGTAAGAGCTTTGACTCAGAACTTCCGCAGCTATCTCGGGAAGAACCGGAGCAGACGCAGAAAGCTGCTCAAAGCTGCGCACCTCATCCAAGGGGATCTCCGGGACCTTGGGGGCTGCAAACTTGGAAGTATCGAGAGCCTCGAGAAACTCATCGATGACTCCCTTCGGTGGTCTCTCAATAAACTCAAATTCCTCGGAGGAGACCTCATGCTCAGAGACCTCGTCGCCCACCTCGGGCTCCTCCAGCTCCACCTTGGTATTCTTCTTCTCCACCTGGAAACTGGCAGGGTTCTTGGCCATGGCCTCCAGAACCGGAGACAGAGAGTCTGCAGTCGGCGACTCCGAATCGGAATCCTCGGCGGGGGCTTTCTCGCTTTCAAATTCAACGGGCTCAAACTTTCCCGTCACCTTGGGAGGAAGGTGACTTGAGAACCAATCTTTCTGCTCGACCTGCTTGACAGGTTCCTCGACTTTCACTTGCGCTGGGGTGGTTTCCTCAGCCTCTTTGACCAGGTCAAACGCACCGAAGCGTTTCACTTCTTCATCTTTTGCTTTGTCGGACACTTTCACTCCCATCTCATCAGCCATCTCCTGAAGCAGAGACATTTTAGCATCCAGAGCAAAGGGGTTGTTGGCTGACAGGTTGATCGGGGGGTTGGGCGACTCCATCATCCTGCGTTCCAGAATGGGGCTCTGCTCGTCAGGACTTCCCTCCGAGGAGCCAGAGTCCAATTTGTCGGGGTTGAGTGGGGAAGACTTCAGGATGTCTGGAAGCGATGGTGGCAGCGTCGTATCCTCTTCTTCCTCCTCTTCTTCATCTTCCTCCTCGAGGTCAGATGAGAAGTGACCGACTGGCTGCATGAGGGAATCAATGGCTTTCGTGCCTGACTCGAACGTTTTCCCCTCATCTAAGAATGATGGCGGACTATCCTGGAGTTCTTCAGATTGTCGGGACTGGACAAGATCCGAGTGGGACTGTCTGACACCTTGGCGGCTCTGGGGTCAGATTTGGACTCGCCAAAGTTGTAGGAACCGCTGTCCGCCAGCGGGGAAAAGCCATCAAATGGGTTATTGTTCTTCTTCGCCTCGTACATCAAGTCGTCATCTTCATCCGAAGGGTTGCTGAGCAGCTCCGACTCGTACACGGGAGAGCCAATGGCGGCTGCTGCTTCCTTGGAAAAGGAATCCATCGAGACCTTGGCGTTGTCTTGCGATCCGAGAAGCGGTGAATCCCAGTGCTCTGTTGGGTTAGAGGAGGCAATGTCAGACTTGACAACCATCCGGGGGGTGACGGGGGAGAGTTCTGAACTCAGATGCTTCTCTTCAGGTGAGAAGGACACTCCGCTGTCTTCACATAGAACGTGAGGCCCCGGGTCTTTCCCTAAGCTCAGGTAAGGACCGGTTAACTGATGTAGTTCACCCTTATCCTGACTGAGGCCCGGTCTGGAATGTTCTTCGTCATCCTCCCAGGACATTTCCTTGGACCGGACGGCAGGGGCCCGAGTGCAAAAGGAGCCTTGGGATAGGGCGGATCCCGGAGGATAGGGCTGGTTGGGGCTCTCTGTCAAAGAGAGCTCTTCCAGGGAATCGGGCGAGTGGAGGGGAGAGAGAGGGGAGATGGGAGCAGGGGAACCACCCTTCTTCCCCAGGTCTTGAAGAGAAAGGGGAGGAGGAAGAATGCAATACAGCACATATCAAAAGACAAACTCCATTCCGTACAGTGCCCACCAAACCTGGGTAGAACGCGTACCCCGAAGCCTTTCGGCGCTCAACACCAGACAAATGCTGCTGAAAGGTCAACTGTGGTTGGTGGACATGCTCCTGGCCAGGGTGGGGCAGCCTCTCGCCATCATGCCAAAACATGTTTTTTCGCAAGGACGACTACAACATTGACTCGTCAATATTGAACCCGAGTGGGGAAGCAAACCAAATGAGATTCGTGAGAACTTCTGCAGTGGTCGGCAGGAGTGTTTTTGGTATTCGAACCTTGAGATCTTGCAAGGTTACGGGGGACAGCGACAGCCCGCCGCGGACAAGACTTTGCAGCATTTGTCTGGTGTCCATCTACACATACGTGCTCTGATACAGGAAGGGCCGTCCAATATCCGTCCGTCCCAGGTCTGGCACCAGTAATCCATGTAAGGCGTGGTCGACAAATTGTTGTATAATGATTCTTCTCAAAGCACAATACGTGTCAATTGTCAGGTCAAACATCTTATGACTTCAGACCATTGAAGAGAATCATTATGAGCTACAGTCGACTGTCAAGCTTGCCTACAAATGCCAACGGTCACAACGACACACCACGAGGCAGCGCAGAAGTGCCACACAAGTCACACGTGCGTCATGCTGCAGGAGTTGAAGTCTACTTGTGGCATGCACTTCCGGTTCTTTTCTTGTCACTCGAGGCGAGTGACGGGAATACACAGCGGCGATGACACAACAGTGGAGACGAACACAAAGACGAAGAGGTGGGGGGAGGACAAAGCGAGCAGAGACAACTTGCCTGTAGGGAATTGCATCAGAGGCTGAGGTTTAGAAGGAGAAGAAGGAGCATCTGCGGAAGAAACGACAGAAAGCGGCAGAGAGCGAAATCAGTCAGCTTGTCATGACAGCAGAAGGGAGCGAAGCATCCGTCCGTCTCCATTGCCATATCTTCAACAGTCAGACCACTTTCTGACTCATCAACCTCAAAAAGGGGACGTCCCATTACAGCGATGAACACGAGAGGAAGACAGACGGATGAGCGATCAAGCCCGGATGGCACCGAGTGTGTGCGCACTTGGCCAATGTTCTTTTTTGTTCGTTCAACATTGTAAAGAAATTTGGAACATGTTCAAGATTTGTTGGCGACAAGAAAAATTGTCTGAGACCATTGGAATCATTGACGAACGTCTTTGCAACCTTGACCGAACACCCTGGTGAGAAAAACAACCTTGGCCACGTGCACCTGGCAAACCATCGTTGCTCGGTGACATGTTACAGACCAACCCACTCTACGAGTCACCATCAATTTGTGGGGAAACATAATTGCAGTCATAGTAGGAATAACCAGAAAGTGGCATGTCGTCAGACGTGAAGCCCAGAAGTGAAGCCTCCGCATTCATCGGTACCCAACAAGTAGCTCTGAGTTTCAAAAACAAATAGATCCCTCCTTCTTTGCTTAGTTTTGTTTCAGCATTCATTTACACAACGGTAAATGAACAAATGTTGGAGTATATGTATATATTGCAAATATATACTTTTGTTTCCTATTATTTGATGAGACAGTGGAATAAGGCGTAGAAAAAAAAGTAGTGTGTTTCCGGTAACCCGACCGACCGAGAATTTCTACCTCGAAAAAAAAACTTTACGGTCGGCATTTTTTTCACACAACCTTCTACATTTTTGTGTAATAATAATAGTAATACATTTTATTTATAAGCGCCTTTCAAGACACCCAAGGACACTTTACAATACCAAAAAAACACAAAACGATACGGGTTGAGCAGCGGCAGCCAAATGCGCCAGCGTTCACTCAACCCGGAAGTCAGAAAGAAACCACAAGGCAGGGATGCTCTCGCGATATTCACGTTGAGCGTGCGTGTCGTTTGCCCTGTCGTCTGTCCACAACATTGAATCATGGCGGCGGCCACGATCTCCGACAACAGTTTAAACCGCGTTTTGTGTGTTGCAGTCGCATGCTCGCACCATAACATGAAGAAAATAGCACCCATCAGAGATGAAGGTCCTCTGGATTTTTATGAAAATCTCTCCGGAGAATTGAGGAAATTTGCCTAAAATTGAACGAAGACGCGTTTGAGATCGTTGTTTTGCTTTCACGAGCGTAGCCATGTTGAGACACTAACACTAGTAACAGTAAAGAGATTTTCGTCTCTTTATAAACACACTTGCTAAACCCCATGGGAACGAATAAAAGACACCGTGGACAAGACAGTTGTCGTAAAAAGTATATTTGGACAAAAAGGGAAACACACAGATTGGGAGAAAAACGTGTCCGTCCGACTTAGAGTGTCGTCTCGGCTATCTTAGCTTAGTTTAGCTGTTGTTGTTGTGTGTGACGTCGTGTGTGTGACGTCGGGTGTGTGACGTCGTTGCGTCGGCGCTGATTGGTTGAAATCAAAAGACGCGCTTGCGTACATGTTCGCGCTGAAGCATGCACAGCAGAGAGAGAGCACTAGCAGCGGGCGGACTATCTATTGCTGAGGCTCGCTTAGCTTGAGTGGCGTCGCCACAACAGTAATAAGCTCGCCTCGCATTCTCATGGCCTCGCCATATCTCGGAGATTTAAATTTCGTCGAGAACGGAAGCGCAAAGGGTGCAGGTGTGCACACAAAAGGAAGATTAATCATTGAATGTCGAGTATTTGAATAGCGTTTTGTGTAAACTAATTCATGCGTGATCGGCCAGGTGTGTGTGCGCGCGTGGATTTTCAGAAAAGTCCACTTTCATCTCTGATCCATTGATGTACTGTATCGAAAAGATTCAGCAAACTATTTGACGAACACCACGGGCCGTCTAGGACGCGGACGCAGAGGTAGCTGTAACACCCAGCCGCCGGGGAACCAACTCTCTCACCGCCGCGGCGAGCGGGGGTTTCAATGTCTCCTTGTTTTATGGTTATTTTGTTTACATTTTTGATGGGGGACGGGATAAAATAAAATAAAAAACTTTGTCCGACCTACCGACCCTATGTTGAAATTTCATGTTACCGGAAACACACTACTTATTTTTCTACGCCTAATCGATACAATAACCGATGACGAAAATATTGACGAGTGACAGCCCTAATGAAATGGATTTTGTCTTAAAAGTGCTCGAGAAATAGTTGAGTTGGGTAGAAACAAAAAGACTTTCTCCATAAAGAGCTTTATCTATCAGCTCAGCGTCAACTCCCGCAGGACACTGGAAAATAAAAGCAGGAAGTGGAAATGGCGAGCGAGGAAAGAACAACGTCAAACAGGGCGGGGCACCTTTCATCAGGACATTTCGAGTCACCAATCAAACTATCAACTTGGCCACAGGCGATCTTCATCAAATCAAGTGTAATGATCAAAATGAATCATGCGTCCAATTGGTCGTCAATCACAGACGATGAATCTGGCGGAACGTTTGGTTGGTTACCTCTGGGGTCCACGTTTAGATTCCAGCCCTGGACACAGCCTAGGAATGAACCAGGAACGACAACCGTTAGCTTCTTTCTAGCGCAACAATGCTAACACCCCCCCAAACCTTCATTCAACAATAACAATCATTCCCGAAAGCTCCATTTGAGTGCAAGAAACGTTAAGTCATACAGTCGTACCTTCACATCAAGAGACTCCATTCCACTCAGAGGATAATCTGTGACCGAGCCACATTGTGTCCATTATTCCAAATCCTAATACAGCTGGGTCACCCCCCAAAAAACAACAACAAAAAAGGCCCTTTCTTTCATGTACACATTTAAGAACATCTTTATTATTGTGTTTGTAGTAGCACTAACTAAGGTAAATTCAAGATTTGAAAGAGCTGTTCAGTTGGACGCCGCTCTCTCGCAAAGATCCTCTCAGCATTACCATGTTGTATGCTGTATCTTGGAATAAATTACCATCATTCCAAAAGTCAAGTTCATTGCTTGAGTGACAACAGTGAGCACCATTTTCCGTGTTTTTCCATTTTAATTATAGCTAGCAGCTAACATCAAAGCCATGCTCCACAATCCCAAAATGCGAAGAGAATATCACAGAAGGAGTGAATGCAGAAATGAGGCAAAAATTCAATTTGCTGAAAAGTATTTTTCAGTGTGTTTAATAATTTTCATCTGAACTACTTCATGAACTTTTCTACCATATATAAAGACGAGAGAGGGAGAGAGAGACAGATCTATATTTTCTTGGGATAGACGTCATCCTTTCCAGCATTACCTCCAATGACTCAGCATATTATGAGTAAGCATGAGGCGGGCCGTGGCAGTGCCAAAAATATTGGACCCGGGGGATGGATGGTCTGTTCACATTTGGTGGTCCGCCTGTGTGTCTGTCTGTCTGTCTGTCAGCTGCCGCGTGTGTCGGCACGTTAACCAAAACAGGCCGGCGCTCGCTTCGCCACTCCTCTGTGACCAGGACACCAAGACAACAAACAGTCCAGTAATCCATCTGACCCGCCGCCTCAGTGACACACTCGGATGGATGTGGCTGAGCCGAGACAAGCATGTAGGTCAATCGGACCTCCGGTCATTCTCACGAGAGGCGACGCAACAGTCACAGCGGGAGTCCTCAGCTCCAGACTCCAGAGCCTTAAGGAGCTTTGAGGAAGCCAAACATTTTGAAAGATGAGCTTCCATCCGGGGCAACCAAAGCATCAGGAAGTCAAGATGATTTTGGTTGAAACACTTGAACAGAAGGTTTTGCAGATTTGAAAGCCGATACTCCTGCAAAGAAGTGTCACCATAGGAGCCCCTATCCAGAGTTTACAAGTCATGTACACTGCGCAACGTGAAAGGAACGAGGGTCATCTTCGACTGAACCAAAATGACAAGAAAATATTTGTAGAATTCATCATCAAGAGCGAACTATAAATTTGGGTGGGGAAGGGGTTCTGGAATTCACAGTGGAAAATTGTACTGCAATGCCTGTGAAACTGTTAGGCTTCCTTTGTCCACTCGACGCGGCATCAGTACCTTTCATGCAGGCCGGCGTCGCACGAAAAACAAAATGAAAAGATTTAAACCAACAGCGCCGAAGAAAAGCAAATGAATTGAAGCTAGGCTTGCTAAGCTAAGCCTAGTTGCGTCTTTGTTCCGTTTGTGGTTTGGTCCATTAGGCGGCCCCGCCCTGACTCCCTGCCTGGCTCTCCCCTTCTCTGGCTCGCT
This sequence comes from Hippocampus mohnikei, assembly GCA_026261675.1. NCBI lineage: Eukaryota > Metazoa > Chordata > Actinopteri > Syngnathiformes > Syngnathidae > Hippocampus > Hippocampus mohnikei. Next base: position 1,786,264 of record JAKGUB010000329.1, on the reverse strand, counting down.
CTGCAGGCAGGCTTCTTGCATGCCTGCAGGCCTGTTTGCCTGCAATCTGCCTCATCTCCATGTACAAAGCCAACTCGCATGAACAGATTCATTCCTTCATTCATTTTGCCTCAGGATGTTCACCCTAATCGCAACCGGGCCTCTCTGCTAACTAGCAGTTTCCAGGGTGCCGGTTAAAGGCGGTGGTGAGCTGTGAAAAGAGCAGATTAGCAATCCAAACACAGCTTGGTTGTAGCCACAAGGAACGAGGATAGGATGGTGCTGGAATCGGGGAGGAGATGCTGGGAGAAAAAAAAATGCGTGGCCACGTTTAGCGGATTCCTTTGTTGTGACTAATCTGACTTAGCCGGGCTCCCATTATCGGACAGCCCGGCGGCGCCTAGGCCGCCGAACTCGACATGGCATGCTGACTCGAAAGCACTGAAATGCTTCAAAGCCCATTCAAAGGACAAATGTACGACACGGCAACTAGCAGAGGTGTGAAGAAACAACCACGAGCTCACGTTTTAGTGGACGAACGTCAACAAGCTCCTTGGGAGTGACGACCAAGCGTGAGTGCGGCAACTCATCCGAGGTGGATCGGCCATTTTTTACACGTTTAAACGTGAGCAAGGTGGTTATTTCCCCACCACCTAAGTGCGTTTACTTTGACTATCGCTGCCGTTTTGCTACGAGTCCAAGAAGAGGAGCGATTCGGCTTGTCCGATAAAGGAACTAGACTGCTCGCAGCGGGCGGAGGCAGACGCACGCCGCTCGTCAGATCAAAAACCCCACAAACATCGGACAGAAACTTCGTCCTACCTGCTTACGCGAATCATAAAGGCTGAGAGAGGGTGGGGATCGGCGCTTTTCGGCGTCAAACTAGACGATGATGCAGCACATCATCCTGTGACGTTTGCGTCCAAACAGGTGGGCCGCGTCACACCCCATCAGTCGTTTCCGCCAACACAACGCTGCTAAATGGCTCTCTTTCCTTCAATTTAGCTTCTTTTGAAAATGCCTCCTTCACCTTTAAGTTTGCTTAGTGTCATTGGCGTTCGACAAGTGTGGCTGTCTTGCCAATGCCGCCGTCAAGCAGGCGCGGAGAGCCGCCGATTAGCCGCTAGCTAACCGGCTAACTGGAAAAGCAGCCAGTTCGCTGATCGTAAGCACAAAATGAGCTTCCGTGAAGGAATCGCGTTTGCGAAAATGTAATTTTTCTCCCGACCAAAGGCCACCTAAACGCGGCCGGGTCACGGCGGTAGCCTGCGGGTTATGCGAGGCGCTCTAGCCGCGTCCAGACGTCCACAAGCGGGCGTCAATTGTTGTTCGGGGCTCGCGTACATTTCCCCCACAAAAAAAAAATGTCTCAGGAAGCGCTTCAGACAACATCAAACGCCACAAGAGTCGTCTCCCGCCGGTGACGAGACGAGCGTCTTTATACTTACAAGATACTGGAGCCCGTGCTGGCTGTGTGTCGGCCGGTGTCTGCGCCGCGTGTGCGGGGGATGGCGCTGCTGGCTGGGTAGCAGGCGCCGCGGGGAGGGCGTCGCTCTCCGGACAAACCTGTGGCTCCGCTTCTCGACTGGCATCGGATAGTGAAGGCGTGTGGCGGAAGCTGGAGGTGTCTGGCATGAGCTGATCGTCCTCCTCCGCCTCTTGTTCTTGTTCTTCCCTCAAATGTGGCACCGGCTGCGGGTCTAGTAAGTCGGACTCCTCCTCGTGGGGTTCCGTGAACCCGTGTGGCTCCACATCTTCAGCCATGTGCCGCTCCAGGGCATCCTGGGCTCCGCCGACCAAGTCCACGATGTCGTCCAGGCTGAAGAGGTCCTGCTTCGGCTGCTCATCGAGCGGAAGACCGGTGTAGAGTTCGGGCTCGGTCTCGGGTTCGGCCTGGTAGTGGTGGACCAAGTCGCTAAAGAGAGCCGAACTGGACGACACTTGCTGCTCCTGCTCTTCGTTGTCTGCCATCTTTCTTTATCCAACTCGAGTGACGAAGACCAAAGTTTCAGCGGCGCTCGCCTTGACACCAAAAGTCCGCTTTCGACACGAGAAGAACCGTGAGGCCGAACCGGAAGCTCACGACCGGTCAACGGTCAAGTGTACCCTGGACGCCGACAAAGTTTGGACTAAGGCGGCACACAGACAATCGAACCCGAGTCAGGACAGGCAGCGCCAAGTTGAAAAGGCAAAGCGGATGACGTGTTCCGACCAATCAGAGTCCGACTCGGCCTTGTTGACATGCAGGATGACCAATCAGACTAGGCAATTGCTGGGCACGCCTAATAGGCGGGAGTTGAGGAGGCGAGTGTTCTGTAAATGGAGAAGTTTGATCTGGTCAAGTCTTACACAACAACGTCGGCAGTTTACCACTCCTGCAACAGTTTGCAATAGGACGTGGCAGCCTCACTTCGAACAGAGGAAACACGCGTACAACATACATTACACAATGGTTACTTTCAGACTCATGACGTAGCACAAGGTAATGAAATGCATATGTCACCTAAAACACGTCCCAATGCAGTAATTAGATAGTATGTACGCGGCAAATAGTTCAAGTTCAAATTCAAGTCACCTTTATTGTCAAATGTGCTACATGTGCAACATACAGCGCAGATGAAATTTCTTTCCTCAGGAGAGAGGAGCCGCCATCAAAAGAACAGTTAACATGAAATGACAAAATAATAAATACAACACAACACATAAGACACAGACAGTCCTGCAATCTTAACCACCTTTTCTGCAGTTATAGATGAAAGAGGAGCGAATCAAAGTGTCCAAAGTCCCAGAGAGTGTAAGACATGAAATAAGCATAAAATAAACATGTCCCAACATGTGTGTTTGGATTGGATTGGATTGGATGAACTTTATTGTCAAATGTACTGTATGTGTAACATACAGCACAGATGAAATTTCTTCCCTCTCAACATGAAACAAGAGGAGCCGCTGCGGGTGTCCGCGCCGCCATCAAAAGAAAAGTTAACAAAAAAATGACAAAATAATACAAAACAACACATGAGACACCGACAATCGTGCACGCTTAACCACTTTCCTGCATACACTTTGTTGTCTGAAGCAGTTATAGATGAAAGAGGAGCGAATCAAAGTGTCCTTTTCAACAGTGGATCAAAGACTCATGCTACAATGTGCACACGTCTGCTTCTTCTACATGTAAGGTAAACACCTGCTCTAGGCAAGGAATTGGAAAGAGCTTGATCCAAATATCAGGGAAAAAAATCAAAGCGAGTAATTGATGCTTAAGGTTGATGATAGGACGAGGAATTTGTGTATTTGGTGCGTAAACAGTTGCTGTGCAAAACTTTTTGCATGACATCAAAGCTCGCACACAAACAAATGCAAATGGTGAAAAGGGAGCGAGCAGAGTGTGACCTGAGCTCCGAATCTAAAGTAGCACGTCATCCTGAGTGATTTATTTATAGCATGGAAGCATGTGTAGGTGCAAGCACATCCAACTGCTTGGGATCACACAAGACACGTCGTCGGAAGAAGGGGCTGATGGATACCATTTGAAGGTCTTCCAATCTGTGGATTCTCAACCAGCCCCAAATCCTGATTCGGGCAGTTCCCAACATTGCGAAAGGACCTTTGGAAAGCTCACGCCTAAAAATTCGCAGCTTGAAAGTCAAGTCATCCCACTGAGGCCAGATTGCCGTTCTTTGCCAATGCCATCTGTGAATTACAGATCAAACATACTTTGATTGAAAATAAACAAAAATTGATTTCTCAACAGTTCCGACCGCTAGCCGCAATTGACTGCTAACAATTTCCTGTGATTCAGGTTGCATGCAACCAGAGGTTAAATGTGACCTAATTTGTTTTTCTATCCATTGTTTTGTGAACGCTAAACTTACAGGATGCCGATGATGGCAGTGTACCCGAACACAAAAATATATAATATTAAAAACACACAGACACTGTTAAATTGTACAGATGTTTTAATCAAGTACTACGAACCAGATAATTTTAGGAGGTAGTTTTCCAGATTTACTACCACAGGCTTTGTACGATACTGGGAAGTCCTTGAGTCCATGTCTTCTATGGAATTATGTCGAAATACTTTTCGACAGAAGACATTTGGTACAGTACAGTACGTACAGTTATCACAAGTTCCTTTCTTTACCTTTCATTCATTCTATTCCATGATGTGTTATATAATACAGTGCGTTTTTGTACATTGAAAACATGGACCAAAAACATTTTTGGGAGAGGGACTAGAAAAGTTTACTGGCATGTCAATTTATTTCAGCGGGGGAAAGAATGGTTTGATCGTTGAGTAAATTGAGTTACAAGCTTAGCCACTTAGCAAATTCAACTTGTAAGCCAATCTACTGCCCGTATAAATACAATACTTTATCGGCATCTTAGAAACTGCTGCTCGATTGGTGGTGGTTCATCAAGCACTCGAGTGTCAATGTGTTTGTGTTCTCATGTGTGTTTGTGTGACAGTTGTTGCAAGCTGACACACAAAGTTATTTTTAATCTGGCCGGATGGAGTTAAACGATAACGACAGCTGCTCGCATAGTGCCCAGTCGGCGCTATGCTTGGCACTATTTACTCAACACAAACTCACGACTTTGCCATCCAGGTGACACAGCTAACAGACACAGTTAGCGACTAACAAGTGGACACAGTGAAGCATTTGGCAGACGCATTAGCATGTTGCTTTTTTATAACGCAGTAGCTTTTAGAGGCCAACAAATAGAGTTAATAAGCAGCAGGTGACAATATTGTAGCATTTCGTTCACATAGTGAAGCATTTAGCGGATTAGCAGTCAAGTCTATTACTCAACGCACGCACACACACACATACACACACAGAAGTCTTTGTGTCATCACTAATGTGTATGAAACACACACTCTGAGCGCCCCCCCAAGACGATTGACAACACGAGATTGTTTGTTTACCGGTGACCACTCTCTCCACCGCGTGGATATCAAAGTCATGCTGACAAAAAACAAACTAAAGCATCAAACCAGATGACATTGATTGACTGATTCAGTTGAAATCATACACATTCAGTACAATAGGTCGTGTGTGTGTGTGTGTGCGTGTGTGTGTGTGTGCGTGTGTGGTGTGCGTGTGTGTGCGTGTGTGTGCGTGCGTGTGGGTGTGCGTGTGTGTGCGTGTGTGCGCGTGTGTGTGTGCGTGTGTGTATACGTATAACTAATCATTCAAAAAGTTAAAATATACAATGACAGTGTCGGTGTGTGCATTTTATCGCCACCTGCTGGTCATCTGCCATTTATTTGTCAAATTACGCTATCGGCTGGACATTCCCAGTACTGTATTTGTTCTCATGTTCAAGGAATAAAAGTCATGTACAACTTTTCATCGCTGTTATATAAACATACGTGTGTATGCACACGCACTCTGGTGTTTTATGTCGTTCTTGAAAATGGGCACTTTATTTTGAATTCCTCCTTCTTTAGTTCCGAAACTTCCCGTTACGACACAGAGGAATACAGCACTGCAAAGTGCCAGTTTTGCTATGCATCCGTTAAAAAACAAACAAAACAAAAATAAACATGAAAAACCTTAAACAAAAAAACAATACCTAAGAATTCATACACATTTGAAAACGAAATATTTTCTAGATGTAAACGTGTAACAAAATCAAACCGTAGGAGTTATTTTTCGGGCATTGCAGCGGGCGCACTGCCCGTGTAAAGTCGTTTAGAAAACCCCGCGTGAGGAGCTGAAGGACCTCTTTTCTGCTGCTCCGCCATTTGAGGTGAGCCGAGAACAACATGACGCTCCCGAACTAATCGAATATTCACTGTCAATTACAACGTTAAGCATCAAGCACACGAGAGAAAATTTGTTTTGTGATTGTCTCGTTTAGGTGGATTGTGCGCCAGGATGCAGATCTTTGTCAAAACCCTCACGGGGAAGACTATAACCCTCGAGGTGAGCGACGCCCCGTCCACGTTTCAAACCGCTCTCACAATATCAACATTTGAACGCATTAAACCTCACTTCGTGTCCCTGTGACCCTGTAGCGTTTGGGGTCTCGGGGGGTTATTAAATGTCAGGCAGAATCGAGTTGAGATGGTTTCGAAGCATGTTTCCCGGCGCTAAGCTCAACTAGCCGTTAGCCGAGCATTGTCGACACGTGTAGCTCACGAAAAGTGACACGGTGACATTTTCCTGTTTTTAAACTCGACATAAGCCTGCGACGCATGTCACACGGTGTCTAAATTGCCTCTATGAAACACCTTTTAGCTGCTTGACTGTTGTCCTCTCGAATAGGTTGAGCCGTCAGACACCATCGAAAATGTCAAGGCCAAAATCCAAGACAAGGAGGGTAAGTTCGTTTCCTGGCTCCAAATGTTTTGAGAAGAATTGGTATTTTCCCACAAACTACCTGATTACAGAAACACTAGCGCATGCGATTCAGGCCTTTCCACGATCTCTGCTGTGTCATTAACTCATCATGAGGCTTGATTTGTAGTTGTTTTTGTGCTTTCTATGGTCTTCTATTAATGTATTCGTTTGTTGTATTCATTCTATTTGCTCAATGCACAGCATTTCGTACAAAGCGGTGGTTATTCGAAAGTGCTCTAGAAGTACAGTTTTCTCCCAGTCGGTCTCTAAGCATATCAGCATGTTCAAGAGTGGCCACACGAATGAATCCTTTTTCACCCATGTTTTGCACAGACATTCATTTGATTTTTTTTCTTGCAGGAATTCCTCCTGACCAGCAGAGACTGATCTTCGCTGGCAAGCAGTTGGAAGACGGACGTACTCTGTCCGACTACAACATCCAAAAGGTGACATGGCAATCCACCTTACAAGTATTTACTGAATGGAGGAGTTTAATTTTGGCAATTGAGAGCAAGCTTCTGGATAATGATCTCACTCTGGACACGATCGAACAGTTGAAGTATGGCAGCGCAAATGTAAGAAAAATAATTCCATCTCCTTGTTTGTAGGAATCAACTCTCCACTTGGTGCTGAGGCTGCGCGGCGGTGCTAAGAAGAGGAAGAAGAAGTCGTACACCACCCCCAAGAAGAACAAACACAAGAGGAAGAAGGTCAAGCTGGCTGTGCTCAAGTACTACAAGGTAACCACGCTCAGCCGGCGCAATCCTCGGCGGTCGCCCAACTGATGTTTTTGTCTCGCCAGGTGGACGAGAACGGCAAAATCCACCGTCTTCGGCGCGAGTGCCCGGCGGACGAGTGTGGCGCCGGCGTGTTCATGGCCAGCCACTTCGACCGCCATTACTGCGGAAAGTGTTGCCTCACTTACTGCTTCAATAAGCCCGAAGACAAGTAGGCGCATGGACAGTCAATAAACACATAACATTTGTTCTGACCTCAACAGTCTCTTGCTCGTTTGTCATCAGCTATGCGAGTGCTCGCATATGGTTGTGCTAAAATCTACGGAGTTTTCTATTTTGCATTATCCACAGTCTTTTATCGTTGAGAAAACGTGGCTACATGTTTATGGTAATTAGTCTCCATTTTCAAAGCAGACTGCAAGACAAAGATCTGCTTATACTTTGGATCAGGGCGATCATTTTGACTGATTTTCCGACCAGTGTTATGGAGCAAACCATGAATTGCATCAAAAGAAGTTTGGTTGACTGGTTCTGAATTAAAGGGGGTGATAATGTAAAACGCACCCCTGCTTTAAAAGGATTCAGATCTGCGGTGCATGTGAATTTCATGTCGTCCAGCAGGAGGTGCTGTGACCAAACAATTTTGGCACACCAAATGAAGAGCATTTGAACGAAAAGTCAAGTTGTTTTATGTAATTAGCATACATACCAGATAGGATTTGAGTTAAACTCAAGTACTTTACAAAGTGTATAATGTGAGTTGCTTGATTTCCCCGCCGATGAAAGGATTCAGGTTGATTTTCCCCACAAGTGAGAGGACAGCAGTTGAGTACTAAAAATAAGGTTATTTACTTACAATTGTTATATTGGACAGACTGTATACACTTTTTGTTTCCTTGGTAAACTCAATAAGGCACAAAAGAACAAACATTTCTATACACCTTTCAAGGCTTCTTGCATATTAGAAGAGGAAAAACATCAAAGTTGACCACTGAAAAAAAAAGCCACTCGGACGATACAAACATTTAGCAAATTTCAAGAGACACCACTGACATTTTAAAACAAGCACAATGTCCAGCAAGGATTCTGTTAGCGTAGCATAGCACGAGGAAGCGGATGCAAACCCTAAAGTGACTTAATTTTGCCCATTAAAACATTTGAAGTCTGAATGTAATAATTCAACCGAAATATTCTCTTCACCACAGGTGTCAAATTCCAGTCCTTGAGGGTCGCTGTCCAGCATGATTTGTTTCCCCCTCCACATCAGGAGCCCCATCATTTGAATCAAGTGTGATGGAGGGAAAGATGTAAAACATGCAGAACAGCATCCCTGGAGAATCAGAGTTTGACACGTGTGCTCGACATTACGGCACGCGCTGCAACGAGCTAACAAAACTTCACATCAATGTTCCTGCTGTAGAACGTCTTAAATGACAACAAAGGCATTTACAAGAGACTGATTGGACGTATGAAAGCTCAGTGGGAGGAGCCAATGGCCAACGCTTACCTGCGTCAGCAAATAAGAATTTGGCCGTTCACTCAGTGTGCAAAATTAGCACATGGTCGTTTTGGTTAACTTTGGTTTGTTTTAGGGCTGCGCCATTAATTGATGATTACAGAGTTCATTGGTTGAGATGACTTGGAACAAATCTGAAACCTAAAAAGTATTTTCTGAAGAAAAAAAAAGTTTCAAATACAGTATACTCGTTTTAAGAGCTACCTGCCTACAGGGGCCGCCATATTTACATCTGTCCTTTCTCATCGGTGTGAATAAGAGAGAGTGCGAGGTGTCAGCCCTTCCCGCCATGCCGTTTCTGAAGCAAGCCAGACAGAATTGGGAAATATTCAGCAAGAACAAGCTAAACATTGGGACAGATCCGTTGATCGTGGAAGCGAATAGCAGACGCAATAGCTCGCAAAGGCTGTTCTGGCATCGTTGAAGTTGGTATCCCGTCTTATATTGTCATATACTGATTGCGAAATCATGTTCAATCACTAATTAATTAAGCTGTCATTGTTGAAAATGTTATACATGGCAAGCTCGTCAGGGTTAGCAGCGAGCGAACCAGGCGAGATGGAAAGCTCGTGTTTACCATCGACTCTTGAGTTCCTACGGATCTTTTTTTCACACTGCAGCCTCACTGAAATGTGCCGTTTTAGCAGGCAAAGGTGCGGCTGCAGTCGTGATGTCACTTCCGGACGACGACGCTATCTCTCAACATGGCGGCTCCCCCGAGGGGGTGAAATATTAATTTCGTATTCCACAAATGCAGGATGAATCAGAGTACTGTGTTTCGACTAGTGCTGGCGCAAATGACATATCACCCCCCCCCCAAAAAAGTGGGTTTGGTTCCCCTTTAAGTGACGATACAAAAGCTGTCTGTTGACACCAAGAATTGTTGTCAATTACAGGTAAGTGACGAGCAGCTGTAATTGACACGAAGAAACAGGGTTGGCGTCCACACTTTTTTTTTTCACAAGCAAATTGGGGAAGGGATTAAATTGTGAATATCCCTAGTTTGTGCTCTCGAATGCATTCCCTTGGACGTCCGAAAGGCACTCAGAGTGTGTGAGTTGGGCGTGGCGGAGCGCCCTCTGCTCCCCTTCATTTTCGAATGCAGGCTACGGTTCAAAACCAATTAGCAGCGTGTGCTTGAACCGTATCCACCTGTTCGGCCTGACGTTCTGGGCGCTCTGTGTCCTCAGTTGGAGCGGCGAGAGCACGCACCGGCACTCCACACAATTCAAGAATGCTCGGAGTTTCTGAACGGTCAGAGTGAAGCAGCGCGCGCTCGGTTCGCATTCCCGAGCGCACCCCTTATTCACTTTTGCAAGCAAGCTAATGCTAAATTAGCATCAGCGCTCACACTCATAGCGTCATCACATTTGCTAACATTGTCGTCCATCACATACAATTATTTTTACATCACGTTTGCATACTTGAGTGTAGCGTTTGTTATAAATAAAATCCACATTCCCTGTCTCATCGGCTCTGCCCACTGAGGTTTGGCTCCACCAATGAGATTGCTTGTAGCAGCAAGAGCTCCACCTCTTGTTTACAAACAAACAAAAACAAATAAACAAAACAAAAACAGGACGGTCCACGTCTCCACGTTGATGACTGCGTTGTCTCCCTGCGGCCGAGACATTTTCCAAGACCAACACAACGAGCAAATCCAAAATGTTGAAATTGTTTTTGTTTTTTGAAGTGGACACGAAGTGGATAAGCCGGACAGGAAGTTGGCAAAAGGGACAGGAAGTGGTCTGCGTTGCTTTCACAGAAAGCGCCACGGGAGGAAGACGAGAAGATGGACGAGCGCCATGACTTGGGCTTTTGATTTTCCCTTTTCTTCCGAATTGTCAGACGCGTTTTGCGCTTCAGATTTTGATGTCCTGCGACTCGACCATCTTGGCCAGCGTCTTCTTCACCCTCAAGATAGTGAGGCGGGAGGCGGGGCTTGCTGACCAGCACTCGCACATCAGCTTCAGCATGGCGCGCAGACACTAAAAATAGCACACACACACACAGACACACACACACACAGAATTATGGGGAGCCCTCGGTCTCCAGGAGGTGGCGGCAGCCAATGTGGGGCGTGGTCTTACCTCGTCGCTGTTCCATCTGTTGGACACGGTGGGGCGCAGGCCTTTGACGCACACCACCTCCAGCATGTCCTCGTACGACGGGTCCGATGGCACCATGTCGTAATACGGGAGCTGGTACTCTTCCACCATTCCTGCGCACACAGGCACAAAATGGCACACAGGATGAAAACAGTTTTTTTTTTGTGCGCATGACTTTATAGCTAGGCTGGGAGAAGATCCTGGGCCACTTTCAAGCTCCTGGATTCCTCTTCTCCTTTTCAACCTTTGACCGTTTTCAAACTGCCAACTCCAAACAGTTTAGTCCCAAAGTTTTTGTAATTTCAAAATAAAAGCCCAAACTCAATACAGTACTTTGTTTCTTTTATATATTGAATTTCCACCATTTTGCATCAATTCAAACCATTCTAATTCGAAAGGGTTCAGTTAATTTCCATTCCGAAAACACTTCAATTTTCCAACTCGAATCTCTCAAGTCGCAAAATTCCCATTCCTCATTTTATTAAAAAAAAGCCACGAATAAAGACGACGACGACCAAGGACTATTGGAAGCTCGGCGAGCCCTACGGCGAGCGAGCTGAAATGACTCCATATAAAATCAACCTTGAAAGCTAATGCACATAATTCTTTGACCAAGACCAAAATGTAAGGTGTTGTCATAATTTCTATTCATTACTTCTGTAAACGTCAAATGTCACTTCTGTTGACAATCCGGGTCGCTGCGCTGTGGTCGACCGGTCTACGTCCGGAGCGGTTTCACCTACTTTTATACCTTTTTTTCCCAATTTCTCACCTAAACTCCCTGCTTTTTCCGGTCTACGTCCGGAGCGGTTTCACCTACTTTTATACCTTTTTTTCCCAATTTCTCACCTAAACTCCCTGCTTTTTCCTAGCTCCACAGGCCCGCGTTACCTCAGCGCAACTGTTCGAGCTATTAATTCCGCACTTTCCCCCTTCGATTATCTTTTTTCATTCATTCGTTAGCCCCGGCGCTAACGGCTGGCGAGTGCTACAGCTAGCACTTCGGCTCGCCCGGTGCACATGGCGAGTTCTCCAAGCCAGTGCTAGCGACAACAACTCTGCACCTCCACATTGATAACGGCTCATCACAACCTGAGACTCACGGCAATCATGACCATCTACACGAGGGAACAGCTGCTGCTTCTCAGAGACGTCCAGCTGCCGGTCTCCTCGCTCATCGTCAGCCTTCCCGACGCGATGTGCGTCCGCGGCGCGCAACTCAAACCGGCGGCCATTAGGACCCAGAGGAAAAAAAACAGACGGAGCAAAAAAAAGAAAGGAGGGCTCCGGGCAAGGCTGCAGCGCGAGGGTTGGAAGCAACGGGCACTACCGGCGATCATTCTTGCTAATGTCCGATCGCTACGGAATAAGACCGACGAGCTCCAGCTTAAGGTAAACAGCTGCTACCAATACAGGCGTGCTTGCATCCTAGCATTCACTGAGACCTGGCTCAGCAAGGATGACACCGACAGAGCCATGCACATCGATGGATTCGGGTCTCCCATCAGGCTGGACCGTGACGCAGACGCCACCGGTAAACAACATGGCGGGGGCGTGTGCCTCTATTTCAACACTCGCTGGTGCTCCACTGTCCACGTGAGGGAGAAATTGTGCACCCCAGACATCGAGCTCCTCGCTGTGTCCTGCCGTCCCTTCTACCTGCCCAGAGAATTTCCCCAACTCTTCTTCATCATCGTTTACATCCACCCCAGAGCCAAGCCCACCACGGCGACCGAACACATAAGATGCACCCTCAACAAACTGGAGCACCTTTCCCCCGACTCTCCCAAATTCATTATGGGAGATTTCAACCACTGCAACCCAGAGAAATCCCTCAAAGGCTTCAACCAGTACATTACATGCACCACCCGCCAGAGAAGGCGCTGGACAAATGCTACGGCTCCATCCCTGATGCATACAAGCCCGCCATCCTCCCCCCCCTCGGCTCTGCTGATCACCACACCGTCTTGCTCCTCCCTGCCTACAGACCAGCCATAAGGAGAGTAGAGAAGGTAACTAAAACCATCAAACAGTGGGCGCGGGAGAGCATCATCACCCTCCAGGGTTGCCTAGAGTCCACGGATTGGTGCAACCTTCTCTCCCCCTCGGCGATATCAATGTCCAGGTGGATATAGTCTCCTCATACATTCGCTTTGTGAGGAAACCATTATCCCCTCCAAGACTGTCACCATCTTCCCCAACAACAAACCATGGATCACCAAGGAACTGAAGGAGATAATCAACAGGAAGAAGCGCATCTTCTTCACGGTCACCGAGGTGGAAAAGAAGGAGATCAACAGGGAGGTCAAGAGAGCCATCAAGATCGCCAAGCTGCAATACAAGCGCAAGGTGGAGGAGAAACTCAATGGTGGTAACCTCCGTGCAGCCTGGCAGGGCCTGAAGAAAATGGCAGCTGTGAACACCACCACCAGCACCGCCCCATCCTCATCCCTGGGAGCAGCCCAGCCTCCTCGCCAACGACCTCAACTCCTTCTACACCAGGTTCGAGACTGATAACACCACGCAGCTCACCAACATCAGGTCCCACCTCCAGCCCGGTGACTCTCCAATAACATTCCGCTGAGGGCGTTGTGCGAGCCCTCAAGAGGACCAAGATCAACAGTGCACCAGGAGCTGACAACATCAGTGGCCGGGTGCTCAAGTTCTGCGCCGACCAGCTCGGGTGCGTTTTCCAGCTCTTATTCCAGTCCTCCATGAACACCGCCACCGTCCCAAAACTGTGGAAGCACTCCACCATCACACCCATTCCCAAAAACAATAATCCTAAGACTCTGAATGACCTCCGCCCTGTGGCCCTCACCTCCCATGCGATGAAGGCCATGGAGAGGATCGTCAAGCAGCACATCCTCACAAAGACCAGCTCACGCCTCGACCCCCTCCAATTTGCATACCAGGCAGGCAAAGGTGTCAACGATGCCAAAGCCTTCATCATCGACACCATCCACAAACATCTCGAGCTCCCCAACACCCTGGCCAGGCTTCTGTTTGCTGACTTCTCCTCTGCCTTCAACACCCTGCAGCCTGACATACTGGCACAGAGGCTCAAGCAGAACTTCTCCCTGAACACCCAACTCATCCTATGGATCCTGGACTTCCTCACACGCAGAACACAGAGAGTCAGGATCAACAACGACCTGTCTGACCTCCTCGCCACCTCCACAGGCTCCCCACAGGGCTGCGTGCTTTCGCCACTGCTCTTCATCCTGTACACGGATGAATGCAGGTCCTCGCACCCCAACAGCCACCTGGTGAAGTTTGCAGGCGACACTGTCCTAGTGTCTCTGCTCTCCGACTCCACGCAACACCATGGTCCCGCCCTGCAGCAGTTCGTCGAGTGGTGCGGCGCCTCCCGACTGGAACTGAGCGTCAGTAAGACCAAGGACATGCTGATGACCTTCTCCAGGAAACAGAGAGCTTGCCTCGACAATCCCCACCACCATCCAGGGGCTCCAGTGGAAACTGTATCCGAATACAAGTACCTGGGGACCATCCTGGACAACAACCTGAGGTTCTCCTCCAACACTGAGGTGATCCTGAAGAAATGCCACCGAAGGATGTACCTGCTCAGGAAACTGAACTCCTTCTCCGTCAGCAAGAAAATCCTCCTGACTTTCTACCAGGCATTCATAGAGTCCGTCCTCTCGTTCTCTTTGGCCTGCTGGTTCCACTCCCAGAGTCTGCAGGAGAAGAACCGCCTCGACAGCATCAGCAGAGTGTGCTCCAAGATCATTGGACTTCCCACTCGCCCACTGATTGCAGTGTGTCAGCAGCAGATTCGTGGTCTGGCTGCTCAGATCATGAAGGACCCCTCACATGCTCTCTTCCCCGCATTCGAATGGCTGCCTTCCGGCCGCAGGCTGCGGTGCCCAGCTTGCAGGACAGCGAGGAGGAGATCCACCTTCGTCCCCCAGGCTGTTCTTCTCTTAAACTCTTAAACTCTTAAACTCTTAGTCCAATGAATCCTCCCACCCCCACCACACAGACTCGCACACCCCATTGTGCAATACGGGTTACAGTGCAATACTTCGATGTGCAATACTGTTTTCACAGTGCAATTTTGTTCTCACTGTGCAATACTGTCTCTACTGTGTCCTTACAGTGCAATACTTGATGTGCAATACTGTTTTTCTCAGTGCAACTTAGCTTTTACTGTGTAATACGGTCCATACTGTGTCCTTACTGTGCAATCCTGTTCGATGTGCAAAACTACTTTGCTGCTGGAACCACAACCTCAAGACCTCAAGTGCTAAGCTACTCTCATCCTATGTTTTTCCTTTGTTCTGACTGTCTCTATAAGAAGCCGCTCTAGCACAACTCTAATTGCCCCACGGGGATAAATAAAGTTTTCTGAATCTGAATCTGAATCATTTTCTTAACAACCCTCATGTTTTTATTTTACTGTGTTAAAGAATTTGAGTTGTCTTTATATTGTTGGTTTGCATCAGCTCTAAAAACCTTGGCTGTCTGGCACATGTCAGCGGGCCGTACCTCCGGTGACGCAGCGTCTCGCCATCTCCCACACGACCAATCCGTAGCTGTACATGTCAGCCATGAGGTAGGCCTGGAACTGGTTCTTCTTCAGGCTCTCGTCCAGAACTTCCGGCGCCATGTAGCGCCGCGTGCCCATACGTGCACTCAGGGGGATGTCCACCTCATTGGTGTCGCTTCGGGAACACAAAGGGGACAAAGAACGGGTCAGGCGAGACGGCAGCGGCCGGCAGCGGCGCCGTCGACGGAATCCCGGTCCGACCTGTTGAACTTGACGGCGAGGCCGAGGTCGGCGATGCAGCAGGCGCCGTTCTTCTTGATGAGGATGTTCTTGCTCTTGAGGTCCCGGTGGGCGATTGCGGGTTTGCCCTGCGTGCCGTAGATTTGGGTGTGGAGGTGGCACAGGCCGCAGGCGGCCGAGTACGCCAGGCGCAGGAGCGTGGCCGTGTCCAGCGTGGCCGTCTTCAGGAAGTCATAGAGCGAGCCGTTCTCGTGGTAGTCGCTGATGAGGAAGAGCTGCGTGAAGGCGCCCGTGCCCTTGATGTCGGCCGCGATGAACCCTGAACAATCAGAAAAATCCAAAATACTCCATCACCACTCGACAGCGGGCCTTCGCTATGAATAGCACATCGCCAACGCTCAATATGACTAATATAAACAAATGGGGGATTTGGTTAAAATAGGGGAAATAAATAAAATTCGGTGAATAACGGGTGATAGGTACCCCCGCCCCAAAAAAAGTCTATGATTATGTGAATCGGCAAATCCCAAAAGGTGAATATCGAGTACCCGCTGTACAGGGCACTACAAAGGGAATCGTGATTGGCGTTCACAATTCTGTCTGACGCCTCGTTTCCATGTCACATTTCAAACCCTCCAATTTGGTGGATGCAACGCTGCCTTTTTCACAGTGTTGTGTGAAACGAACGTGCTGAACAATCACATCCAAGGATCATGACTCTTGAAAGAGGAAAAGATGACATCATACAGGACGGTGACATCATCTCGGGTGTGCGTGAAACTGCATCTACCGAGGATGTTGTCGTGTCTCATGAGGACGGTCTGGTAGATTTCAGTTTCTCGAAACCAGCTGGCCTCCTCTCGGGTGAAGAACACCTTGACGGCCACCTTCTCGCCTCGCCATCGGCCCAGCCACACCTCGCCGTAACGCCCTTTGCCGATCTGACGCACCATCTGGATCTGCTTGGCGATGGTCCGCTGAACCTTTGGGTGTGAATTATGTAGCTTGATTTGATTTGACTGCAATGATCGCTCGCTCACTCCCAACACGTGGGGCAACATGCGCCACTGATGCAGTGTTAGGCTCGTACCAACAGGGGGAGCCCGGAGCCGCTGCCGGAGCTCTGCGATTGGTGGATGAGGTCTTTGAGAGACTCCCCCACGGGGATGAACACTTCCTGTTCCACGTCCTTCTGGTAACGCTGACGTTCGCTCTGCCACTTGTATCTTGACACGCACGCGCAAAATATGTTCACAAAACACATATGTACAAACACATGCGTGCGCACACAAACACACCCACAAAGACACACACACACACACACGCACACACACACACACGCACGCACACCCAAGCAGACAGACACAAACATTCCAGTCATGTGACAGCAGAATGTGATGTGATGTCATGTTTGTGTGCGTCTGAAAGTGAGGATGAACTGACATTAAGACTTTGGCTTTTCATCAATGAAAGAAGCCCATTTCTTTTAATCTAACAAAGTTATCAAAACAAAAGCAGAAGGAAAAAAATCAAATTTATACAAGTTTAACATTTAGAATGTGTTTTTGATATTTGTTACTCAGTGAGTATGATTTGGTGGCACTTGTGTGTAGCGCGTAGTGCAAAGGTGAGTCTTTGGCGCACCTGTAGTAGCAGACCACCGTCACACAAACCAGCGTGCAGCAGCACACCGTCATGGAGATGAGGAAGGCCAACCAGTGGGGGCTGCCTTCTGGAAACAAGATGGAGGCAGATCGGGGGCACAGTGAGGGTCAACCAGGGCGATTGGGCGGCGGAGCGGACGCCGCAAAGCTGGAAAAACAACAAGACGTTACCTGAAGGAGCCTGCGGGGGCAATGTGGGCAGCAGCTCTCGGTTGCAGAAGTCGGTACTGCAGCACTCGATGGTCCTTCTGGTCTGAGCGTTGGGGGAGTCCTGCCGGTCCAAAGCGAACCATCACCTTACACACATCCTGACTGCGCGCATGGGTGTGTGTGTGTGTGTGTGTGTGTGTGCGTACCTTGCACTGGAAGTGTGAGCCCTCATACTTCATGCATCCTGACGTGAGGATGGCCTCGCCGTGCTCGTCCTCCTCAATGATGGCGAAGCACTGACCGTTGGTTCTGGGGAACGACTCTCGTCACCACGCATGTCAAAAACACCCCTCCCCGCACTCCCTGAGAATTTTCTAGATTTTTCCTGAGAGGAAGTTCGGCACGCGAACCCCCACTCAAAGAGTTTTCGTTGTTGGACATTCGGAGGCACGGCGCACAGGGTCTCTGAATAATATCTGGTCAACGGGAGCAAATCACGCTGTCTGCGAAGGCTGAAATTGTCTCTCGCTTTGGAAAGGGAGTCTCCTAAACGGAGCTCAACCGAGACTACCAAGTGGCAAAGTGGATGATTTCAACAATCACCCGTAAAGGCAACAAAATCCAATTGAAAGATGATCAATAAACGGCTTCAGCGAGCGGCACGTCCCGAACTGGAGAAAAGGCACTTTTCATTTGCTGACTGAATGTTTTCAGAGGAAAAAGTAGGAACGCTACAGTTGTTTGTTTCATGTCGAATAAAATCGTTTTTTCTTCAGACTGTGTCCACATATCTGTAATTGAAAACGTCTGGAGGAATGGCACGAAGCGACGGGGGCGGCTGCAGCTTACTGGCAAGTGTTGTTGGTGGCGTCTTCGGGACAGTGGCCGGAGCAGTAGCAGCTGAGGAAGCGAGCGGCGTCCTCGGGGGCGACGGTGGAGTCCTCGCCGGGACGCCTGGCCTCTGCTTTCACGCCGGTGCCCTGGAGGACGTGGTCCGGGTTCTGACCTGCCGCTGCCAACAGGCAAGACAACAAAATCGACGATTAGCAGGAAAACAGTGAGCGAACGGCTCACTCCCGAAACCACAAGATCAGAATTTTTGGGTGGTCTTCTTCGGGAACAACCTCAGTCCTCCATCTAAAAACCCCAATCGCTGCTGCAGTTGTCGATAGTAAAAAGTCGCTCGGGCATCGTCCGCCCGCTCGAAGGCTCCGAACACATTGGATTCTATCTGCTTGTTCCTCGGGAGGTTTGATGACATCATCATGTGGCGCAGATGAGTTGCGCAGCGTTATCAGCGAGTCATCCTCGAGGTGAAGCTTTCTCCTTTATCAGCGTGGGGACATTCTATTTATAAAGTCCTTCAGAATAAACTTTTCACAGCTGACGTTCCCTCTGCACAGCTGACATCGAAGTGTGTGTGTGCGTGTGTGTTTGAAAGAGAGGGCCGGAACAAGATTCACATTTGATTTTTCCATGATGCCGGAGGAAAGAGAAAGGAGAGGAGAGTCTTGAAGCTTCTTATCAGTTGTTGTTCTCGGCACTTATCTCCTTCCTCCCCAATCTGCTCTTTTCTTCTGCGCGGCGCATTCCAGCCTGCCTTCCTCGCAGCAACAACGCCAAAGTGCGCTGACATGTCCGGACTTGAAGCGCATACACGTTGAGCTGCCCGGTTGTCATGGAAACAGTCGCCGGAGTATACCGCCTCTCCCGACAAAACATGCGCCCCCTGCACTGATGTCATCTTCCATCTTAGAGGGCCTGTGAAGGGAACTCCGAGATTGATGTCTCGGCCCGCCTACATGAGACATGATTGAAGAGGACTGCTGGAAACAAAAACCGACAACTAATGTTGGATTGAATTGTGGAGAGAACGCACTAAACTGTTTTCGAGTTCCCTTTTTTGGGGGGGTATGCGCGCGTCAGTCAGAGTGGAGACTGAGGTCTGGCAGAGAGCAGGCTGGGTAATCGGACTCTTAAAGTCACTGTGCTGCACGCAAACACACACACACACACACGCATAAATACAGGCATGTGCACTGGCATGGTTGCGCGCACACCACGAATTGGCATGAAGAGCGACGCTACTTTAAAAAGATAAATATTTAAAAGTTGTTTTTGGATCAAAGGAAAAGTTCCTGAACAATGTTTGTTTCCACGTTGTTTTTCCTTGTTCTCACCGACTCGCCTCAACAGATTAAATCAAGTGCTGACTGTGGCAAACTGTCATAACAGGAGAAAGACTTACATGCTCATTATTTGTGTATTTTCAAGAATTCCAAGGAAAAAAAAAAGAAAAGGGAAATGAATAGCAATTACGAAAAAGTCTTTCAATACGTGGAGAGTTGTCCAGAATGTGGTTGCCAAGTTTAAATGGACTCATCTACTCGTTTCTTTAATTATTTTTTGGGGATAATTCACATGCACTGAGAGGCACTTGTAAATCAAATGGATTATTATATTGACAATAACCAGGTACACCCCTACCCCCCATACTATTGGTCATTGCACACGTGTGGGTGTTATTTTTACAAATTATTGAATAAGCTAAAGTGTTGAAAATAACTTGCTTGTGAATGGATTTTACAAATAAAATCCCCCCCAACTGAGAAGTGATGATTTTGGAGGTACAAGAATTCTGCCCGATGCAAGCGAGATAAGCACAACTGTACCGTGCTTTGTTTTAGTGGCACGCAAATATTTAAAGTACACAACTAAAGTATTGTTTAATTTACGTAGGGATTTGGTGAAAAAAATGCTGATAAAATGCATCAAAAATGTTCTTCATTTTTGATGCATTTTATCAGCATTTTTGTCATTTAGTCACAGATTTGATGGCAAAATGAGAATAACTCGGCTCGAAACATTATAGAGCGGCTTGACATGCGCAATGTAAATAAATCAAGTCAGCTAAAGGTAGCCAGCATGGCAGACTGAGAGTTTATCAACCTCTTCATGTCATTATGTCCAAGTGATAGATGGAAAGACATTTGCGGGTTGTTGGGGGCAGAAGCGGGAAGCGAGCCCTCTTCAAAGGGCAAGCTCCTCTCTGGTGGGACCGAGGGAAATTTCCGGAGAACAATGAGCGTTTCGTGCCACCGACCGCCCGTTCCATGTCATACAGGAAATGGTTCATGTGCAAAAGAGGAAGCCGGAGCGGCAACAAACGGCTCTACAGCTTCCTGCGGCGCAAGGCCAGAGAAAGTTTGCCAGCTCCGCATCCGCAACGGCCGCGGGAAATGGCCACTGTTTCGACACGCTTTCAATGCGTTTGGGGATTTTTATGGGCGGCATGTTGTCAACTTAAGGCCATTTGGGCAGAGGAAAAAAAAAAGGTCAAAATTACTTTGACGTGCATTTTTCCTTTAAATATTTTATTCAGTAACTGGTTCATAAACCCAAAATGAAATATTTAAAGTAATTTTTGCTCAATTGTATTATTTTATTGTCAAATTAAGTATTTTGTTAGTTGCATCTAGTTTTCCCCAAAAATTGGTCAAAGTCTCTCTCTTTTATCAAATAATTGGTTAATTCATTTTGCTTACATTAGTCATGAATCATCGAACGCAAACATCGGCAAACAAACTGATAGATATATTTTTACAAAATTTTTGTCATCAGAAATGCGATTGGATAATCTGGATCTTAATGCAATATGTCAGAAAGAAATCAAAGTCATATTTATGAAAGATGGGTTCGGTTCAGCAACAGGTGGAATTTTTTTCCTCAAATGTCATTGCTACAAATGACAACACGTAAAATCGATATGTGTAAACTTTTACAGGTCAAATTTAAAAACCAAACAAAAAAATTAATTGAAAAATCTGATGTGCTAGAAAAAAGTCAAAGCATTTAAAAAAAAATCTGTAAAAATACATTCAAGGACAAATAAATCGATCGCCGATCCAAGTGCGATGATCAAAAAGAAGTACTTGACAAAGACGTCTGAACTTTTTGGGGGTTTGCTCCACATTCGCGTTTCTCAATGAAGCGCAGTCAAGCGCGAAGGCCCGGCGCGGCGTGTTGGTGGTACCTTCTGCTCTGAAGACCATCAGCAGCGTGGCGGTCGCAGCGGCCAGACGCAACAGGAGCCCTGCCATCCTGCGGCGCGACTGGACGGATGCTCGGGCGGGACGGCGACGGGAAAGGCGGGACGGACGTTGCCGCCGCTCCCGATCTGACGTTGGAGTCCGGCGGCTTCACCAAAGGTGTTTTGCTTGTCTGCTATCACAATATGAGAAGAGGCTCCTCTGGCTCGCTGGCTCTTTGAACCCGGAACGCTGACAACACACAACCATTGACAGTTTGTGAAGACGTACAAGTGGGGCAATCGGGACAAGAAATGATGATGAAGACAACTTTTGACACACTCTCGGGCCAGCTTGTCTTCGATGTAGGACTGCAGTTGGCCAAAGCGACGGCTGCTTCAACCGAAAAGTGGCGCATCTCCTGTGTCGTGCAGGTCATGTTCCTGAAAGGTTTTTTTGTGTGGATCTACTCTTGCTCGACATGTTTACAGAATTTCGTGTCATAGAGTCAAACTGGCATCGGGGGCTTGATTTTGAAAACATTCGAAGAAACCCAATAATGAATGCTTCAAATCAAAATGGCTCACTTCCTGCGTCCATGGCTTTGGAGACTCCTTCGTGGGCCGACTCGTGACTTGACATGTCAACCAAATATCATGTTGTCAAGTCAAACTTGCTTCGAGGGCTCAATTTTCAAGAGAAGATGAGAGTAAATGCAATTTGTTTCAGGCGGGCGTACTGTAATCAAGCACCGGGAACACTGGTTTTCTTGTTCCTCCGCACCGGCGCGACCACAGCATCGGCAACACCAACGATGCGGCGAGCTACGGAACCCGAACGAAATGATTTGTCCAAGATGTTGCGCAATTACGGGCGCAGCTCGAATATCCGCAAGTTGCAATCAAGGGGAGCCGAGAGGGGGTTGGTGGATGATGATAAGAGGGAAGTGGGGGTCATATGAGTGTGCGTGTGGGAATGAGTGGCAATGTCCAGCCAGCGTCTGTCACTTTCCATTTGCCAGGGCGGGACAAAGGGGTCGGACCTATGACCCACTTTTCACACATCTTTGGCTGGGGGGAGGCGTCCTAATGAGTGCGCCTGTGTGCATGTGCGAATTCCCACTTTTAGCAGAACATCGGACAAAGCGTCCCGATGGTGGCCGTTTGCTCGTTTGGGTGCGCGAGTGAACAACAACAACGAGGTTGTGGGACAAGAAAAATAAGACATGCAGATGCTGGCGCGCCGACAAGACGAGGCAGGTTGAGGAAGCTCCCACAACCTTCAATCGACCTCCCCTGTGCACCCGTCCAAAGGCCGCTTCCCTTTGAAAACAGTATGGCTGTCGCATGACATCATAGGTGCGCACGTTATCTTTGACATGAGGAAGGCGATTTGGAAGTCTGTCGCTGTTCGTTTTTGAAGCTGCGGTACAACCCCAAAAATCCCACAAGGGGAAAACTCGCTAGGCCCACTGAACGCTCACACTAACAAATTTCTTCAAAATGTCAGGTTTTTTTTTTTTGTATGAGATGGAAAATGTTGATTAAAACCAGATATTTGTACTTAAATTAAATCGGATATTTGAAGGCCTCATCAGCCAATCCAAACTTATAATGAAAGTGATTTATGCCACGTATGGAATTAATGGAGGACATTCCCAAAAGCATCAAAACAACCACACGATAAAGTCTTCGTGCAGGCAAGTAGCGCCTTAATTTGGCTTTCTTTTGTTCAAACAAAATGTGGTCGTTTGTTTGTTTGTTCTTCCCCAGTAAAGAGAAATCTCTGAACCCTGCCAGCAATTTTGGCTGTCACTCCGGTCAGCGAAGTAGCGTATTTTCACGGCCATACAAGACAAGATGGGAGCCAAATGAGGCCGGCAGAGCAAAGGATTAAAATGTCCAAGAAAGCGTCTTTTATTAATTTAACGAAGAACATGACACTTTTCACGGCAGTCGGAGTGGAGGATGGCCACCTTGTCATGCACCGGATGTTTCTGCACCATGGTCGTCCTTGCTCGGATGGATGGACGGCGCCGTTTCATAAAACAAAACCACGGATGAGTTGATGTTGAATTCTCTCACGGCTGCTTGATTCCTCCGCACAAGTGATAATTTGCAGTTGAAACGGCGCTCGATCAGCGTGTCTTTTTGTAGGAGCCATTTTCGAGATGTTCTTTTGCACAATGCACGTACCGGCACGATTGACGCCGACTGGGGGCGTGCCTTCGGCGTCCTCTTTCGCCTCCTACCCTTCCCACTTTAACGTCCGCATGCTGTCCTTATTTACGTCTGTCTGCCTTTCCTCGATATGAGGAACGTGTCGGCACAACATCGGTCAGTCAAGCAGATCCCTCCTCAAAATCACACAGCAGCAGCATTGACAGATTTTGGAACACGGCACATGTGCAAGGCGACCCGCACGATTGGGCTCCCCTGTCCATTTGGGAGAAAATTCAAGACTTTTATGTCCGTCTTGTGCTCGTGAAAATACGGCAAAAAGATTTCTCTGTACCGGAAAGAAAACATTTGAACAAAAGCACGCAACAATCTCTCCCGAAAAGACGACCGGCTGAACGCTATAGCGCCAGCTCCTTCACATGGTGGTCAGAAAGAAAGCAGCCATTGTTGTGCGGAGCCACCTGTAGATGGGATAGAGGAGCCTTAGAAGCGGGCAATCAGCCGTGACCAGCGCCGCGCCCGCATCCTCCTGAAAAGACTCTCAACCGTCCTTTGCAAGCATGCCGGGAGTAGTGCTCCAAAACTACTTTTCATTTGATTGCTGAGCCAAATAGAGTGTCTACCATCCAAAAATCACATTCCGGTGATTCGGGAGGAGGGAATGATGAATGAATCATTTACTAATTCCTTCTCCCTAATCACTGCAAAGGGGATTTCTGCCGAGGTCCACTCGATCAAAATCGCGTTGTTAGATTTTGAGTGGACTTGAACACTAACGCCTTGCTGTATGAGGGAAGAAAACAACAACAACGGCGCTGCCACCTTTTAAGCCCCTTCCCCCATGGAGAACGTCTGCGGCTTGGAGGTCCAGACATCAATAATGAGACCTTAATGTTTGTCCACTTCCTGCTCTGGAAGAAGAGTGGCAGTCCAAACAAACAAGCCCGAGGCAGACAGCTCGCGCGCCGCACAAATAAATCGTGTAATGACCGAGATTGGGATCGCGGTGGTGGCCTCGGTGGGGGTTGCGACGCAATTCGGCCGGGGCGCTAAAAATGGAATCGAGTGTCATCTCGGTTGACAATCTCGTGGCCTTCTGTTGAAAACAAGAAACACTTTCAGCACAATTTCCTGTCACCTCACACCAAATGTTATTTGTTTTAGTGTCCTCTAAAAAATGGCACTTTGCTTCTTTTTCAACTTGCGTGAAAACTAAGAGCACATAAATATGGTACCGCGTCACATTACGTCTTCATCAATCAAGTGAAGCGTGAAGCTTTTTATGCAACACTTGAGACCGATTCTTCATTTAAAAAAAAAAATCTAATTTCCTGTGTGGGGAAAGAGGTCAAAAAGTTCGAGGGGGCCAAATACTTTTGCAAGCCACGGTAGTCGTCCTTGAAGCCCCGACCCCACTGAGCGGCAAACACGTTTTCAAAGGCAGCGAATGTTGCATTCTCGCCGGGATTTGTCAGGGTTCCTTCAAGGTTACAAATGGTCACCATCTGTCCGTTTCTTGTTGCAAACAAACGAATAAATAAATAAATAAATCGTACTGTTGCCGAACATCTGGCGAATGATTTGTGAACATTTTGCAACCTTGAACAAACCCTGACGTCAACGTGCATTTTTCTACCTTTGCCAAGAGTCGCAATGATTCGCCCCTCAGTGGATCGGGGCTTGAGAGTTGTTCCTTCATCTCTCTGCACTTCATCTGTGTGTGTGTGTGTGTGTGTGTGGGGGGGTCCCTTCTCCTTGACTCCCCTTGCAAGTGGGCCCCGGCTGCTACAACAGGAGAAGCAGCGGCCGGCCTGCGATGTTGTCGGCGCCTTGGCCAACATGCCTTTCGGGGGCCTGGGAGACTGCAGTCCAGACTTGGTGGCTCCTCCGCCATTGTTTGCTCGGCCGCTCTCTGCGCCTCCTCATCTGCGGCCGGAGATTAGCAGAAGAATAGCCGACTGACTCCCCAAGCCTTCTCATGAGTGCTTCCTCTTTCACCTCGTCAGGTAATCCTCATCATCTTCGACATCATTCTCTGAAAAATCGACCTGCTCCGGACATATTCTGCAGCCATCGCCGAGCATTTTGGACACAGGTGAATAATTCAAAGCTTGTGTGCACTGCGTCATTTTTATGAGCCAATAATGTGTCTTTTCTACTTCAGTTGGTCGTGTTGCAATACAATCCAAAGATATTTCAAGAGTGCTTCACTGGCACCAGGCCAAAACTTTTGATGTCCAAATTTTTCACAAAGCAATTGCATTGGTCACTCCCCATGTGTCTTTTTTATTTATTTATTTATTTTTAACAAATGATTGACCAATCTAAAGAGCTGAAATTGGTTTGCTCTCTTGTCTTCCTTGCTTCATAGACTACCCAGCATCCACTTGGACCCACTCGTACATCTGCACGCAGAGTGAATGCATTAGTATTGTACAAATAAAGTATAAAAGTGTGTGTGTTTGTGTGTGTGTGTGTGTGTGTGTGTGTGTGTGTGTGTGTGTGTGTGTGTGTGTGTGTGTGTGTGTGTGTGTGTGTGCTGAGCAGAAGAAGCCGTAAATTGTTATGACGTGGCTCATGGGACTGGAGGTGTTTTTAATGAGTGTAATCGCCATAGTAACAAGTGTGTCCATCTGCGGCGCACTGTTGCTTTTGTCCTCCAGCGCGGCTGTAAAACAAAGCCGCGCACACCATCAAGCAGCGATATGTTCATAAATCGAACACGTCGCCAGGCACCGGCAAATTAAAGGGAGGGTTCAATGTAATCTGTCTGGCTTTAAACGAGGTTTCACGTTTGGTGCGACAAAATTGAAAGTGATTTCAATCGAGTTTTAAAGTCGAACCATGTGGGTGGAATCTGGCCTAGAGTGTTGCAAATATATGCACAGTCAAAACTTGAAGTGTGAGTGGCAAATGTCACCGATTTTCGCTTCATGGCTCTGCACGTACTCCTGGCTAGAAACTGGAGTTCACGGTCATTCAATCAAATAAAAGCCCAAAGCAAATAACCCGCATGTGCCCTGAAAACATCATTCTCTCAAACATTTGCTGTTGGGTGGGTGCATACTCTTTTAGTCCCTTGTGTACAGCCCACTATGGTCTAAAATGTTGCCTGATCGGAAAAAGGTATGCGCGTAACACTAAATATGTGCAAAACGTACATCATCCCATTTCATCTTCAGATCTTTTCATGGGGAACTCTGAAAATACTTTTATACTGAAATCATCCACGCTTGCGAGCTCAATTTCGAAATGAGTGCGCACGCGCACGCACGTGCGGGTGTACTGCAGGACATATGGGAGTGATTTGGAGCGCAGACGGGCCCGCCTCTGAAGGTCTTTGAGTACGTTTCGAGTCAGAAATGACGCCTGAAGTTCCACTCGTTCAACGGTTTGATTGGAACATAAAATACGGCGTTTGCTCGACTAAAGGCTGTCCTCTAATGGACGCCCTCCCGCAGAAAGTCACGGGGGGTGAGGCATCCCCTTGAGACAAATGACTGCCTCTCTTTCCTAATCGTGTGTGGTAAGTGAACAAACCACGTAGTCAGAGTTCTTCCTCCCGGGCTGTTGGAAATCAAAGCAGACAATGGGCAAAATCAGCCGCTCGGAGGCGCAATTAAAAAGCCGCCGATTGGCCCGGCCCGCCCTGCCGTCAATGCAGGGATCAAGGGTTAATCTCATAAAAGGGCAGAAAAGGGGCGGGGGTGGGGGCAGGAGATGATGATGAGTGGTAGGGTGGGATGAGTGCTGGGGGGATCAGATTTTTTTGGGGGGGGGGGGGGGTACGTTTTGCGTGTGTTCATGTGACCACGCTATAAATCCGACAGATGTTCAGTCCGACTGGGAAACGGCACTGTGAGTGTTTGCGTGTGTGATTGTGTAGCCGATGACGCCATTAAATGTGCACAATTTAAGATGGCGGCTTGTGTTTCAACATTTGATGTAGTGGCGACCGCATGATGTCATTGTGTCATGTGTATGGTGACTATTTCTGATGTGTGTGTGGCATGACTGTGGAGTGTGTGTGTATGTGAGAGAGAAAGAGAGAGAGAGACTTGTGTATGCACCGTGTGTGTGTGTGTGTGTGTGTGTGTGTGTGTGTAACATGAAATATAATCATTTTTGCACGCGTGTTTGCACATGCTTGTCAAAGTGCAACATGTGGAATTGTGTGGGGGGACGCGGACGTGTGCCCGACATGACAATGTGGGCTTGTGCGTGTCTGTCTGTCTGTGCATCTGTCTGTCACATCTGCATGTTTGTGTGTGCGTGCAACGTGACTAAAGGTGTGTGACATGACTGTGCATAAGGGGAACCCACAAATTTGTGGGTTCTATTTGCACATTCACCTTCTCGACTTTTATGTACAGGAATGTACAGCCTGCCATCTGCTGACAACCCCTCCCCCCCAAAAAAAACTGTCTTGTCAAGTATTTGGCAAAGAGATTGTGCTATATTTATGCCTGAAACAACAAACATAAGAAATTCACCACACATTTCGGAGACAGTCATACCTGGGCGCTGTGTCCGTGCGTGTCGCATGCTGCTGCAAGGTTCCATGGGAGAAGTGGGTCACATCGGAGCAAACTGTCAAGATGAGAGCGATACAACAGCTGAGTCACGCTTTCTTCAACATGCCACACCTACGCTGTTTGTCTTGGAGCTTTGACATTCAAAAAAAAAAAAGGAACACAATCAATGGCGCAATGTTACTTGCTGCTCTCGACAAAGATGACGCGGCAGGAGGAGGTCGGTGGTGGCCACCGTTTTGTTTTTATAGACATGACAAGAAGAAGAGAGAAGTAGCTCTCACTCATGAGGGCGTATTTAAAAAAAAAAAAAGAATACCAACAGCAGCTGCTTCTCATTTATTTCTAGAGAGAACAACTGCTTGACTGCAATTTTTTTTTTTGCACAACAACAACAAAACCATGCCCAAGTTTGAACAGCAAAACATGTCCGTGACATGCAAAGATCATCGGACGAAGACTGAGGAGTTCCGAAAAGCCAGTCGGATTCATTTGTTCTGATCGGAGAAGTGAACCAAACTGTTGTCCGTGTAAACCGGCTTTCGCTCTGCCGCGTTCTTCAATTCACGATTGAGCCTTGAAATACTTCAACATTCTTTTCATCGCTTCTTTTTAACAACGCTTTAATAACGTTATGTGACATAAGTTACCAGTAGGAAAAGATTATGTAGTGGTTTGTCCTTCAGCTTTGTACCTTGGTCGTGCGTGGAAAAGCAAAAAGGTAAAACGGTCTCTTAGCAGCGACGCTCGAAAAAGGCCCGAGAAAGCCGAGAAACCAGTCGTCGCCTCGTAAACAAGCGAGGCTGGCTGAGTTATGCAGGCCGGGAGGTAAACACGCACGCACGCACGGAGATAGCAGAGCCGCAAACAGCTGAGAGGTTGAGCCCAAGTTCTCGTGACATGTTCTCTTTGGTCTGTGCGACTCCCCCCCAAAAAATAAAAACAGGATTGACTTGCACTTTGTGTGGGGAAGGAGGGCAGACATTGAAATGATGTAACAGCACTTGGCGGTGTCACAATGTGTGCAGACACAAAACGCTCGTGTGCATATGGACTCGTGTTTTTAAACACTTCACAGAATGCACAAATCCATCTGATGGCGCGTGTGAAAGCCAACATGGGAACGACAACAAGGGGGAGCGGGTGACATCTGCTGACCAAAGCCTTCGCCTGACATTTCCATTACTTTTTAACAACGAAACGTGGGGAAAAACGACACAAGCGCTGCGCTCACACGACTGCGACGGCAAGGTCAGCGAGCCGCCATGATGGCGAGCGTGTCTGAATTATTCACCGCGCCGCCGTGTTGAAAGCCCTGATCAATAAGATTCAAGTGGACATGGACGCCGCTTCCGCCTGCGAACTGCGTCACCGCGACATCACGTGACATCTTCACGTCATGCTCAATTCAAGCAGCGAGCAAAGATGTACAACTTGTACAATGGTTCGGCCAAACGTGATGGTAGCGCACTACAAAACTATCCCAAAATATCATTTTTTACCCTTCATGACAAAGTGTTTCAGATGGTCATCGTTTCCGTTTCCCATTTGAATTATCGTGACGACTGCATGAAGGGTCTCAGAGAAGTCAGTCGTAGTGTCTCCCACCTGGACCGCAATGCAGCAGAAAGGCAATGGCCACGAAGAGAAAACCAAGAAGTGACGCCGATATGGCGAACACAAAGGCTCAGAGGCGCAAGCAGAGACGGAAGGCCAAAAAGCTGCGAGGCAGAAAAGCAGCAGCAGGATGAGTACAAAGAAGCGGCAGCAAGGCAAAGAACCCCCCCTTTTTTTTTTACTTTCAGAAACATTGAGGGTGCGTTTTGACAAACCTTCCAAAATGATTTCTGAAGCGTCTAGAAATGGAATTCCAACGGTGTGAATTGGTCCACTCGATATACAGTGGTACCTCAGTTCACGAACGCTTTAGCTCACGAACTTTTCGCCTCACAAACATTAATTTCGCGAGAATTTAGTCTCAGCTGACGAACTAGTTTTCGGCGGACGAACCAAACCAAGCGGTCCAACAGCGCCCCTGTGGCGGCCGCGGGAAGCTGACGCACGCTCACGGCGTTCACTTCGTCACCCCATTGCTTTGAATGCGGAAGTGGTTTGTGTTTGCTAGACATTTTGGACCATATTGAGTGTACTTTTGCTATTATGGGACCGAAAAAGACCCTGCCACAGGCTAGTGTTAAGCCTAAGAAGACATTAAAGAAAATTACAATCGAGTAGAAGAAGGAGATCATTGAAAAACACGAACGAGGTGTGCGTTTGTGTGACTTAGCGTCCCAGTACCAGTACGCTAACACGCAACAGGTGTCAATTAAGAGGTTTTTAATCAGCAAAAAGGATAAAGAGTCTCCTTCTAAGAAGCAAAGAAGAGAAGCCACACCGGAGGTTGAGTTACCTACAGTCCTTATGGAAGGTGACTCTCCTTCCAAACCGTAACTCCCTCCCTCCCTCCCTCTCCCACTCTGTTCCATCAAGCCATCAACTACGATCACAAAGGTAAATAAAACGACTTTATTATACAGTGCAGTTTATTTCTTTAATTTCAATACAATAGCACATTTATTATACATAAAATAAGGTACATTTTTGTGTAGTTTTAAGGCTTATTTAGTTGAAAATTATGTTTATGGGGACCTGGGAACGGATTATTCTCATTTTAATGGTTTGGGAAATAAATGTTCGGAAGACGAAC
This sequence comes from Hippocampus mohnikei, assembly GCA_026261675.1. Classification (NCBI taxonomy): domain Eukaryota; kingdom Metazoa; phylum Chordata; class Actinopteri; order Syngnathiformes; family Syngnathidae; genus Hippocampus; species Hippocampus mohnikei. The sequence goes on along the minus strand of JAKGUB010000329.1, from coordinate 1,755,566 downwards.
TTTTCGGCTCACAAACCTTTTCTGGGAACCAATTAAGTTCGTGAGCCGAGGTACCACTGTACTCGATAACATTCTCTCTCTTTATGGTACGGTGGGAATCTTCTGAACATAAACACATCAGGGTCCACAGTCCCCGTCTGCTTCGCGCAAACACGGTACAGCCAGTGAGGAACGCGCTTCATGGAACAGTGACATGATAACGACGGAGTAAAAATAGGCGCCTTTGAGTTGCTTTGGAAGATTATCGCCAATTGCAAAGAGGCACTAAGGAACACATTTGCAAGCGCGCCTGGTCAAGCAAATACTTCCTTGATTTTTTTTGTCAGATGGTGTTTGTTGTCCTTCGCGTGGACAACCGTCTTCAGGCAGTAGGCGGGGGGGTGGTGTTTAATAAGCATTGTACGTGTTTTCTCTTATGGCCCCAATTTGACAAGCACTTCTTCAAACACGCATAAGGAAAGACGGTGAAGAAGCCGATTATTTATCTTCTGCAGCGCACCACCATGAACCAATGCACCATTTGAGGAGGAGGAGGAGGAGGAGGAGGCGGCAGCGGCATCGCATGTTTTCTTCCCCAGCTCAGCCACTCTGTCTCCAGGTTCCTCTGGGAGGGGGGAGGAAATGGGGAGGAAAGCAGACAGAGAAGTACGGGAGATTTGAAACCTGATCTCCCTCCCTCCCTCCCTCCCTCCCTCCCTCCCTCCCTCCCTCCTCCTCCTGCTGCTGCTGTGCCACCTCGCCGTAGCGCCTCCAGACTGGCGAGTAACGCGATCCTGCAGCCTGCAGCATTGGAGGCGCTCCAAGGAAAGGCAGCCCAGAGAAGAAAATTATTTTTTTGGGGGGGCGCAGGAACAACTCCCTCAGACGGACATGCAGGGAAGGAGCCCAACAAGGAGCAGAAAAGAAAGAAACAGAAGGAGGAGGACTTGCAGAGAAAACGAAAAGCATGACATATGGAAAAAGAAAAGTGTTGTTTGTAAACAACGGCCAAGTCGTCATTAGCTTGCGTTCGTCCAAATGTACTCAGGAAAGTAACAATCGAGGAAAATCCTTTCAATCAAGTAAATCAATGAATGAAGCGCTCTCAAACCGTGGTGTCACCTTTCCCTGGGTGAAGTAAATGTAAATGCCTTTGAGGCCTGTCACAATTTCTCCAAAGATAAATCGCGGTACATGATCGTATCTTTTGTTCTTTGTTGTTTTGTATTTTTTGGGGGGATGAGGGGGGATTTCTGTCATGCAAAATAGGTAGCTTAGCTCAACAAAGGTTAATTTCTAAGTGACCTAATCGATTCCCTCCTCATTTCAAACTCCCTTCCATCCATCCATTTTCTGAACCGAACCGAAAGTCACTCACTGGTTGGACTTTCTTCATTTGACTTTTCTGATCGACTTGGTTGACCCTCGCTTACAGAACAAGCCAAATGTCCGCTTATGACACACGCCACACGCCCGCTCACACGCAAAGGCAGATTCTTTCCTTTATTAGTGCGATATAAATACATGCGTCCAAGTGTGTGCGGGTGCTTGATATGGAATGTGCAGCTGTCCGGCACATTGCTGCAACTACAATTCGTCATTCAGTTGCATGTCCAATAAAGCGTCCAAAAGCTACATATCGTTTGCTATTATGATGATGATGATGTGATCAATTAATGAAATGCCAAGAACAGCTTAAGGCGTTCATGAGTCTCAAAATATTCAGTCCCATGAACAAGATCTCTCGTTTTGAATGTTTATTCATTGGGGGTGTAGCGAATAGTCTGATGCTGTTCTCCTTGAAATTCCAAGCGCTTGATGAGTGATGGGAAGCCAAACCGCCAAACTGTCGAAAGCCTCGTGGAAAACAATTTTCGATGCGGCTTTAGGGAAATAAATACAACTGTAAGAAATCTGTCCAAATGCTCTAAAATGGCTGGCACTCTTGGGGTCTTATCTGAAAATGGCCGCCACCGAATGAGTTCAAGTATCCGGTCAGTGCGGCGGCCATGTGACTCAGGGACCATTTCAAGATGTCAATACAGATATTAACCGCACGGGGAGCCAAGTGAATCAACAGTTAAATGAAGCGACAATTATTTTGATGAGCAATGAATCATTTAGAGGCATTGTTGAACTTGAAACTGTCAGAATTTCAGCCACTCGGCTGTCAATATTTGGCACTTTTTGTCAAGCTCCATGAGCGCGGACTGATTCCTCATGTGTACAAGTGAAACAAGGTGCAAACATTTTCTGAACAATGTGGCCTAAATCGGCGAATGAATCATCATCAATTTATGGCCATTTGAAATAATGTCCTTTTTTTAACTTTTAGTTAATGGATGGAAATGGTTAAAGACGTCATTTTGGTCTGACTCACCGATGCATTGGAAAAATAAGATCAACAGTTTAATCGATGATTAAAAATAATATTTTGCTGAGGACCGACATTATTGGAGCGTTTTAATCAGAAACAAATGCTCGTAATACCGTTACCTAACAGCAATCTGGGTGGCAGCGCCGGGCGAGTGACGCCGCAATTTGGAAATGGATTGTTGATGCTTGGGTTAACGTATCTGCTGGCACTGTTGTTCGAACCTTTGCGAAAGCCGGCCTCATTCTGAGGAGCCGCACGGCAACGACACTGATTGTGACAATGACGTGAGGGAGCCTGGCCTGTTTGATTGTGAACTTGTGCAGCGGTTCATTTCGGATACAGAAGATGAGGACTTGGATGAATCCATAAAGATGAGGATTGATCCAAAAATAACGAGTGCATAGTAAAATACTTCAATAAAATACAACCGAACTCAGTTTTGCCCCCGCTGCCTTTTTCAAAATAAACGCAAGTATGCATGCATGCTGAGTAGTTTTTTAAGCTAGCGCACATTTTACCATGCTTGTGTCCAATAAGGCGTAGAAAAATAAGTAGTGTGTTTCCGGTAACATGAAATTTCAGCATAGGGTCGGTAGGTCGGACAACGTTTTTAAAAAAATCTTTTTATTTGCCCCCCATCAAAAATGTAAACAAAATACCCATAAAACATAAAACAAGGAGACATTTTTACCATTATTGAAACCCCCGCTCGCCGCCAGAGGCGGCGAGAGAGTTGGGCACCCCCCGGCTGGGTGTCTCGTTACCTCTGGGTCCCGCGTTCTAGACGGCCCGTGGTGTTCGTCAAATAGTTCGCTGAATCTTTTTGATTGGATGCTATTTTCTTAAGATTATGGTGCGAGCATGCGACTGCGAAAACGCGGTTTAAACTGTTGTCGGAGATCGTGGCCGCCGCCACGATTCAATGTTGTTGACAGACGACAGGGCAAACCACGTGCATGCTCAACGTGAATATCGCGAGAGTTTGCACCGATGTGAACGCCCTAAATTCATCTTTCCTTTTATTATTTATACTTTTGTCTGCGGTTTTAATAATAATAATAATACTAATAATAAGACACCCAAGGACACTTTACAATAACAAAAAACACAAAACAATACGGGTTGAGCAGCGGCAGCCAAACGCGCCAGCGGTCGGTCACTCAACCCGGAGGAGTCTCTCTCTCCCTCTCCCTCTCTCTCTCTCTCTCTCTCTCTCTCTCTCTCTCTCTCTCTCTCTCTCTCTCTCTCTCTCTCTCTCTCTCTCTCTCTCTCTCTCTCTCTCTCTCTCTCTCTCTCTCTCTCTCTCTCTCTCTCTCTCTCTCTCTCTCTCTCTCTCTCTCTCTCTCTCTCTCTCTCTCTCTCTCTCTCTCTCTCTCTCTCTCTCTCTCTCTCTCTCTCTCTCCCTCCCTCCCCTCCAGGACATCTCCACGGGTTTTATTGTTCTTGTTTTGATTGTAAAGCGTCCTTGAGTGTTTTGAAAGGCGCTTATGAAATGAAATGTATTATTATTATTATTACACAAAAATGTAAAAGGTTTGAAAAAAATGCAGACCGTAAAGTTTTTGTTCGAGGTAGAAATTCTCGGTCGGTCGGGTTACCGGAAACACACTACTTTTTTTTCTACGCCTAATACAATGTGTCTTGTTTATCTGTTGAGAAGTAGCACCCGTAACTGACACCCGGCCTTTTAATATGCCATGGTTGTGGAAATAAGTTTTTTGTTGTTGTTTTTTTTGGGTGGTGTTATAACATTATTTTCTGTCTCTCCTGCGAAAATGACGCAGTTTGTATCTGCACACATATAAATGTATGTGTGTGTGTGTGTGTGTGTGTGGTGTGTGAACATCGGTCCAAGTGCGCCTGGCGTGCAACTTGCTGGAAATACAAAGCAGAGGTAAACAAACATGGCGCAGAAACTCAGAAGCAGCACAACAGCACAACCGGGAGCAAACCGGCTGCTGCATTCCCGTGGTGAGTGACAATGATATAACATGTTAGATTCACGGCAGAAAGGAGCAAGCGGCAATGACGTCGTATTGCGTCATGGCGTTATCCCGATTTTGATTCGATCGGGTTATTCCAATTGATCCCAATTACCATGTTTAGGGGAGTAATTCTGTCTGCTCACGCATGTAAGGGGGCTACACAAATGTTTCACCAAACCGAATTTTGACCTTAACCCGAATATTGAGTGCATTTAAATGTGGTGAGTGTGGGCTAGGGCTGTCTAAATTTGCGCCAGCGTTATGTCTCAAGGGTGGAAAAATTCGCAAGGGACTGCTCACAGACAATTTACACAAATTCACATCCAAACATTTACTTAGTTTAATTTCATATTTGATGGGTGGCCACACAACTATTTGGACAAAGTACATTTAAAAGTCAACATTTTACATTTTTGAGCCCTTTCAAGTCTTCAATCAACATGAATGAAAACACATTTTCACACAAAAATTGGTAGTTGAAGGTAAAAACATGAGGAAATAGTCTTTGTTGAACTGTTTTACTTACATTTATATTTGTGATCACTACTACTTCCGTGGGAAAACAAATGTTAACAAATGGCCTCAGTTAAATTGGGATTTTTCTAAAGACCAGAATTCGTTTTTCTTATGTTAGCGGACGGGTTAGTGTTGCGCTTGGAACACAAAATTGTGCTGTTCGCGTAGCAAGGTGAAAATAATGAACGAGTTTCGAGTGACTGACAAAAGATTTCGTCAGTGACGGAGGTGAAGACAAAACGTTGAGCTCAACGTTAGCTAGCTGAGGAATGCGGCTAAAGGCTTCAAACTTCGAGAGAAAAAAACACGCCAACAAATGCTGGCTTTGCTTCCCATTTGTTCATTGGCGTGTTACCAACATTGAGTAACGATTTGGAAGGAGATTCTCTTGGATTTAAACGAAGTGAAAATGGCAGCGAAGCCGTGCAGAAAAAAAGAGGGGGTGGGGGCAGAAAAGAAAAAAGTTGAAGGTAACTCTTTTTTTTCCACGACGGCCACTGAAGGGATCCGTCCATCACCTGGCAATAACACCCAGGAAAAGCTTGCCAGTGATGTTGTGGCTTCTTTGCACAATCAAACGCTCATCAGACAAGCGAACACGCGGAACCCACAGATAATGACAAATTCCAGAGAAGACCTTTGAATAAATTAAAATACATTTTAGTCAGCGTGTTGGTCATAAACACCACAGCGCTTCTCCCGATTCCACCCCAGCAAATAGACGGCACCAACAAGTCGAAGCCGAGCAAAAAAAAAAAAGTAGTCGTCTGTACCTTTCTGGTCGCTCTCTCTCTATATCTCTCACTCTCTTTCTCGGACGCCTTGTCTGTCAGTAGTTCAAAAATCCAACGTTCTCAAACGAGACGACGAAGGACGAGGTGTGAAATTCCAGACTTTTCTGCCCAATTTCCAGCAACGAGCGAGTGTCAGACGTTGGCGCCGCTGCAGCTGAGGCTTCTTCTTGCTCACTCCCTCGCTTGCTCAGTGAGTGGGCGCGCGTGCGCGTGCGTGATTTACTATTAGCAAAGTGGCAGTAGCCAGAAGTGAAGCTACCAACGGCCATCTTACGTTGCTATAAGCTCAGCACGCCAAACTCAAATACTTGGATTTCTCTGTGGCGTTTCCAAATTATTTTCTTTCTCAAGGGCGAAAATGACCATGTGCGTTGTACGGTTGTACCAAGAACTGTGTGAGAAGTGCTTCATGCACATTTCATTTGTAAGACACATGTTTCTAGTTGAAGCCAGTTGGGACACTGTCACAGAGAGAGGCAGAGCCAGCGGCTCAGGGTGGATAAGCATCCTTTAAATAGGTCAACTGAGAATATGCACTTTCTGGTAGTTGCTCGTAGTATACTATTGCAACCAATTAAAAAGTACAAATGCCATGATACCTGAGGTGGGCACATCAGTCCATCAGTCATCCTTTTGTCATATTTCAGGCTGGCCTAGTCGTAGTGTATTTACTACGTCACATACAAAACACACGCCTGCCATGAAGGAGGAGAGTCATCAAAATTAGAGGGGCAATTCAATTAATGTGTAAACTTGCACCCACCACAGTGAATTATTGGGAGTTTGGCGATTTCGCATCCACCTGACTGCTCGTCCTCCCCTCACCGTCCACACACGCTGTTGCTATGACAACAGAGCAACCTCTTTTAAAAGCTGGACCTATGCCACTATTGAGCCATGTTTTTTATTCACGGTGGACAGAAACGGATGGTGGTGGGGGGTAGGGGGCGGCGTACGGCGTTTAATGGCCGATGATTAAATAAGTGTACCGCAGAGCTTCATCCATCAGGATGGAGAAAAGCAAGAAGCCTTTTAAGTCTTCCACCCCCAAGATTCAATTTGAGCTGAAAGCAGAGGAACCTTCTGGAAAATGAGATGAAGATTAGATGACTTCATCCCACCATTGAGGACGATTTCCATGGTGATCCAAGTCGGACTTTTGTTGCACTTCAACTTGGTAGAAGCAAACTGGACACTTCATTAGGTACAGTCAAATAAACAAACTTCTGCTTTTAGAAAGATAATAAAACTTGTGATGGGAACTGTCAGCGAGGAGTTCAATAATTAATACAACCTTGGATACACAAAAAAATGACATATTTTTCGGCCAATTGGAACCCTTTGGGAAAAGTTTGAATGTTTTTTTCCCCCTAATAATGTGAGAAATAAGTCTCTCTTTGAATATCTATATATTTTTAATATCGTGTCTCTATTACACAGTGTATTCTTGAAAATTGTTGGTCTATGACCTCGTAGCTATATAGGAAAGCAAGATATACAAATCTGAAATTTAAAAGCACAAGAACAAACCAACTTGATTCTAATCATATTTAGCATAGATTTAAAAAAAAAAAAAAATATATATATATATATATATATATATATATATATATATATATATATATATATATTTTTTTTTTTTTTTAATCTATGCTAAATACTGATAGAATCAAGAGCAAACCCTGAGCACCAGAGCCATTGAGGCCCTGATATACCACACCAGACAAGACCCAAGGTGTAGGTTGTGCAAAGAGGCACCGAGACGATCAACACATAACTGCAGGGTGTAAAATGCTGGCAGGGAAAGCCTACATGGAACGCCATAACCAGGTGGCTGGCATAGTCTACGAAACATCTGTGCAGTATGGACTGGAAACCCCAAGGTCAAAATGGGAAACACCTCCCAAGGTGGTGGAGAATGACGGCGAAGATCCTGTGGGACTTCCAGATCCAGACTGACAAGATGGTAATGGCGAACCAACCGGATATTGTGATCATTGATAAAGGGCAGAAGAAAGCCGTTGTAGTGGATGTAGCGGTCCCAAGTGATGGAAACATCAGAAAGAAGGAACACGAGAAACTCGAGAAATACCAAGGGCTCAGAGAGGAGCTGGAGAGAGCCTGGAAGGTAAAGGTGACAGTCGTGCCTGTGGTGGTCGGAGCACTCGGGGCAGTGACCTCCAAATTAGATGAGTGGTTGCAACAGATCCGGGAACAACATCAGACATCTCAGTCCAGAAATGTGCAGTGCTGGGAACAGCAAGGATACTGCGCAGAACCCTCAAGCTTCCTGGCCTCTGGTAGAGGACCCGAGCTGAATGGGGACGGACACCACCGAGGGGTGAGATGAGGATTGTTTTAATTTATATATACATATATATATATATATATATATATATATATATATATATATATATATATATATATATATATATATATATATATATATATATATATATATATATATATATATATATATATATATATATATATATATATATACACACACACACACATATATATATATATATATATATATATATATATATATATATATATATATATATATATATATATATATATATATATATATATATATATATAGAACTTTTTCTTTTCTGCCCCAACCCCCTCTTTTTCTGCACGGCTTCGCTGCCATTTTCACTTCGTTTAAATCCAAGAGAATCTCCTTCCAAATCGTTACTCAATGTTGGTAACACGCCAATGAACAAATGGGAAGCAAAGCCAGCATTTGTTGGCGTGTTTTTTTCTCTCGAAGTTTGAAGCCTTTAGCCGCATTCCTCAGCTAGCTAACGTTGAGCTCAACGTTTTGTCTTCACCTCCGTCACTGACGAAATCTTTTGTCAGTCACTCGAAACTCGTTCATTATTTTCACCTTGCTACGCGAACAGCACAATTTTGTGTTCCAAGCGCAACACTAACCCGTCCGCTAACATAAGAAAAACGAATTCTGGTCTTTAGAAAAATCCCAATTTAACTGAGGCCATTTGTTAACATTTGTTTTCCCACGGAAGTAGTAGTGATCACAAATATAAATGTAAGTAAAACAGTTCAAAAAAAAAAAAAAAATATATATATATATATATATATATATGTGTGTGTGTGTGTGTGTGTGTGTGTGTGTGTGTGTGTGTGTGTGTGTGTGTGTGTGTGTGTGTGTGTGTGTGAGACAAAGTCATACTGAAGCGCATTATTATTTTTGTAAAAGCAGTACAGTACTAGCCACGTGTGTACCGACTCAAGGGACTGCGGAGACCTCAGCATACTAACTACCCTACAGCCCCACCCTGTGGTAAACTGACTTCATTACATGTGTGATTTTGTAAAACACAACGAAAAACGATTTGGGACACAATGGAAAAAAACTGAAAGACAAAAATTTAAGTCGGAATGTTACAATTAAAAGTTGAATATTGTGCGCGCGCACATACACTTTTAAAAGTAGGAACACTGTCTAATCTCAATTTAGTCGCAAATGTCCTTAGTCGGAAATCTGGTCTTTTTTATTGAACACCAAGCTGATATATTTACAGGGCTAAGGACATGACGATGATGACAAAGACAGCTCATTTTACTTTGCCACCACTATCTGTATGTGTTGTTTTAATATTGCATTTTTTTAGCAGAGCCAGACTAATTTTTATTTTTGATCTAAGCTATTTTATTGTTGAATGTGAATGTTCAATATCTTAAACATGTGAAAGATATTTTAACTTACAAAGGACATACATACTTGAATTATTTTTTATGGCATCATCATCATTCCATTTTAATTTAAGAGGAATGAACTTAAATTATTTTTACAAAACTGTATCATCATCATTAACTCAGTCGCATGAAAAAATAAGAAAAAAAACCCAGTTGCTGATCGTGATAGTTTCTGGGAAAATAAAATCTGTAAAAATCTGTCATCGTTACAGTCGTACGCGTATCATCGATCACTTATAGAGTGAGAGGAAAAAAGAGAGAATTGGATCGATATCGGACGATCCCTGAGGCTGCAGTATTGGTATCGGATGTGAAAAATGGGTATTGAGCCCTCCCTACCGCATGTGCCCCCTTTTCAAGTTTGAGTACGTGGCCATCAAAGGTCTGTCCACACCTTCGAGAATATGTTTGGCTAGTTGCGTGTTATGGCCCAACTGGAGCTTTCCAGTTCACCTGAGAAGAGATGCCTCAAGATGAGGCAATAACCGTCATCAATGAGCATCTGGCACACAAGGACAACAACAACAACACCAACAAAGAAGAAAAATCTCATCTGCGCTGCCCTCATTTGTGGCCTCATTTGGAGGAAGCATCAAAGCGAGCGCACAGGGAGCAGGCGGGCGTCCTTCAAACGCCAACAGCGGCATGTGAGCCAGCCAGCGCGCTCAATATAGCAGCGGGGCCTTGGTTTATCTTGAGCGCCCCTGTCCACTGGGACAGGCTTGACTTGTCGTCCCGTGTCTGCGCGTCATGGCGCCTCACGCCCTCTTCACTGTCAGCCAGATAGCGGGACACCGGGAGCAAGCTCCTTCCCTCGGGGTGGGGGTAGGGTTGGGGGGGCGGGGGGGTGTCACATGCCTGCTGCCCCCGACAACAGGTTATTTTGGATTTTCTTCTCACAAACACCCCGAGAAGAATGGATTGGAGCAGCCTCATCCTGACTTTGTTTTGAAAGCCTCGCTGTTGGCAACTTTGGAAAACGGAAGTTATCATATACATATAGATGTGTGTGATGGATATATTTGGATGGATACAAGGGAGTGTATACAGTACTTTCAAAATCTATTCCGATACCGTTACGAGTTACCTGTAAAAATGACACGGCAGGTCAAAGGGGGCTAACAAAGGGTTTAATGACAAATCATTCACACTTGGTTGCATAGGCAGGCTGATTTTTTTGATTTTTGTGTTTTGTTTCGGTTTTTTTTGTACAATGAAGTGCTCGTGCTTGAGAGCCCTCTTCTCGCTCAGTCACGATATACAATCAGCTGTTGACAATCACCTACTTGTCTAAGAAGCTAAAATACAATAAAAAAAAGGAGAGAGAAAAGAAAACCACATACAACATTTTGTTTTTACTGGCAAATGTTTGACAATCGGCTGGTGGCAAAGTCACTTGACGCTGAACAACACATTCACGTCCTTTTTGGCAACACTGGCCCCCTCCCGACCCCTTCTGTGCCTGCCTGGAAGTGTCATTGCTGCAGAAAATTGCAGAGAGGATGCTGAGCTCTTAAAACAGAGAGCATAGCTGTCATTTTTTTTCTGTGTACACCGTTCAGTATACATGCCTTAAAAAATTATAATAAAAAAAACAAAAAATTACTACAGTAATCCCCTGCTTATTCACAGTTCACAATGCACAGAATCACCTATTTTTGTGTGCGTGTATGTGTGTGTGTGTGTTTGTTTTTATTTTACACTTTCTAAAAATTTGCCACAAGATGCGGCCCCTCTAAATACGAATTTGCGTCAAGGAAGTATGTTGAAGTCATACATCTCAACTGACGGTTTAGCCTTAAGAGCACAGGTGTCAAACTCAAGGGCCGGGGGCCAGATCCGGCCCGCCGCATCATTTTATGTGGCCCGCAAAAAGCAAATCATGTGTGTCAACTTCCATGATCCTTGCTAAAATCTATACCGAAATGTCAAATTGTCATGTGTAATAAATAACTGTTAACACTCATTCAAACAATAATTGAACAAACTATTCTAGTTGATTTGACTGATTTCAAAACTGGTAATCCATCAATTTGTTGTGTACAAGTAATAATATATTAACATTTATTTTGTTTCACGGTCGTAACGGCCCTGAAGAGGGAAGACGCAACCACAAAGTGGCCCGTGACAAAAATGAGTTTGACACCTCTGCTTTAGAGGTCATTTCCCCTCCCCCCAAATCAAATAATTGATAAGTCCCTTTTGAAGGGTAACGCCAAGCGCGCTGCACACAGTCGGCAAGTCACACCCGCACAGTGAGCAATTTGATCTACGAATGTGTCACGACAGAAAGCCGCCGCCCCGTGAAGAGTTTTATCGAAGAAACCATAAAAATATGGTGCAATTGTCAAGGGTTGCGACAGGGAGGGGAAATCGCTGAGAATGAAGGAGGCTGCCTCAACCACATGCACGTGAATGGACTCTGCATGCAATGTCCTGGATATCGCTCACATTTTGGTGACAGAGAGGGGAAGCTTCGCTATTTCCTCAACAGGTACACAGAAAAATTGGAAATATAGTTGAACGTAACCCCGCCCCCATCTTTTTTTTGTTGTAAAAAACACAGTATTTTGATGAATATTGTGTTTTGTAGAAAACAATGAAAGAGGATCGTTCACTCAATCGGAGGTCTGAGGGGGCCGCCGTTTTGGGCAAAATCAGCCTATGCTGTCGACCCAAATGAACGTCACAACTTGACTGTAAAGTACCAAACCTGGAAAAAATTGGATTCCCTGCATATGCGATGATGACGACGATATTCTGTGGGTCAGTTCAAATTAGCAATGGGTGGACGTCAATTCATCGATACATGGCATGACTGCCCCACCCGGGCGGCCCTTTCAATACCGATTCAGCAAATCCTCGGAATCCCATAAGTTGAATATGGGATTCGGGTTGTATGGACGGAGGCTGCATGTGACCTAATCACAACAAATCGCAACCGCGGCAGCTTTCAATTTTGAAATCTGACCTTTTGGCTCAATTTTAATTCCAATGAAATTCTGTAACACCAGAAATCGAAAAAAAACATCAACTCTCAGATGTGTTTTTGCTTAAAAATGTGAGCTGACATCGCTGGCAACATGGGCAATTTTCAAAGTGAAAACGACTTGCAACTTGTGAACACTGGAGTGGCCATCAGGTTGCCAACTCGTCTCCGGGCCAGTGCGAGAGGCCCTTGAGAAACAAATCAGGCGAGTCACTTTGTCATTTTGGGCTTTTTGACTGCCGGTCGCAAGTGGGAAGGGGGCACAAATTGTCGGTCGCGATGGCCCACGAACAGCAGGGGATTACTGTACTACGAAACTTGCATACGTTTTGTTCCTAAACGACTGCGTACGGGTGGCGTCTCAATGTCGAAGTCCCGCCCTCTAAAAAGTTGATTCCAGCATGGGCTCGCACACTTCATTGCTCTCGTTCTGTTCCTTCACGTCGTCCTCTTTGATGTCGTACTTGGAGCCGTCCGGCGTCTCGCCCGAGTCCCGCGTCAGCACTTGGAAAAAGTCCCACCTCTCGGGGATGACGCCTTTGTGGAAAAGCAGCGAGGCCAGGAAGGAGAAGGACAAAATGGACGCCACCGCCGTCAGCATGCAGATGGTGCGGATGGGCCAGCTTTGCACGTACACGCCGTCCACCAGCGCGCCGCCCGGGAAGCGCAACACGGCGGGGATGCCCAGCACGGGCTCGCCGCACAGGACCCGGAAGAGCATTCCGCTCAGGCAGCCCAGGACGGCCCCGTAGCCGTTGGACACGGCGAAGAAGAGGACGCACACCAGCTGCGGCAACATGAGCGTGTAGGTCAGGTCCGAGCGCAGCATCCAGATCATCAGCACGCTGTTGTCCAGGAAGGTCAGCGACGTCCCCGCCAGGCCCACCACCACCACCGAGGCGCGGATCACCCACTGCAGCTCCTGCTCGGAAGCCTGTCGGGAGCCGCCAAACGCAAAGTCACTCGGCCGCCTCTGACTTTGTATCAACAACAAGCCAAGTTGCATCCGTTGCTTTTTATTGCTGAGCAAACTGTTTTTCTTTGGGCTGCTCACTGGCAAACTTTTGGAAAGAAAGGCCGTTTTTGGAGGCAGACAATCACCACGCGCTCATGAATGGAGCTGCTCGTCATTACCGTACTTTGTTTGAAGAAACAACATGTCCGCAACCTTAGAAAAGAAACGGGGAAAAAAAATGCATGCGCACGTGTACTCTCATATCATTTTGCGACAAAGGCTCACATGATCAAAGATGAAGCTGGTCACGGTTACTTTGTTGCAATGAACTAGCCGATTTTGATCGATATAGCCCAGAAAGTAGCCGGCCCCCGTGCTTCCTTACCCGAGTCCTGAGGATGTTCTTGTAGATGTTCGAAGTGAAGATGGAGGCGGCGGAAAGCAAGGCCGAGTCGGTGGACGACATGACGGCGGCCGCCACGGCTCCGATGCCCACGATGGAGATGTACTGAGGGGTGAGGTGCTGCAGCACGATGGGCAGCACCAGGCCCGTCTGACCTCGCTCGAATGGAGACGGGGAACCGTAAGACGTCATGTTCCAGTCTGAGAAAAGACACAGTTTGGAAATCTTTTCCAAATTATTTTGTCCCATTTCGGCGGTGAAAACAGCTGGACCAATCACCGCGCGGCTCTTTTCTAAAGCTGAGCCGCGATTGGTCCTTCCCTGAGACTTTGAGCGAGGTGGATGCCCTTTTTCCTGGACTGAGGGGGCTTTGAGTGGCCGGGAGAATGACTTCCTTTTCGACACGCGTGGGAATATGCCACCATATTCCTTGAAACAGGCTTTTGGCTTGCTTACCTGTGGAGGCGGCCGCCGCGCCCAGCAGGATGGGAGGAATTCCCAGCGTGGGGACGATGAAGGCGGCGGCGAAACAGGTGATCTTGGCCGTGGTGGACGAGGCGGCAGACAAAGTCCTCTGGTGGAAGTTCTGAAGGCCCAGGTTGCCCAAACCCTTGGACGAGAAGACGCGAGAACAAGCCAAGGCATCAAGGAGACCGACAGATGGATTCGATGAACGCCGCGGCGCCTTGAGGTACGCGTGACACGGCCAGCGCAGGGTGGCAGCGAACTCGGCTCAAGCAGAAGTTTGGGCAGGTCACAATAAATGTTCTTCAGAAACGGATTCAAAGCTGTTTGAGGCCCAATGGCATGCTGCGGATTTAAAACAACCACATTGGGGAAGTCCGCCGAGCTGAACGCTCACCAATGACGGCAAACGTCACGGAATGGGCAAACAAATATAGCGACAACTGCCGCTGTCAGCGATGGATATCCGAATACAAACAGCGCAGCAACACACATAGACAGACGATATCATGCAGAAAACAATTCCTATTACTGCATCTTGCTGTGAACTGAGCACTGACAGAAATTGTCAAACTCTTCTTTCTTTGTGTCTTTATCACTTATTATTCTGCCCCCCCTCCCCTCCAACCTGCAATCGATAAGTCATGATGCACAAACCGTTTAATGCATGACATTCTATTTTATTATGTCACAAATATATATTTTTGATCCCATCCAATATGATAGAGTGTTATTTTTTTCATGAAAGAACTGATTCGAATTTTGGAGACAAATGGATGTTTACTAGTCACACTTGTTTCAATAATATTAAAACCAAAAAAAAACAAAAACAAAAAAAAACCCCGGCACCCAACATTGTTCATCTGTTTTTTTGGCCTCTCACTCACCAGGATTAAGAAGTTATCGATCCAGCGCCACACTCGATCCTCCTCCAGCGTGCCGACCCAGGGCGGCTGGAAAGTGTAGTTGTACGCCGTCTGGGTGATGTCCGTCACGGCCGGGCTCATCAGCGCGAAGGGAACGCACATCCACTGCGGGCGGCAGTTTGCACAACAACCACACATTTCGGCGTGCATCAGGTTACATCACAAATGCACACACACACACCAATGTCAGCGCAGCAACAACAAGAGAGCGACAACTGTGTGACAACTAACGTGAAAACTATTTGGACGGCGGCTCCACTGTGAGATTCGAGCACCGCAAAAACAACAAGCGAATTTGCCCCCGTGCCTTGACCTTCACGTGTCATTCCACCAAGTGGCTGCGCGCTTGACGCGCCGCACTCACAGCCAGCTGGGCTGATAGCGCTCGGCGCGATTGCCAAGCTGCCTCTCCGAGCACCCCCCCCGCCCCCCCCACCGCCGGCCAAACAGTAACAACCACAAGGAAGCCACCGCCTGGCATCGCCAATCAATCAAAGTACTCACCAGGCTGATGAAGATGAGCACGAGCTGGATGATGTCGGTGTAGGCCACCGAGTAGAGTCCGCCCAGCAGCGTGTACGTGATGGCCACGGCGGCCGAGATCCAGATGCTGACCGTGTATGACAGATCCAGGATGACGCTCATGGTCACGCCTGTGGCACACAAAGGGCCACGGGCAAACAAATGCCGGCACCGGTGATGCATTTGGATGCGCTTGAAATCATCCATCACGCCTAATATTTTACTTTTGACTTGTGTCAATAATTCAATTTGGTGCAACCTGAAATTCTGGACTTCGTGTTAAGTCGTTTCTAAAGGCGCAGCAAAGCAACACGTTGGAAAATGATCCTTTCGATTGAAACTGACCGTCCGCCAAACTCACTGAAGGCCAAACTCACTGAAGGATGATTTGGAGTCTTCGGTCAAGCGAGCGCACATTTTTGGACAGCAGGAAGAAACCGTAGAAAATGGTGGGCAATCGATTAAAAGTTCCGGGTAGGAAGTTTGGATTTTGAACCCACGACCTGTGAAGGAGAAGCCGTCGTACGAACGAGCCACACCTTGAGGAAAAACTGTTGTTGCTTGACTGGGAAAGGAGTTTCTGTTGAACCAACAAATTTCAGGTTGCACTGAATCGTTGATGTCAAAGCTAAAATATGACGTATGATGGATTACTTTCTTTCACTGTTACAGATTTTTCAGATTGGTCATTAATTTTGAGCATTTTAAAAAAAGTTTTGAACAAACATCAGTTTTTGTCATGACTATAAAATATCACGGACTTTTTTAAATCCTTCAAATTGGAGCTGCTTTGCACAAAGTGCAGGTGGTAAAAAAAAAAAAAAACGACCAAAAACACACACAGACAAACAATTAAATAGTTACTTGAGGTGTATCGGAAAATTTGCAGGCTCCAAAATAATTTTAGCCAAGGCGAAGGATTCAATCCTGTTGAATATTTATAAAAATGTGAGCAGTATAGTGTTGATAGATTGAAAGAGCTGAAGTTGGAAACCATGTGAAAAATCCTACTGTTTGATTTTTTTTTTTTAATTATCACATCTAAATGTAAAAAAAAAGTAAGCGAGGTGCCCACAAAGGTGAAGGGTTAAGGCTGAAAAAAAAAACAATCTTAGCAGTGGGCGGCATTCTCACTTTCCTGACAACGAATAGTGAGAAGCCGGCAAGCATAACAAACACTCGTAGCGTCGCAGCCGGACGGCCCGGCCAAATGAGCACAATAACACGGATCGCGTGTCTCTGCCCCCCCCAGTCACAAGTCAACATTTGACCCTGATGAAAAGTCCATTCAGACATTTGTTTGCCAATGCATTCTACGGTTGGTTGAGGCCAGGACACACAACTCGCCCTCACCCAAGTTCAGACGTGCTTCGTCGAACAACAATCGCCACGATACAAGAAGTGTGCCGAGCCTGCTTTGCAAGGCACTTGTTTCGTGTACCCGCTTCCAAGTGTGTCCATTTGTCAGTTTGACAAATGCCCCCTCAAGATTTGGGGCTGCCCCCTTCATGCAGGCCGGTCTCGACCCAGAGCTAGCTTGCGCAGGTGGCGCTTTTGCCACAAGGGCAACACCGCCAAGCGTGCGAGTAGCTAGCACCCTGAAAAGTGCGCAGCCGACCCAAGCACACCCAATGACGATCATTTTTTCCCCGATGTATCTTTTAAGATTTTGTTTTTTTGTGTGATTTGTAACAGGCGTCAATTGTCTGTGGATTTTTGGCGTTGCCATTCGCTAACCCCCGCCAATAGTCGGGTTCCACCGCATTCCGTCTTGTTGGACGCTCGACTTCGGGAAAAGCCAAGCCATCCGTTTGTCGCCGCCTAGTAAAAGCGGAACGTGCGCGCCTTGCGTTTCACTCGCCGCGGGCGCCCAGCTGCCGCCGTGCGCAGGCATTCTTACCTAATCCGATGAGCGTGCCCGTCACCCACATAATCTCGGAGATGAGCGCGGCCAGGGAGAGGGTGGCCGTGGCCACTTTGCCGTACTTGATGTGGAAGGGGTCCATCATGGTCACGTACTTGCTGTTGCGCATCGGCTCGGCGAAGAACAGCCCGCCTTCGGGATGAGCGCGGGAAAAAAAAGAGAGAGAAACAAGATGACGGATGACACAGTTCAGGAGATGGTCGCGGGCGCTTGCCATTCGTTTGGTGTGTTTGCGCTGAGGCTTTTTTTGGTGCAATGTTGGCGCTCACTGGGAACGAAGCGTGCTAATGTCAACTTGGCGGAAGGAGCCGGCAAAAGACACCAACAGGACCGGTACAAATCCTCGCGGGGAAACCTGAACTCTTGTTTGGACTCTTCGGCTCGCAGGAGCGATCGTTGCAATGTCCTGATTGTTTTTGTGGAAATCCTTCATTTGATTTTTTTATTGTTATTAGGGCGGAACGGTGGTTGACTGGTCGGCACTTTGCAGTGCAGAGGTGCAGGGTTTGATTTCGGCGCCGGCCTTTCTCCGTGGAGTTCTGGTTGTGCCTGTGCGGGTTTTTCCGCGGGTACTCCGGTTTCCTCCCACATTCCAAAAACACGCATGATAAGTAAGTGAACACTCTGAATTGTCTCGAGGTGTGATTGTGAATGTCAACGGTGGTGCGATTGGCTGGCCGACCAGTTCGGGGGTGTCTCTCACCCAAAATTGGTCGGACGAAACTCCAGCACGCCCGCGACTCTTGCGAGGATAAACGGAGAGGCTAAATTCTCTTCTTGTTTTTTTTTTTTTTTGTGTCGTTTTCGAGTCAACTTCAGCTGAGGGTGGCAACAAACAGCTCGCAGCCTCCCTTGGAAGACGCGGCCATCGTTTGCCAAACTGACGCGAGTTGAGCCGCCGCCACTCGTATCTCAAATTGACCGTACGACAGCTCAGATCTCCCCCAAAAAACTCGTACGCCGGGTCACTCGTATGGCGAGGCGCCGCAGTGTGCCGCGCGGCTGCCAAACGCTCACATAATATAAGCGTGTGAACCGTTGCATGAAAATACTGCGCAGACACGCGCGCGCACACTCGCAGACGGGGAGAGAAAATTTCCGTTGATCAAGAGTAAGAGGATCAATCATGTGACTTTCATGTGGCAAAGGAATGTCCGCTAATCTGCACGTACAGTACATGACCTTACGCAACCTGTTGTCTGAGTGCCACAAACGGCCCACTCTGTTTTCTTTTGTCACTCCCCCCCCCCCCCGCTTTCAAGATTCCTGTCCTATTTCTTGCTCATCCAACGATTCCCGTCATGTCGCCCTTTCGCAGCCGCATTTTCCTTCTACCTACTGTATGTCTAATAATACACTGAGCAGAATCGCTGCCGTCCGTGCTCGCTCGCAGGGTGAAATACGATGCGCATCGTCATTTGGAGGGCCGCAGTCAGAAGGATTTTTCTGAGGCCGATGCCTCTTTTGTCGATGAATCAGTTAATTCATTCAAACAAAAGATATCAAATGAATAAAAGAACGTCTCTTTTGGTCTCTCCATAGTGAGATCAATGAGGCAGGTGGGGGCGGGGGAGGGGGGGGGCGACACGGGAGGAGGATTGCTGGAATGTCATTATCTTGACTTTTTTGTTTTTTTTCACAGTATGAATTATGTGGCAAGTAACCGATTCATGAGAAACAAACAAAAAAAAGACCGACCTGGTCCATCGGTGTGATTGTGAGCGCCAACGCCCTGCAATTGGCTGGCAACCAGTTCAGGGTGTCCCCTGCCTATCATAGGCCCAAAGACGGCCGGGAGAGGCGCCGGCGCCCCCGCTCGCCTCATGAGGAGAAGCGGATTCAAAAATGGATGCTCGGCTCAATGCGGAAGTCAAACTGATTCCGGGATATCGGACTTTTCTTTTATGAAAAATTCGGCAGAAATTCGCTTCTCATGAAGGCGCTTTTTCCTCCTCCCGGCGGTGCACTGCGGCTTTAAGAGATTTCCACTGTGACCTTGGAGGCTATCAGTGGAGCACTTGAAGGTCGTGACAATGACGAGAACATGACTGAGGTCAGCAAGCTGGTTTCACGTGTGCCCTAGTTAGCGCCGTTTCTCTTTTCGTCGAGATATTCGGCTGGCTCAGGGCGACAAATCGCAAATTGTTTTGTCCAATTTGCAAAATGGGCCTTTTGAAAATGCTGAGCCTGCACCGAAAGCCGCCCTTTCTACCCCTTCCACGCGTGTCCAGTTCAAGCCACGCTCAGTAGATAATATCCTTCACCTGGTTGCGGACATCTCGGGACGCAACCACTTTCCACGTTGCCCGCATCAGTTTGGTGACAGCGCTCCAAGCGCGCGGCAAATTTCAACAGACGCGGCCTTTCTCAAGTTCTTATTGCGATTGTTGTGATCACATGCTACTTCCAGCCGGGCTTTGTTGGCCCACTTTTGATTCTTCTGAACCCCTCAGGGGTCAGCCTCGGACCTTGTAAACCCTATTTGGACTCCAGCGCCAACACGACTTAAGTGTTCTTAAGGACACAAATCCTCCTGTTGCGAGGGCGCGACGAGGCTCTCCTTGTTTGGACGTCACCGCTTGATTAATTAATTTATTTATTTTGAGGGAGGGGGGCGGGGTTGAGGGGGTGTCTATTTTTCATGGCGCTTTGAGAAAAGGTGGGCACAGCGCCGCGGCCCGGCGCAGAGCGAGAGGCGGCGAGCCGCGGCGGCCTTCCCTAAAAAGGAGCGCTTACCGAAGATGAAGCACACGGTGGCCGTGACGGGCATGACGGCCCAGATCAGCCCCATGGACGGGTTGTACACGGCCTCCGCGGTGCCCACGATGAACCCGCCACCGACCCACGTGGCTGTTGGCACAAGACACACGCGCACATGTCACATTTGAGGCTTTGCGGCACCTCTTCGGGTTTTGACATCACGTCTTGTGACCTTGCAGGATTCTGGTCCAAATTTGGAACGTTCATAACAAAGTTGCGCCATTTTCTGCGTCCGACGTGAAGCCCCCGGATGTCGGCCATCTTCAAATAGTTCCACGGGAGCTCTCTGTTTTCACCTGACATGAAGTCGGCACTGGGCAAAGGCGGCACGTGTCAAACCCAGTCATGTTGCACAACCACCGTTTGGTCTTCACGAATGCATCGATATCGAGCGGCAAATCCCCAATTTCGCCGCTCAACTAGCCCTGAAGTGCTCGTCAATGCACCCTCCACCTGGGCCAAATGAGCAGCAACTTTTATGGATCGTGCGAAACTGGTCGATGGTGTCCGGAAGCGACGGGGCTCGGCAGAGTGCAGTACTCCCTTGCGAGCAACAGAGGCGCTGCTGCCCCACGGCCAGCGGAGTTTGTTGCGCTATACGCTTTGGTCCACTAGCTCACAACACGCGACACGTACTGTGAGGAGAAAGTCGAGCTCGCCGTCCACTCGGCCAATTTGTCCCGCTAATTTTAGGATCGGCAATAATTTAGCAAGATGAAACGAACAAGCTCTCTCAAAGTCCTGAACCCCCGTTAACTTTGATCTTTGGTGTCACCACTCAGACACACGACACGTCTTTTGCGCTCCTGGAGGACTTCATTTGGATTCGAAACTTCTAGAATGGACCAATGTCAGGTTCTGCACTGCTCCAATCCACCATATGAGCACTTTTCAGATGCCCGGTTTTCAGATTACAGCACAACAATAGGAAACCGCAAGAAAACTTTTTTCTTTTGATAATAAACGCTGTTGTGTTTGCGCCAAAAAAAGACCTTTTACAGTTATGGCCAAAACGTTCAACCTACGCGCAGTCCGGACGCAGAAGACGGCAGTTTGCTGTCATGCGTGGTGAACTGCCAGTACTTGCCAGAAATTCCTTCATTCCTGGCAGCCTCCCAAAGCGATTTTTTTCTTCTCATCTTTTTATCAATTTTGGAGGGATGTCCATTTGTGTGTAATTTTTTTAACCAAGTATTAAAGTACTTGATGATGATGCCTTTCAAAATTCTTTTGCACCCTTCTCCCGACTGATATTACTGACGACTGAAATGGCTCAGATGCTGTGGCGGCTCTCTGCATCTTATGGCTTGTGCCGTAAGATGTGACTACAAAAAAATGTCAGGAAAAGCCGACTAGAGCATCTGAACTTTATTCGGGTTTCAATTAGAGGACTTGAAAGGGTGGCAAGTGTGTGTGCGTGCGTGTGTGTGTGTGTGTGTGTGTGTGTGTGTGTGTGTGTGTGACTCCAATTTCACATGAGTAGGAATGTGAGAGGGTAATTCGAACAGTGCCAATGTTGGCCAACTTCCCTTCTTGACAAGATTTCCATTTCTTCAGTTGGGTAGGACAGGTTGTAGGCCACAACAATGGCGGGGAAAATTGTAAAATCATTTATTTTGGTCTCTTTATTTATTTATTTTTTTACATCACAAAAGTCTGGCATTTGATCAGGGGTGTGTTGACTTTTTATAGCTGCTGTATTTAACCAATGTACAAGTGTTTTTTTTTAGCTTTTTGTCTTGATTTACTGGTTCTGTTTCCTCCGTTATAATTTAGGGGATTGAATGATGCGACATACCAGATTACATCCAATTTCATCTTCTATACACCTCAAAGGAAACATTTGATTTCAATGTGCAACTCTATAATTGATTTTTTTTGTGTCCATTATGCACAGTATAATTAACATATGAAGCAGTCATGTCTTATAACATTTGCATCGTACATGATTTTTCACTACACATCTGACGTGTACAGTTTATGTACCAACCACCATGAAATCCAGTTTACTTTAGCGTGTGTGCGTCATATGTGATATTCTATACACCTCGAAGATGCCACTCTTACGTCATACGAGTGTACTGTACCATCGGTACATCCTGTTTCACGTGCGGCCGCCTCGAATGTATTTTGTCTCGAGCGCCCGAGTTTCGTCCGTCCGGACCTGCCTGTGCATCATCCCGCTGAACGCCGTCGACACAACGCGGCTTGAGTTATCACGTGTACGAGGTGAAATGGAGGTCGAATTAGGATACATTTGGCCCAGTTCCCACGCCTAAAGCGGTGCCCCCCCGCCCCAAAAAAAAATAGAAGGCGCAACTCGGCGCGGCTGTACTCGCCCGTCATGGTGAAGATGCCGACGGCCAGGTTGATGCCGCGGTTGCCGAGCAGCGCCATCTCCGTCTGGTCTCCGCGGCCCTTCTTGGCCTCGCGCTTGGACTTGAAGGAGGCCCACACGCCGATGGCCAGCACCAGAAGGTAGAAGAACATCATGACGCTCACGCCGGGGATGTTGAGAGCCATGATGGACGAGCAGTGGGAGCGAGACGACCGCGACCAGGAGGAGGAGGAGGAAGAAGAAGAAGAGGACGCACTGAGCGAAAGACGGAGCGACAGTGGCGGCGGCTCGGCGAACATCCACCAGCCCCCCTCCTGCCCACCCCCGCCCACCGCCGCCGTCCCCGCCGCCTCACGCCGGGCTCGGAGGAGGGATGGCGGGGGTGATGGAGGGCCCGCCCCCCGATCGCCTCTCCGCCAATCGGAAGCCGCTCCGAGCCTGGGTCGGGCCGGGCCGGCCTGCCCGGGCCGAGCGCGTCACGACTGGATGTCGGTTCGTTGACTTTGTCCTATGCGAGCCGCCCTGAGGTGACGATTTGCTGCAATGTGCTGACGCCGAGCCCAGACGCCATACTGGAATACACCGGGGAGGTGGAGGGGAAAAAAAAGACACTGGAGACCGAGGAGAGCTGAACTGGATGCAACGTACATTAGCTAATCAATATCCAACGTACATTCACAGGGAGCTTGATGACTTATTGGGCTTCTTACTTGATGAAAAGACTCCATCACATATTGGAACGTACTCAGGTGGAGTGGGCACTTTGGTGAAAGGGAACCGCGGCATGAGAAGGAACTGCATCTGAAATCAAACATGCACCAAATTCAGGAAATTGTCTTCTTGCTTTTTGTTCGCAAGTGCACGTAACCAAATGAAAAGAACCCTTTGGAATACCCTTTGCCAAAATTATCCTTATGATTAAGAAAAAAACAGAACAGTTAATAGGTTACGTTCCAGCAGGGATGTGCAAAAAATGAGGTAATGGGGCGATGGCCCCCGGCATCAATCAGCCCCCCACCAAGTTTCAAAGGGCAGCACAATGTGTTGGGCCGCACCGGAAGCATGCGTATCAAACAGAAATCTTCCGTCCAACCTATGGCAATAGGAAAAAAAGGGCTCCTGAAGAAATAGTGAAGGTAAATACTGCAAGGCCGAGGCAACGTGCATACAAACCATTTAAAAACTGATGGAAAAAAAAGGACTGTTTTTGAATTTGGCAGTCGGAAGAGCTTAGTTGGTGCAAAGAAACACAATGTGGGTTGACATGACTGTGCAGCCGGAATCCACATTAGCTAATCAATACGCGGGAAGCTTTATGACTCACGGGGCTTCTTACGGGATGAAAAGGGCTCCATTGCATATTGGAACGTACTCCAGTGGGCCATTCCACCAAAGGAACAAATGAATACAAATAAAATACAGGGGGCCCTTGACTTACGACTTTAATTTCTTTTGTGACAGCTTTGGCGTCACGCAGTCGTGAAGGTCATCGCCTTCCTGCGTCCACTCCTGCGGCGCAGCCTATTCATGGGCAACTTGAGCAATGTTTTCATCTCTTTATGTCAAAGACACTATGATTGAGAGAAAGATTAATTAAATAAATGGAGCAAGATCAAATATACAGGTATCTATCTATATCCATCAATCCATTTTCGAATCCTCTTATCCTCACGAGGGAGCCGATCCCGTCCGTTTTCGGGCAGGAGGAGGCGAACGCCCTGAACCGGTTGCCAGATAATTTCATGGCACACATCGACGAACAGCCATTCGCGCTCACACCTTGGGACAATTTCTGGTGTTCCATTAACCTGCCATGCATGTTTTTATTTTTGTCACGTTGCGTGGTGGTGGTGGACCCCAAGAAGCAGGCACGAGGGAGGAGCAAGGTGTACTGACGAATTGTATTTAATAAAACACAGAAAACTAAGTCCAAAACAAAGTC
Source organism: Hippocampus mohnikei (assembly GCA_026261675.1). Classification (NCBI taxonomy): domain Eukaryota; kingdom Metazoa; phylum Chordata; class Actinopteri; order Syngnathiformes; family Syngnathidae; genus Hippocampus; species Hippocampus mohnikei. The sequence continues at coordinate 1,730,962 of JAKGUB010000329.1, read as the reverse complement.
CAAAGTATCAAACAAAACACATGACTGAAGATAAAACTCAATAACAGTAACTGAAACATGACAAACCTGATGGCAGCAAACAAACAAACATGACAGTAGCAAACAACAGCAACAATGACCCGACACTGAATGCTCGGGAGGGAGTCCTCTTATACTACTAATTGCTAAACGACCAACAGGTGTGCAGCTCAGGGAGAGCCCTGCAGTGCCACCTGTTGGTCCCAAATCGAATCATGACAATTTTATTTATTTTTTGGGGGAACATGGGAGGAAAGTCCGGAGTACCTGGAGAAAACACACACACAGGCACGGGGAGAACATGCAAACTCCACACAGGAAGGCCGCAGCCGGAATCGAACCCTGCACCTCCGCACTGTGAGGCCGACGTGCTAACCCAGAGGTGGGCAAACTACGGCCCGCGGGCCGGAATCGGACCGTTGGGCTTTTTAATCCGGCCCGCCGAAGGTTGGTACGCAACACAATTAAGGTTCGATATAAATGATTGCATTCATTTCATCTGGACTTGTAATGACAGGCATTTCAACGCCAGGTGGCGCAGTTACTTGAAGTTGCAGAGCACAGGGAGGGAGGGGGAGACAATACGGAAGCCAGCAGTAGCGCCAACTCAAGCAACTCCCGCTCGATATGACGGAATATTGTGTCCGCGCCGCTATTTTCTATCATTGGATCCAAAACAGCGACATGCAAGTGACTCTTTGTTGCAGTGAGTTTTACTGCAATTGCGAACATTTTCACGTCCTGTCGATCATGGCATGATCAATGAAAAGGAACAGAAATGGCCACGGTAGAGAAAGTGAAGTGTATCTGATTAAACGAAGCGGATTACAAAATACGAAACATTCAGGAGACGCTTGGAGTCTGAAAGACTCAAATCTACAAGACTTTGAAAACGAAAGTGATTTGTGCTCAGTCCGATTCTGGCTATTTCCATGCCCAGAGTGAATTGCTTGCGGCTCGACGGACAGTCGAGTAAATAAACGTTTCCTGGAATGGTTTGACTGCTATCGTGCTAAAAACCTTCCGCAAACTGGACCGCTAAAAAGAGAGGAAGCGTGTCCCAGAGCGCTAACTATGAGCATAGAAGACTTCGAAGCGTCCCGTGTCTGGCTTCAAAAGTTCGCTACGCGACATCAGCTGAGCAACGCTGTCATGTGTGGTGATCGAGGGGAGGTCAAGTCAGAGACAATGAGTGAGTCGAAAGAAAAGCAACCAGGTCTCTTACACGTCTCATTTTGTAGCAAATAGTCCTAACTTTGTTATATTTTGTCATATACCTGTACTGCTTGCTGCAGTTTTTGGCCAATATATTGTTGCACTTTGTTGCTTGTGTTGTGACATGTATGTTGCTCACATACTTGAACCTTCATACAGGACATATACCATAGTTGTTTCACTGTTCTCATTTAAAAAAAAAAAGGTATGGGAATACTTTCATGCTTTTGTTCTGTTGATGTTTGGCATGGACTGTCAACATATACATTTTTTTTTATATGTACCGTATCTTGTCCTAACACGGCCCACCTGTCAAATTTAGAAATCAATGTGGCTCCCGAGCCAAAAAGTTTGCCCACCCCTGTGCTAACCAGTCAACTGCCGTGTCATCCTCTAGCTATCTAGCTAGCGAGATAGCCATCCAGCTAGCTAGCGAGATAGCTAGCTAGCAAGACAGCTAGATAGATAGCTTGAGACACATCTCTCTCTCTCTCTCTCTCTCTCTCTCTCTCTCTCTCTCTCTCTCTCTCTCTCTCTCTCTCTCTCTCTCTCTCTCTCTCTCTCTCTCTCCCCCCAGAATGTTTTGTCTTCCCCAGAACTGCAATGCACTCGGATAATTTTGTTTGGGTGTGATTTACGGGAGATTTTCAGCATATTTTATGGCCCAAATGACAGCAAGAAATTTGATTTCACATACTGTTTCCGTCTACTTTAAGAACAAAGTAATTTTTAAGTGGCATTTGGTATAAAAAGTTATAGAACCATTGAACCAATACGTTTAGCCGAAACAAATTAGTGTATGTTTGTCTTTAAAGTTGGTCCACAGTGTCTCCCCCTGTTGTGCTCTGCGATTGGCTGGCAACCAGCTGAGCTTGTCCGCCGCCTACTGCCCGAAGACGCCTGGGAGAGACTGCGGCACGCCCGCGATCCTCGCCAGGAGAAGCGCTTCAGATACAGGGCGGATGGATGGATGTAGGTGAAAGGCCTTGCCAGGCCCGAGCGCCCGCCACTCCCGGTGATCCTGTCCACTTCAGGCCTTAAAAGTACTCCCGTCGTGTTTCCACTAACAACAGTAACAAAAGCCGCGCTCACAGCGGCCACCGGCAACCCCGCTGAGACTTGGACAATGTCTGCCAGCTCACGGGGAATATATTGTGTCGAGGCGCTGGAGGGTGGGCTGAGGGGGTGAGTTGGGTCCGCGCAAGGTTATGGAGGGCTTTTAAAGAGCCTTTAGCACCCGAGCAAGAGGATGATCTCTTCATGAAAGCCGCTCAAGCTGTCACTCGGTCCCATTCACAACTCCCATTCATGTGCTATGATTCCGTTACTCAGGGCTGAGTGAGCGAGTCATGTCGGATGGGCTTTCTGGGAAGAGGCGGTGAACCCTCGCGTAGTCTTCACGCCAATTTGACAAGAGTAATAAAAAAATTGCTGACATTTGATGACGCTTACCAAGGTCAGCCAAACGACGCAAAAGTGAAAACACTCGGGTGCTGCGACAAGTAACGCAACCAACTGACACATCGGGCCATGACACATTGAGGATCGCCGTCTTGAAAAAGTTGCTGGGGCGCAACTGAGGCATTTTTTGAAAGTGGCACAATCATTTTTTTTTTGGTTTTTGTTTTTGTCAGGCCTGACGCAGTTCCAGAGTTTCATCCGTTTTTCGGTGCCAAATAAAGCAAGATTGATCCTACATACTAAAAATGACTGACAGGAGATGGTTTAATTCAGTGGTATCCAAACTACGGCCCGGGGGCCATTAAATAGCCAATACAAACGATATAGCATTGCTTTCCTGACTGACTTTAGCGTGTTTATAAAAAAAGTTGACAAATTTTAAAGAGGCCCTTTCAGCCTCCCATTTTTCTGTCTACGTAAAAATACGCTTCCTGTTTCTCCGAATTAAAGACGAACGTGTGGTGGAAAATGAATCAAATGTAAAGGTTCCAAAAGAAGTCAGCAGCATGAAGTCCACCCGCTAGTGGATTTTGGATTAGTGCACTCTGTGCTCGGCTGCCAGCCTCAGTCGCCACCATCTTTGTTTTGCTCTAAGCCCGGAGGCTATTTTTGGAGCACGGGGCGGAGGCGAGGAGCAGGCAGGATTAGCATTTGAAAAGAGATACTGCTAATTTATCTGCTCATGCTAACAACGCGAGACCCCAGCTGGCCCGATGAGCAACAAGCAAAACACTCGGCCGGCTTCAAATTCTTTTTTGGGAAGGCGTCAGGGTTACAGTTTGATGTGATTCATCTCTTCGATGTAGCGTTCTCATAAAAAATAAGAAGGTGGAGGCTATATTTGAAGGCCGTGACATAATAAGCATTTAGCAGCCTTGACATTTTGTGGTGAGTAATGTCCTGTGTACAACATGATTATGAAAGTAAGTAGGTGGAAGCTGCATTTGAAGGCCCACGCCATCATGAGCGCTCACCAGCAACGGCATTTGTGAGGGGTTTTGTCTTGTATCCGAGGCGATGATGGAAATAAAAGGCCCCATTGATGGCCTGTGATAGAAGAAGGTTGCATTTGAAGGCACTCGTCAGGATTTCACTTTGTGCTGTCATGTCTTGTATGGAAGTGGTGAGTGATCTCCTGACTACTAGGTTGTGTTGGAAAAGGTTTGAAAACGTGTATCTTATCTTATCTTATCTTATCTTAACTCTAACAGGGCTGTGTAGACTTTTTACATCGATTTTTGTTTTCCCCAGAATGATCTGTACTTCTACTTAAGTATAACGAGTGTGAGTACTTTTGTCCGCAGTGCATATGGCACAGTTTGAAGTGTTTCCAAAGTGTCTGCCAGAAACGAATCCCACGTTTCAGATGTGACAGCAGCTGTCGGCGTACTATGTCCACGTCAGCGCGTTGCTGTTGCATTTGCTGTCAAGTCACACCTTCCATGTTGATTATTAGTTTTGAGTAGAATCTGAAATGAGATTTAAGATCACCAGCTGGCTGGGTTAAAAACAACAACAACAAAAACAAAAAAAACAATCCGATCATTGAATGAATAAAAATAGAGAGATAGGTTCTTCACGTCACCTTCTGCCAAATAAAGCGAAGAGGACCTTCATACAATCACTTTGTCCCTTGAACGATGACAAATGAAGTGAGATGTCCATTGCGAAAGGTTTTCATGTGTCTTTGCGACACATGAGAGGTTATCAAGAATTTCAGGACGGGCTCGACTATCCTCTCGCGTAATCTCACGTGTCAGTGGCGTTGGTGGGCTCCTTACATAAGGGCTTGACTGCACTTTGGTCTTCCTTGGAATGTTAACTTTATTCCTCCAAAGGCGGGCGGTGATCAGACAAGCTTGCAGTCAGCATGTCATACAAAGAAACAACCAACGACCTCATGAAAGAGAACCTGAACTTCACTTGGGGTACAACAAAATACACAAGTAGAATACACAGACAACCATTATGCAGTGACGGGCAGTAGGCGGGCGCCCCCCTGAACCGGTTGCCAGCCAATCGCAGGGCACACAGAGGCGAACACCCATCCGCGCTCAGAATCACACCTAGGGACAATTTAGAGTGTTCAATCAGCCTGTCATGCATGTTTTTGGAATGTGGGGAAACCGGAGTACCCGGAGAAAACCCACGCAGGCCCGGAGAGAACATGCAAACTCCACACAAGGAGGCCGGAGCTGTGTAAGTTAATTCCATGCTATAGAATTACTCTATTTTAGGCATGTTTTTATAGCATTTAAAAGATTTCATGTTTGTTAAGGTCCTGAAACACACTTCAAAAATATTACAAATGTATTAAAAAACATAAAATACAGTTGGCTTGCACGTAAAGTTATTTGCGCTTTACATTATTTGTTCTCTCTGCTCGCATTTGATTGCGTAAGACGTTTCCCGGTTGCTCTTAAAATGGCGCCACCGGCGCCCATCTTATGTTGGTCAAGCGGCCATCTTATGTTGGTCAATCGCTCAGCCCACCTATCTTGAATCCCTTGATTTCTCGGCAGTGTTTTCCCGGTATTCTCTGTCTCTGTGGCGAAAATGCCGCTGTGAATGGCGTACGATGCTACCAAGAAGTCTGGGAAAAACGCTGCATGCACGTTTCTTCGGTAAGGATGCTATTTCAAACTTTTTTTTAATAGCGTATGTTTCTGACTGCTACTTAAATTATTCGTCTGCGTCATGTTGCTGTTGAAAAAAATAACAGAAGCTGTCAGTAACAGTGGCAACTTAAGATGGCCGCCGTCTGGCTTCAGCCGCGTGCGGCCTCTTGATAGTCCAGTCATCTACAAGTCCGTGGTTTGGTGACGTGACTTTCTTTTGAAAATGGCTGATCGCTTCTGATCATGTATGCAGCTGTCCCTCATTCCAAGGCCAATTCCTCCCAAGGAGAACAGGGAAACCTTGAACCTTGAGCGGCAAAACAATGGTGAGTGTTTATATGACGAGGAACATTTTGGGGGCTGGGGTGGGGTGGGGGCAGTTAGGTGCGCCTTCTTTACACATGCAGGCAGTTCCCGAATGACCAGACCGGACGTTCCATTCTAAAGCTTCTTCCGACTGGTCCCAGGGTCGCAATGCTTATGGGAACAGCTGCGCACAGAAATAGACTCTTTACGGCTCATATGTACACAGTGACAACAGCCGTCCTGCGCTTGAAACGTCACCTTGCGCACCACCGGCCAGGTGGAGCAAACTTTGACTTTGACATTGTCAGCTTAAGGGACACACACTACTTCTGGGGGAATGCTTACGGTAAGCGATGCTTTGTTTCTTTCCATGCTTGCATTTTTTTTTTTGGGGGGGGGGGTGCTGTTATCTGTGCTGTAAACCTTTGAAAAAGGTCTTTCTGTGACTCTCCAGTCTCTGTTGTAACCCGTTGATGCCACCGAGCAGTTCACGTCGCTCCAATGTGACGTCACGTCCTTAAAACGGAACAAGAAGAGGCAAGTGAGCGAACCCGCCACAACGCGGGCAGACGAAATAACCCCGACGAGTCACGTGACGCACCATCCGGGCTTCTCCGCGTCAGAGGATGGGCCAAGGTTGAAGGTTTCGGGCAGTACCGGCACCAAAAATCCGCAGAACCCCACGCCGGCACATCAGACCGCGTAGGGGGAGCAGGGCCCACACTTCCTCAAGGAGGAGAACCAGAAGAGCCACAGACTCAAAACACGCCCACGAAGCCCAAACCGTCCCGTCTGAACAAAACATATTTGTCATATTGAACATGCCGAATTTACTTATAACAACATCTGGTGCACTGATAGGACTTTTATTCACCTTGAGCGAGTACGACGAGTACGGCTGTCTGTCACGATATTGCAGTTCGTTTCTTGCAACAGTGATACACGGTCCTCACCAATAGGGGGCAGCAGATGACCACAAAGTAAGCTCTGCTCCCGAATGGGAACAACATTCAAAGTTCAAGTCACTCTTCTGCTGAGGTGAAAACAAGCCAACGAGACGAGCACTCAACCCACAGCCAATGCGAGAGAGTCTGACTGAAAGCGAATGTCATCGTTCTTATCAGAGAGCGCTCCAAAGAAGAGGGAGACCAGCATCACTCCCACAATGAAAATGCTTTTTGCTGGCTTGGGGAAGATGCACTCACCAATTAAGAAAAAAAAAAAAACCCAAACAGTAAATTGTCAGTTATTTATTATGGTTCATCAAATGCAATCATCGCATGTTACAGTATTTTAATATTTCCAAACCAAACCAAACCCACTGTTTTGTCATTACAATCAAGTAAAAAACAACATTTAATTGGTTAATTATAATTAAATTAAAAATAAAAATAAGAAAACATCAGAATGAATTATGATTGTATCATTTAAAAAGAATTCAAATCTAAGCTCATGTAAGGTGTCTTTGAGTATGATGAAAAGCGCTTTCAAATAAAATGTATTATTATGATTATTATGCTTTTGAAATACCATCAACATGTTACATTTTTTTTCTCACGAGAAAGTCGTCGCAGGGCCTCCCCGGAAGCCGGTCCGCCTGCTGCGTTTGTCTCCAAATCATGCTGAGGGGGAGCATGCGTCATCGCTGACCCTTGCCCGCCCCAGGGGCCGCAAAGGAAGTGCCCAATCAGCGGCATGTATTGTAGCGAGTGTCCCGCCTTTCCCCAGCAGATTCCAATGGCCCGGTCCCAGATAGCTAACTGTGGAGAACTCCTCGAAGTTATTCACAAATCAGTCTGGCTCTTGCCCGGTTAGCTACGTCGTGACTTAAACAGCGACACAACCTAGTTGATGAATAACTACTTTTGAGATCAGAAATATTGTTCAACTATTGCTCACGTGACTGTCATCAAGGTAACAAGAAGATGCTAGCAAGAGCTCAACGTGAGGGATTTCTTCCATCTGACCGTTTCAAACGTTGGTACAGATTTTGTCAGGCATCATCGAAGTTGACCTGCGTGATTCGCTTTTGCGGGCCACATAAATTGAGGCGGGCCAGACCTGGCCTCGGAACTCGAGTTTTGACACCTGTGGTTTCAATCGGTGCTAAGATTCCCAAATTTCAACTGGCTTGACTGACACACGCGCAGTTCATCCAAAGTGGCACGAAAGGAAGTCGCATCCGGTGAGATCGTCTTCCGTTTCGTGTGCGCGAGCGTGACGTGTCCCCAACACTTTGAAGGAATTTCTCTTTTTGGGGAGGTCAAAGGCGAAGCAGGACGGAGGAGTAATGGTTGCGGAAGGCGCTTTTGTCCGGTGGAGAGCAACCGTGGCCGCAAAGACAATTCCGGGGCTTCGCTTGGGCCAAACATCGGATTTCTTGCCACTTCCTGCGCAGGCACAAAGGGGACTCGCGCAGACAATGGCTGCGTGTGAGCATTTGGGATGTGATGTAACAAGCTGCCGGGTGGCCGCCCTCCATCCACGCACGCACGTATGGCAGATTACATACGGCCCGATTGAGTCAAATATGTTATTTGTGATGTTATTTGTGATGTTGTTTGTGTGTGCAGAACAGGAAGGACTTGTGAGAGTTCACAAAGTTGCGTTAATGTGCTCGGTCTCGGGGGAGGCGCAAAACGCTGGACGCGTCCATGGAAAATCATCTTCGTTGCTTGGGGCAAAATGTCACAATAAATTCCGCATCAAATCTTTTTTCCTCCCGCTTGCGTTTGCTTCAAAACAAACACGGAGATCTTCAGTCATGGGAAAAAGGCTGGCTTGCCGTTTGTGCGTGCGTGTCGGGGATCCATCCCGGCGGGGGGAACGGCCAGATCACAGCACAACACAAACAAGCGCGACTTGGGCAAACATTTGCGGCCCGGCTTCCAGTGCCCTCCCAAAAAAAAGGATTGCGAGGCCAAGGTCAACTCGCTTGTTTTTGTTGTGTACTGGAGACATTTGGCATTCGCAGCAAAAAATGAATATGAGACTCAAGTTCTCCGCTGCGGCGCTGATTTCATCTCTGTGCTGGACAGAGCACCTTTTGGCTTGAAGCCAGCGACTTTCCAAGCGACCCAAAAGGACGGATGGCTGCGGCTGCAACCCAAGCTCATCGTGACAAGACGGTGACAGGCAAAGGACTTCCACCGCAGTCAGCTCAAAGGCAGGCGAAAGGTGCTTTATTCCGAGGTGGTTGACCAGATGGGAGGTGGCAATGCTGCAAATTCAAAGCTGCACGCCCCAACTCGCGCCTCAAATTTCTCTTTTGGTCTTGAAACTCAAAACGTCTTCTGATCTTGCCGTTCCAAGACTTTTGGCGCGGAGCGTCCAGTGCGTTTTTGAAGGCTCCGGCCTTGATCGGGGATTCCCTCAGCCCCGGAAAAGCAAAACACAGTGCGACGATCAGCCGACAAGGCAAACGGATCGGTCGCATCGATGCAGACAAGGACAATCTCAATCGGGTCAATAATATGCTTTAATAAGAAGATATCAGTGCAGAAAAGAAACTTTTGAGCGGGTTCGAGTCCCCACAGTAACAATGGTCATCAAGATGGATAATATCACAAAATCAGTCGGGTTTTGGAGCACATACAAAAGCAGGAACGGGCTCAGTGAACTCAATCATACAACAAGTTCAACGCTGATCCCAGAGTGGGAAAACTCCAAACCCGGTTTCTCGACGCAAAACGCGCAACATGCTAACATCGTCTCCCCAAGCCTCAACATTGCGGAACGTTCTGCTACGGGGTGGCAACGCAACCGGCGTCTTAAATACTAACGCTGGTGACGAGCCTTCCGCTGTCTAACAAGAGACAGAGTCCATCGTTTACGACCTTAGCATCAGGTTCCGCCTAGCCTTGGCACTCCAAAGGTTTCTCTCAGGACTTCTCCCTCCACAAACGAGTCGAAACTTTTCAAAGCGGCCAGTGGAACCGCGCCAAACGTTGCCACGAGGCCAAGTCCGACGTTAAGGCCGCCGGTCACAGACTTTTCTCACGTACGTTTAGACAGTTCGGCTGACGCTAACTGGAGCGACGTCAAATTGTTTTCAACATTTTGGAAAGGACTCAAATCCTCCGTTGGCCCCTGGGAGCGCTTCATCTTCAATGCCATTAAGTTCGACTTCAAACCCGCGAGCAGCTTCACTTGGACTGGCAGACCGTCAGGCAAAAAACAAAAAAACCCCGGGGGGTTCGAGTGGGGTCTTTTTGGACTCATGTCGCTTCTCGTAGCCACTTTCTGCTTTTTAGCCTTTAGAGAGGACTCTGGTGTTCTTGTGGAGTCAAGATGGGTTTCCAATGACGACTGTCGGTCTTCTAATTGGGTCTTTTGGCACTATGCAAGTTCTAGTGGGGGTTTACATGGGTTCAAAGTGAGTCCTGGAGACTTGAGGGCTCCAGAATATCCGGGAACACGATAGTACTGACTGACAAAAGTAGTGGTGGGTTCGAGAAGAGGGGACTTTGTAGGGTCAGGTTTTGGGTTACTAGGTAGGTTCTAGAAAGCACAGCAAGGGTTTGACTGGAGTCAGAAGCGGTCGTCATGGTTACGCAGTTGTCTGGTCAAGTCCAACACCGTGGGTTCTTGTCCGAGATTTTGTTGGTTCTACTGGAGCCGACTACGTGAGGGCAGAATTTTGGTTACTGTGCGGGTTCTAGAAAGGACAACAAATGTTCAACTGGAATCAGGGCCAGTTCTAATGGGACCTCAAAGATTTTCTCAGTCGCTCTTCTGGACGTTTGAGTTGATGGAGTCTTTTCAGTACATGGGGTCGTACATGATTCTAGAGTGGGACTTTGGGAATCCCCGTGCAGAATGTCTTGCAGTCGGGTTCTACAGGGGACCGAGTGGGTTCTAGTAGAGTCATAATTGCCTCGACTGGATATCGCAAGTGTTCCAGTGGGGTCCAAAAGGGTTTTCGGGACACTAAGAGGTTCCAGAGGTGTCTGTGGGTTGCAGCGGGGTCAGCATTGCTCGTGACAGTGACCGCATGGGTTCTGATGGGGTCGAAGTGGGTTCTCGAGAGAACCGTGTGGCTTGGATTGGGGATGACAAGTGATCTAATGGGGTCCAAAGTGGGCTTGGGTGGTCACTGGGTCGAGTTTTTGCGACGATGTGGTTTCCAGACGCGACTGGGCTCGGCTCGGTTCGATTGCAATCAGAACCGAGGCGACGTGGAGGACAAGGCACAAAGTGAAGGACTGGCCGAGACTAAGGCACATTTTTGGGGGAACCGAACGCCAAAAGCAACATATGCTTAGCAAACTCTCTGGACAAACTCAAAATACAAACACAAATTGAATGCAGCATGTCGATTAGACACAGATGACGACGTGTACGTACGAAGCTCTCCTGCTTCACTCACTCGACGGGATTAGAACGACACCACACCGGAAACTGACCGCTGTATAATATTAAACAAAAAAAAATGCTACATATTGGAAAAGTGAAAAGAAAACATTTCATCCTTTTCTACTTGAACGTTCTTAAAGCACAAATGAGGAGGAAGAGGACGAGCAGTGGCCAGCCAAGTGAAGGGCGAGCCTCCAAACCGAGACGGCGACGACCACGTACCAGGACACATCGAGTCCACCGTCAACATTCGAAATGCGCCGCGTGCGCGTGTGCAAAGCTCTACGGGGTGGGGGTGGGGGGGAATGGTCACCGCAACGCAACAACAATTACCTAAAAAAACCAAAACAACAAACATCAGGGACATGGGTGACATCATTTGGCCAAAGGTGTTTACATGGAAAGTCTTCTGCTGCGATACACATAAATAGATTGCACACAAATATAAAAAGTGGCCAAGTTTTGATTGACGGGTAGCAAGGAGGGGGTCCACTTTCAACAACCCCACCCAAAAAAATACAGCAGAGGAAAACTGAACAACCTCTTTGTCCAATGGTGCTGGTCGAGACCTTGGCGCACAAGAGCCACTAAAAGAAGCCCCCCCCCCCTGCCCTCCCACCTCCAACATTCTGACCCTGACCAAGGAGGATTAGGGCCACACTGAACAGCAACAACAAAAAAATTCTGAACCCCCCCTCAAAAATTTTTTTTTTAGGAGTCATACATTTTATGAGGATTTTTAAAAAATCTTGAGATCATGAAAATGCCGAAATCCGAAGCAAAAAGACAGAATTGAATGAATTTTCGAAGAATAAAATCACAATAAGAGGACAATGAGAATAATAAAGTGCTGATTTCTGCAGAACGCCCCCGCCAAAGAAAATTGCAAGATAAAAATGTTACATTTGCCAATTTTTAAGAATAATACAAGAAAGCGGTCATCCTTATTTGATACAAAATGCAAATGTGCTCTTTTAACAAGACCACATTTCCCTGAACAAACCAGATTTTGGGCACGTCCAATTGTTTTTTTTTGTCCTCGGCAAGCAATTGTGCCATCTCAAGTTACTGTCCACTTTTTTTTTTCTATGTAGCTGTAATCCTCCTGTGGCCAGGCTTTCCCCTCATGACGACTAAGAATTGCACAAACAAAAATTATTATGAAAAGGCAAAAACAAATAATAATAATAATAATAATCACCCCGTGCTCACGCGAGAACAAGAGGAGTGGAGCAGGTCAAGGTGGGAGCATGTAGATTGCATGAACGCATCACGCGTTTTTTTTTTTTAATTAGTGGGTGGACTCGTCAGACTAAAGAATAGCTCAATATATAAAATGTTTTTTCTTCTTTTTCAGCAGTTATCATAGAAATTCGCTGTGTCATCATTAAGGGAACCCCCCCCCCAAAAAAAATTGTTGACGCCTAAAAACAAATTTTCATTTTGGGACTTTGACGGCGTTCTACTTTCATTTTTGTCAAGCATATATTAAAAAAGAAAAAAAAAGCTCTCTTTGGGATGCAAAAAAATCGCACAACAATTCCTGATCAAAGGGGAGCGAGAGACCTTGTTGAATTTGAAAGGATCCAAATTCTGGCAGCTTGCGGAAATATTCCGCTTTCTGTCGTCGACGACGAGCCAAGAATGCCACCGTTTGGGTTTGATCAAAACATGACATTCGCAAACGTTGGCACTTGAGCAACATTTTATGTTGATTTCCTCATAACCGCTGCAGAGCAAACTGGCAACTGATTCCCAATCACTTTTTGTATTTGAAATAATGTCCTGGCTTTGAAAAAAGGGATGGATCTGAAAAAGGTTTTGAAATCCAACCCATTGAATTGAAAAATGAGTCAAATCAACACGTTCATCCATGATTGAAATAATCTTTAGTTGCAGCCCGAGAATAAAGCTTTTTTTCCATCCACCCCGCGTTGGCATTTTGGCTCAATTTGTGCTCTGAATGGTCCAAATATGGTTTTCAGCACAAATCGTTTTTCAGAGTTGGCCTTGCCTGACAATTTTTTTCACCAAAATTTTGGTGCAGGTTTTGGTCCAAAATTTGAAGAATTCTGTGCATAGGTGTGTGTGTGTGTGCGTGCGTGTGGCATTAGCATTAGCCACGAATTGAGTGCCGCGAAGGTGACGTTTAAGTCCAAGAATGACGACGGAATGGTGAAAGGCAGCTCTATGTGCGCATGTGAATCCCGCTAGAACCGGGGTCTCCAACTCCGGTCCTCGGGGACGCTGTTCGGCATGTTTTCCACGTCTCCCGGCTGGAACACACCCGATATTGAAATGATCAGCTTATGAGCAAGCTCTGCGGCTAGCCTGCTAACGACCCTGCTCAATCAGTCAGGTGTGTTTGCGCAGGGAGACGCGGAAAACACGCAGCAAAGCGGTGATCGAGGTCTCGAGTTGGAGCCCCCTCCCTGCGCTAGAACAACAACGACTATGACGATGGCCCATCCCGACAACTAAATAAGGCCGAATGTGCTCATGAGTTAGCATAGCATGGGAGGCGACGGGAAGGCCCGCTTGGCCTCGTTCTAGGAGGCCTGGTCCAAGGCCCGGAGCAGGTCGCAGCCTTGGAGGAGGTGCAGGTTGCCCTGCAGCGGCACGTTGACCTCGCAGTCGTAGCGGGTCAACTCGGGCAGGAAGCTGCGCTCCGCCGACGGGCCCAGCAAGCGACTGGCCACACCTGCCACAAAAACACATTCACAATCCAAACATTTTTACCGATAGCACCCCCCCCAAAAAAAACCCCCAAACAAACAAAAAACCATATATATATATTATCGGGATCAAAAATTTTCTCGCGAGATTAACGCGGCAGACGTCACAGCGGATGTTACGTTGCTCTATAAATAAACCAGAAACAAAACATCAAGCGCTGCACAGGTCCACGACGTTTGTTTTGCCAGCCACGGCAGCGCGAGACACCAAACGGATACTTAAATAGTTTATGAATGGAAAGTTTACTTTTAAAAGTTGCCAGATTGTTCCACTGACAAGACCAAAGTTACCTGTATGTTTTGCAGTCGTAAACCGAGCTATCATCATAGCACGCCGAGTCTGAAATACCACTTAATGGCCAAGCACACAGCTGACGTGCGTATTCGCCCCTCGTCTCAGACAGACAGCTATGGATCATTACAAAGCGAAGAAAATGGATGACACGACGAACAAATTTGCTGAAGCCATAGCTAAATATATGGCTACTGCATGCAAGCCTGTCAACATTGTCCACAGCTCCACTCAAGCTGAAATAATTGCGCATTGCATCGAACGACTCCTGTTGGATTGACCTGGCGCGTTAAGAGGGGCGGGGCTGCCACTGACAGGTGACCGTTCGCACAATGTATAAATAGCGTTTTGTTTCGTGAGTGAATACACTTGCTTCGTCGTCGGCATGGCTCAATGTTAAGCTACGCGTGTGCTTCTTATCAAGTCAGATGTGTAAAGTTAGCTTTGCAATCTGACGTTTAAATGAAGTAAATTGCGTTGCAGCTGGGGTTAATCATGCCGGCGCTCCACTTCCGCGATTGACCATTGGGACTTGTAGTTCTTTTGTTCGATTCGACTTTATGTTTGTGTTGTATGGTTTCTTACGTTTAAAACAATGAATAATGATGACGATCATGATACATAGTGAAATCAGGGTTGATTACATTATTTATTAAATGTATTGTTAAATAAAGGTATTAATTAATGTCAATTATATACATATTTACATTGTGATGCAGAAAGATAGATATATTAATTTTTTACTGCATTTATGTGTAGTTTAGGTTATTACCTGCTTCTGATACTTCTGTTACAACTACTACTACTACTACTTCTGCTGCAAAGTGCTCCAATAAATGATCAAAAAAGTACAGAACGAGATATCCTTCCATGCTGACCGACAATCCCTATTCTGGGGGGCCGTGAAAAACGGAATTAACCGAACAACTCCACTACGGATTGCCAGTGAGAGCCTCCATTACAAGCATCCGAAATGATGTTGACACAAAACCGTAGAGAGACTTCCGAGCAAGAAGGACCAACAGAATCAGCATAGCCTGACTGCTGTGTTCAAAGCAAATTTGAGAAAAACAAAGTATGCAACCATTGCTTAAATCCATTATAGGCTGAGTACTAGTTTACCTTAGATGTGCACTTTATAATGTTATATTGCGCTGTTTTGATTCCATAAAAAGAGCTGTTCAAGCAGCTGTTGTGTGACAAAATATTTTTTTCACTGTTGTTGATGGACAGTAATATTGTGTGAGAGATAATGTGTGAATAACTGCTCCAAGTGAAAAATGTTCATGTCAAATGGAAAATCGACATTATTTCAGTAAATATTTGCATTTTGCACATAGAAAACTGATTCATGATTCCATGTTGATCAGAGCATTAAAATGGGGGAAAATAGGACAAAAATATAAAAGGAAATTCAGAAACGATAAAAATGCGTGAGTAATCACGATTAATTTTTAGTTAATTTGAGTTAATTATGACAGTTGAGTTTTTAATTAGATTAAATATTTTAATCGTTTGACAGCTCTAATTATATATATATATATATATATATATATATATATATATATATATATATATATATATATATACGTGTGTGTGTGTGTGTGTGTGTGTGTGTGTGTGTGTGTGTGTGTAAGATCACCTATCATGTTGCTCGGATACTCCAACTTCCGATGCTGCTGCAATATGTTCAAACACGAAGTCCTGTTGCTCGGCAACATCGCCAGCTCTGGAGGACAAAATATTGGTCACGTTTGTGTTCCAAGTCGTCTTCAAATCACACAAGATGGCAGACTCGTTTGTACCAGGCAGCGATCCGGCACCACTGCCCATGTCGTCCCTCATCTTCTTCCACATGCTTCCTGGTGTCTTGACTTCGCCCTGCTCAACACACACACGCACACACGCACACACACACACACAAGAATGACAACAACTGAACATGCACCCATCGCGTTGACAAAATATTGGGACGCAGACAGGTTATGAAAAGACTGTGCCTTTCTATTTTACAGGCTATTTGGTGTGCGACCATTTTTACCCTGTCTGAAATGTCGATTTCACAGTTTTTGTTTGTCAAGTTGTAGATATTCCTTTAAAAAGAACACTTTTTGTCAGTAGTTGTGCGTGACTGAAACAGATTAATTGGATTGACTACTTCTGATAGGAATGATTGCTTTGGATTTCCAACTACAGTAATCCCTCGTTTATCGCAGTTAATTGGGACCAAAACCACCCGCGATAAACGATAATCCGCAAAGTAGCGTCCAATTAACATAAACAGGTCAAAAAAATATATATATAATTTTTAAGTCCTCAAACGGTACGCGAAGTAGCGAGGGATCACTGTATTCCGTTTTGTTTGGATCTGCCATTGACATGGTATTGGCCCGTGATACAATTAATCGGTGGAATCAATGATGAATTGCCACATCAGGCAGAATAAATCGCAGGGGGAACTCACCGACATCTGACTGTAGGAGCGCTTGATGTTGTTGGCTGGATTGATGTCTCTGTAATCGTGGACAAAATCCTCAAAGCACCTGTGCTCGCACACACGCAGGCGCAGACACACAGACACACACATTGCATTTATGTCTTGGAGAATGCTGAATGATGATCAAATTATCCGCGAGGGGAGGGGGGGGGTTGTTTTCGAACGCGCTTGAGGTCGCGGGCGTGATCGTTGCCTGGCAACGCGCTCACCGCACGCAAGCTGCAGCGCTGGTTTTCTAAATGTCGATGACAGCAGATAGTCCCGAGACTCCGCCGCGTCCTCAGAAGAGGAAACGACAACAAAAATAAATATTGGTGTGGGAAGAGGCAAACCCTTGGCTTAATGTTTCGGGGAGCAGAACCCTCAAAATTTCTTTCGCCTGGCTGGTTTTGTCGCGATGCCGCGAGGACTGTCCTTTTGTTTCCAGAACTGAAAGGCGGCAGCTCAACTGATACTGTACATAGAACCTTCGAGTCCCAGAAGACGAGATATCCTCAGTTGAACTATTTAATGGCGGCCAAAAAGATCAACACATGGTTGGATGTGGACAAAGGGCTCAAACCATCCAGAATGGTTGCCTGCCCCGAGACTATTTTAGCCCCGCCCACGTCAGCGAGCAGCCGAGCCTGCGTGACAATGCGTGAACCAAGTGGCCGGATGGACCCTGCGCTGTTACCTTTCTTTGTGCATGACGTGCAGCGGGTTGCGCTGGCAGAACGGCCGCCGCTCGGGCGCCGCGCGGTAGGCCTCGTTGGCTGCTTGTTGCCGGTATGCTAGCAGAGGGTCCGGGGGCCTCTGCAGGTTCTGAATGCCCCCCATTGAAGACAGAGGGATGCTGGCAGGGGCTTGATAGGGCGGGTTCTGCACGTGCCCCATCATGTACGCCCTGGTCCTCGGGTCCAGGGCCCCCTGGCCCGGGGCGCGCTCCTCGCTCGGAGCCCAGGCGGGAGCCGCGACGGAGGGCGGCGGACGGTAGCGGCATTGCTGATGCGGGGGCGAGGAGAGCGGCTGGAAGAGGCCGGCGATGTTGCTGAAACTCTGCTGCTGGGAGGGAGGAAGCGCGCCGCTAACGGTGCCGCCGCTCGCGCCCCCTACGGTGCCGCCGTCCAGGGGCTCGGCGTCGGGGATGATGGGATTGAGCTGGAAGTCTTCTCCGTCCATGGGGATGTACGGAGCCAACGTCTCCAGGTCTAAGTCGCTCAAGTCCCGCTGCAAAAGAGCCCAAACCAGAACGCGACCGAGTCAAAACAACGCCATGAATGGAGTTGCATTCAGCAGGTAGCGACAATGCTGTGAACCGGAAGCTCGGATCATTTTCGGATGCGACACAAGCGGTGGGTTTATCAAAAGCCTCTTCAACCCGATGCAAGAGCTCCCATTCACTCGGAATGAACCTTTGGGAAGGGGTGACATCGGGTGAGACTTTTGGGAGGCTTCGTTCTTAGGGGGAGGATTCCACCCACCTCAGCGGTTGCGGGACCGTCACCCTCGGTGTCCAGAGCCAAGAGCCTCTCCATCAGCTCCACCTTCAAGTCTCCGTTGGGGGTGCGGTAGTAGTCACCAGGGCTGCTCGGCTGAGGACCGGCAAAGCAGAATCAGGAAAGTTTGTTGGCATGCGCCGCGGGGTCGCTTCCACTCGCGTCGGGGGCGAGCTCGGCTCTCACCGTGGAGCAGCTGCTCAGGCTTGGGGTGACGCTGCAGGGCGGCGGCTTCTGCTGGGCTGCGAACGCGGCGCCCACGCTAGCCGCGTCGCCGGCCGACGGAAGCGGCGCGCTCCCGAGGCTCTCGCCGGCCCAGGACGGAGTCGCCGGGACGGGCAAGGAGGGGGCGGGCCGCTGAGCGCACGCCACCGCCGCTGGATGCTGGGTCGGCTCCTCGAAATGAGGGCGGCCTATCGGGAGGAGTTGGTGACAAATTTAAGCCTTCAATGAAAACTATTTGGCGTTATGCTTCCGTAGGAGATTCAATCCGCCGATTTCTAAGCGAGACAATTTAAAAAAGGACCAAATTTCAAGGAAATGCAATGCCTCGACTTCATTAAAGTGTGACCACTACAAATCTTTTCTGTTGTACTCGCGGAAGTTGAGTGGGTAGGAGTCAGACCGAAATCGAGGCTGATGATGGTGTCCCCCGGCGTGGGCGCCAGCTGGGCCAGGTCCTCGGGTTCCTCTTTGAGTTTGCTGAAGAGCGCCTCGCCTCCGCTCTCCCCGGCGAAGAACGCGCCGGCCTGTCGGGGCTTGAACAGCGACTCCGTTTGCTCCAGGGAGAAGATGGTGCTCTTTTCCTCGATATCGCTGTGGACACAGCGAGAGGCGGGCTTCACGACAAATCACTCCGGAGCCAATTATTTTACTTTTTGTTTTTTTTTATAGTGGATTGAGACAGTTCCAGAAAAAAAAAAAACGTGAGCCATTCCCACTGACTTTTGTTTTGATCGAGTGGACCATCGAGTTGACCACTGGGCCACTGTTGCCCCTCAACGTTTCGTGGCCTTCAAATTAGCTTTTGAGGATCACACACACTTTGCTCCTTTTGCAGTTGCGTCGCGGGGACGTGCTCAGAAGAGACGACGCGCAAGGAGACGGGACTTACCTGAGCACGTAGTTGATGCAGACGATACACTGCGGCTGCGAGTTTCGGCCGTTGTAGATGACGGTGCCTTGCGTCTCCACCCACGCGAAGCCGCCGCTCTTCGCCAGCATGCGGTACTGACCGCTCACGACTTGGCCTTTGCTGCACACTGGACAAAACACACAGCGGCAAATGTTTTAGCCGCCGCAAAGGACACACGTTCGATCCCTTCACGTGACGAGTCGCTTTTGCTTTTGAACGCTCAACGACTGCGGTTCAGATTACCTAAAAAATTTTTGGGGTGAAAATATGAAGTGGTTCGCATAGCATGAGGCGGCAACGTTGCGCAATTTCGGGGGAAGCTACCATGCCAATCCTCGCTCTGGCACGGTTTAGAGGAGTGAGCATTTATGGATTTAGGCTAGTATTGGCTCGCGGCAATGCGGCGCCACCGTCTCGGATGCACTTTTCAACCATTTCCTGAACGCCAGCCGAAGACTCGAGCGCAATCAACGAGCCCCCTCACTTGCGTGGATCAACTTCCTTTTGGCTCTTCGGGGGAACATTTGACAGATAAATGGTTAATGTTGTTTCATCAAGGTCATTCAAGGCGTCGCACTGATTTCCAGGTCTCGAGGCGTTCTGGGAAACACGCACCCGCCGTCTGTGATGAACACGGCGTTGGAGGAAATTGAAGAGTGTGATCGGTTGTGGCGTGGGAAGGGAGCAGCCTTGAGAGGACGCCGGGTCGTCGACCCACCATGAGGATGAGGATGAGGACGATGAAGGGGGAGGAGCACGTTCAACGGGACCACAACCTAGCTTCCAAGCTAACTTAGCATGCAAGTGCTAAGTTAGCCTCATGCGGCATGTGACACTTGAATCGTAAGTGTAGATGCGGACGTGCGTCTTACTTGAGTGTGTGTGTTTCTTGTGTAGTGTGAATGAATGTGTGCCAGTGTGTTGTTTGAGGTTGTGTAAATGTGCGTGTGTGTGTGTGGATCTTACAGTTGTGGTGGCTCTTGGTGACACTGTCCCAGTCGAGAGCGTGATAGAAGTCGTAGACCGAGCGACCCAGCAGATCATCGGGAGTGTAGCCCATCAACTCTGTCACCCTGTGACACACACATTCGCGTACCCAGCACACACACACAAGCACATGTAAACCGATGTTGTAAGAAGCACAATCCTTTATGATGCGCTCAAACAAAACAAATTGCAAAGAAGAATCCTCAAAAGTAAATGCCCTACCCAAATAAAGGCTGTCAGTTCAAAACATTTTTGGGGGAACTTATCCTCCAATATTTAAAAAATATATATATTCCTAACTTGTTTGCTCAACTTGTTTCAATAGTTGCAACTAAGTTGAGGAGCTTCATTTTGACATCGGTAGTCATTTTATGGCATCTACAAACCCCGTTTGAAAATGATTGGCAGATTTTCACAATGGCTAGACAAAACAGCAGCACTTCACGAGCCAAGGCAACCCTCTCTTTTCCCACCAGGAGAGAAAATGGCTTTGAACTTTAAGTCTGTCGCAAACCAAAACAACAGCGAGCAAAAAAAAAAAAATCAGGCAGAGAACTTGAGAAAATGTAAACACTTGTCCCCAAAATTCAACGTTTGGGAGGGGAAAAAACATTGCGTAATCTCAGTTGTCCCCATCCAGCCCACCCTCCAAAAAAATCTACTTTCAGCGAGGAACGGCTAACTTTGTTTGACACGCCCCCTTTTCCCAACAGGATAGGAAAAAGAACCCAAGAGTCTCTGCGACCTTTGTGACAGGCAACCGGCCAAGTGACAAGCAACATATTCCAAACTCCCAAATCCGAGCCGGTGAGGGCAAGCCCCGAGCAGCCGCCGCCTCGCTGCGCATTCAGCACGTCTGCCCCCCCCTGGTGGCCACTCCGTGCAATTCATCAGGGGTGCCGCCTTGCTTGCCAAAGACGACGCAGGACTTTGCCCCAAGTGAGACCTCTTTTTGTGTGTGTGGGCCTGCGTGTGTCCTCGAACGAGCGCCAGCACCTTCAATAACCTCATTCACTTAATTGGATGCAGGATTTGGGCCACTATCAAGCCCCCCAAAATGTGTCCAAAAAGAAAAAGGGGGCCCTTGTTTGTCGTGGAGTCACACAAACATGCACACACACACACACACACACACACACACACACACACACACACACACACACACACACACACACACACACACACACACACACACACACACACACACACACACACACACACACACACACTTTCTTGCCCAGAAGAAACCTTTGTGCTGCATGAGCAACTTGAAAAGATTACAAGAATGCACGCAAAAAGCTTGTGTAACTCCAATCAGTGAGCAAGTGCGTCTTCTCGTGCCAGCGATGAGGAAAATTTGAAACCAGCCTCCAGGTAATGCTGGAACACAATAATCGACGCCTCTTCCCAAATCGTCGACCAATGCCCTTGACAAAGTTGTTTCCATTCCCCCAATTTGCCTTGCTTTTAAAATCCAACTTGTTGCGATACATTGACGCCTGCCTCACATCAACACCCTCCTTTCTGAGCCAGCCGGTGGTAACCGACGTGCCATCCACAAAAATAATTGCCTCAATGAACACGTCAGGCCATTTCGGCCATATTGCAAACCAAAACAGCAGTGCGGTGATGGGTCACGGTGGGAAGGGAGCGCGAGTGCGCACGCACCTGTCGTCGCAGTAGGTGAACTTCATGTCCATGCTGTGTCGGCTCAGGAAGGTCCTGCTGTCGAGCGGCGCCTCGATGTTGGCCGGGTGCGGGACGGGCTGGCACATGAGAACGGCGCACGTGAGCGCCGGCTCCTTGAAGCCGCACGCCGGGCGCTGCGGGCGGCTCGCGTACATCCTCAGCTGGCCCGTGCAGTGCAGCACCTGCCGCGCAACAAAAGACGCCCATTTGGAGATTCTCTCTCTCTCTTGGGCTGCCGGACTGCGAAGCGCTTCGATTTTGGCCTTTCCGGCGGTCTTGCACCATGCTCGCCAAGCAGCCTTTTGCTTTGGGGCTGCTGGATTTGAGGCTGTGATTTGTGCTTTTATTTTGATGGGTTTCTACTGACTTAACCTGACACCCTGATGAATTGCAATCACACACTTTTTGTCAGCAACAGATTTGCTTTGGAACTTATGTGGTGCATTCAAGTCCATCTTTTTGATTGCGACTTTTATTTTGGGAAATTTCTACTTTCCATTCGCACTGGCTTGATGCAAGTCTCTGCCGTTGGAATCAATCCGATTTTGGTGACTTTGCATCATCGATTTTTTTTATGCTGTTGATGATTGTCTTGATGTTTAGGACATATGTAGCTCAACTTTTCTCATGTACAAGGAAGCACAGAGGGCATGTGTGTCTCACTTTCCAGCTCGCCGACTTGAGGTTGACGGTGCGCCCCCTGCTGGTCACCGTGCATTTCATCCGCATGAAGAAATCCCGCTTGGTACTCTGCTCTTTGCTCTTCTTCCCGAAGCTGTTGGCTGGGAACAAAAAAAAAAAAAGGAATTAATACATCACACGTTTTGAAAACATCTGTCTAGCTCGCCTTCTGCTTGTTTACACGTTTGCTATTTTGTTTTGTTGACTGCGGATCTTGGCGCCTGTGCAACAGAGCCTTCTGATTGGCTGGCGGCAGTCACATGACGCACTTGAACGTGAATCAACTTTTGTTTAGGGCTGCTTGATACGGCCTTCAAATTAAATCTCAAGATTGTTTTTAAGTTTGAATCAATTTCTTTGAAACATTGACAAAAAAAAAATATATATATATATTCGAAACATTGACAACAACAAAAATATATATATCCTTACCAATCAAAAAAACAAAGACAGAAAGACAAAGAAGGCGGAGAGGGATAAGAGAGAGAGAGAGGGGAGAGAAGGGAGAGAGAGAGAGAGTGAGAAAGATACGGTGAGAGCGAGGGCGAAGGAAAAGAACCACGAAACAAACCGGATTGCTCCTCTTGCGCCGCTGATAAGTCTTATCGACGGCATGTGTGCAATGTCATGCGTGTGTTACTTTCTTTCACACTCCCCACTCAAGCGCGTACACACGCACACACACACAAACCCCACACTCACTCCCTCTCTCACTGCTGTTGACATGACCTCTGAGCCCACGTTCGCATGTCGCTCTCATGACATAGAAGCTTGCGTCAGTAGTGCGGTCTTTACTTTTGACCCACAGGCACATTTCAGTCGTCTCACTGAGCGGTCGCTGCACAATGCTGACGTCAGCTTGCCTTTACGCACCGCCAGTGGAGGTGTGTGTGTGTGGATCAGTTACACTCATTGACAAGGGAGTCATTTGGTGGCTTCCTGATGAAGTGCTGCCTCCATGAGCGAAAATAGTACTCTCAAATATTGGGGTGTGAGGGGGAAGCTGACGTTACAGTAGGTCCCAAGCTCACGAGAAAATTGGGAGTCAGTCAGGTGAGCTGCAATGAAAAACTTTGACGCTGATGACTTTCGAGCAGCTTACCAGGCGAAAAGGAATCAAATGTATCAAAGCAAACTATTTGCACTGCCTATTGCCGAAAAAATAAAAATAAAAACACATCCACACTAGGTGGGGGAAAAAACAAATCAGAATGTGATATTTGGACATTTTCAAGCCTATCTAGACATGTGACCGTGACGACATGTCGATTGTTTTATCATCAAAAGTCGCTGTGGTGCAGTGTGAATTTGACGTGATCTATTTGCTGCGGTTCAGGGCATACTCAAAAGTCAGCTGGCCAAAGTTCCAGCTGAGCCGCGAGCCCAGTGAGGAGCGAGAGTTACACAAAACGGATGCCCGGATGAATGCCGGAGGTCAGCGCTCAACTGGCTGCCACAACATTCAACAAAAAGCACTCAGAGCAGCATCGGTGAGCCATCGTGTTCGCTCGTGCATGCGCGGTGGGGGTTGTCACACTGACTGGTTGTCTTCAGGCTGAGGTTCTCTCTGATCTCGTCGTGGTCACACGGGTGCGTGAAGTCAAAGATGCTTTGGCCGGTCAGCTCCACCTGACAACCGCCCAAAAAAAAAAAAAAAGAAAGGCAGGCACGTTGATTGTCACGCAATTGGATGGACGGCGCCAACGACACAGGCCACTTTTGAAAATCAACTCATTTGACTGACATCGGTATTTGCGGGTATCATTCAAAATGGAACAACTCTTCCCAAGAAGTCGAGTTTTCACACTTTGAATGCTGAAACGTTTTTTTTTGGGTGCTTCTTTTTACAAACGCCTCACTCAAGCTGCCTTTACCGTTAACGCCACTGGAGGGAGCTCCAGAGGGAACTGCCGGGATGTGGCGGCCATTTTGCATTCACGCAACAGCAGCCATGGATGAATTTGTGGACGTGTCGCCGACAAGTGGGCGTCTCGACCGCGACGACGACTCAAGCATGACGGCTTTTAACGAGCAATTGGGATAATTTCGGCCACGTTTGAAGGGCAACACGTCAACTGTGCCACTCAAATGGCTGCTATGAGGTGCGTTTGCCTTTCCCATGACGGGCTTTTGCTTCCAGTTATGCAAGATGGGTGGCTGCCGCCATTTGCCAAAGTCAATATGTACCATCAACTAAACTGGGGCAAAATTCAAGTCCTCGTCATTAATGATTATTTTTTTTTTTTTTTTACCCACACAAGAAATGAGTGAATTGATTGTCGACTCTTATGGCCTCAAACGCAAAACGACCATTGCTAGCATGGCGGACATTTAACAAAAAAACCAAAACAAAACCCAAAGTGGCATAAATAAACACGTGTGGAGTGAAAAGTTGTTAAAAATAGATGACTAAATAAGGTTGTGGGTTGCCATGGCTACTTGAAAAGACCAGCCAGCGTTGACAAACCCAAAAGCAGTTTGCTAACGTTGTTGACGACAATGCCGATGATCAGAATCAGAATCAGAATCAGAATCATCTTTATTGGCCAAGTATGTAGAACACACAAGGAATTTGTCTCCGGTATAACACGCTGCATTAGTATCATCATAAACAAGAACATGACAAATAGGTATGGAAGGACATTTCATAATGTAAGTGAACCATAGTTTCAAGCAGAGCTAAAGTGATCAGTGGTAGAATACAATACTATTACAGTTTGTACAGTTGGTGCAGAAAATCATTGAACCATTTTAGAGAGATACAATATTTGTTGTACAAGAAGAGTGACTACGTCAGTGACTGTTTAGGGAGTTAATGGCTAGACTGAAGAAGCTGTTCAAGTGTCTGCTGGATTTGGTGCGCATGGATCTGTAGCGCCTGCCTGAGGGGAGTAGCTGGAAAAGGTGGTGGGCAGGATGCGGGGGATCCAGGAGGATTTTCCGTGCCCTTGTCTTGATTCTTGCAGTGTGCAAGTCCTCAAGAGTGGGTAGGGCGGTGCCAATGATTTTTTCCACCGTCCTAATTGTCCGTTGAAGTCGGATTTTGATGATGATGATGATTGCTCTGCTCTTAAAAGTAACGACAATAAAAGCTGCTGAGCCGTCTGCTGTGAGGACAAAATCGGATTATTGACTCAACTAGACTTTAAAGATACGCGTAAGCGCGTTAGGAGACGAGCCAAATCCAATTGACGGGACCAACACGCGCAGATAACGCCATTAGA
Organism: Hippocampus mohnikei; assembly: GCA_026261675.1. Lineage (NCBI taxonomy): Eukaryota > Metazoa > Chordata > Actinopteri > Syngnathiformes > Syngnathidae > Hippocampus > Hippocampus mohnikei. Next base: position 1,705,271 of record JAKGUB010000329.1, on the reverse strand, counting down.
AATTTTCATTGATTTATTTTGGGTAAACAGATGGCAGAAGCGAGCGAGCGAGGGTTCTGCACATGTTCGCGGGGAGAAGATGGATGGCGTCAAATCAAGAGCGGCAGAGTACCGAGCGTTGCACCAATACTGAAAAGTCGCGTCGATTTCAGAAGTAAATTTCGGCTTAACGGATACACAATTTATTTCAGGCCCCCGATTCTCTTTGCTCTTTTAATTAGAAGAACAAATCAACTTAGCAACCAAGTAAGAAAAGAAAAGAAACCTTTATTATTTAATTCAAATCATCATCATCATTATAAAATAATCTTTATATTTTTATTAATAACAACAAGACAGGGGTAAGAACACAATCTAAAATAAAGAATAAGCTGCTAAGTCAAACCAAAATTTTAAAAAAACAGAACGACGACATGATTTAACAATTGTTGGAATCAATATACTATTACCATTAATATTTTATTATATTAATATTTTTTATATTTTCATATGCTATAGTTTTTTTTCAAATGACATTTCTTATATTTGAACTGGCGCATTCCTTTTTAATCCGTGACATTGCAAGGTGACGTCATTGCTGCGCTAGTCCTGTAATGTGCTTTTATTTTTATTGCCTATTTAAATCACGATTCATTCAGAATCATGGCGGCATAGCGCCCCCGATGGCAGTGGAGGGAAAAACACTCAAGCGGCATTTTCCAGTAAACGGTGCGTGACTGTCAAGTGTGCGTGTGTCATGTGTGCGGACGTGTGTGTGTGTACCTGTGTGAGGCCCACGAACTTGTTGATGTTCTCGGACAGGAAGATCATGTCGCCATCCGACGTTACCACGGTGATGAAACCCTCCAGAGACTTCAGGTATAAGCTGCTCATTTCCTCGTCATCGCTGCCCTTGCAGCCTGATGGCACGTGCGCACACACACACACACACACACACACACACACACACACACACACACACACACACACACACACACACACACACACACACACACACACACACACACACACACACACACGCATTAGTGACGGGTGCACATGCTACGGTGCACTTCTTTGGCTCCGATCAAAACAAGCGAGCGCCGACGCCTCCGATGCTCGCGGCTCCACTCGCACTGTTTGAACGTTTAGTCCGCTCAAGTGTGAGCACTTTCAATCACAAGCGCTCAGTGTGGACAGATAATACATCCGGTACACTTTACCCCCCCCAATCAACCTAACTATTGTTGCTAATTTTTGCACCGGCAAATCTTTACCACTTAAATGACAAGTGATGACAAAAAAAAGTCTCAACAACCCATGTCAGAAAAGCAACAGGAAGTCAGCCATTTTGGGTTGGCGATGCTATATTCCAAGGGGAATGTTTCCCTACTTCCCCAACCAACTCAAAACAAACCCAAAATCAACCCCTGACACCAGAATTTGGTCAACTCATTTAAAATGACACGACACCAAATCTCAAGAAGCCATGCAGGGATATGAACAGGATTTTGGCCATTTTGAGTTCAAGGCACAGTATCCAGGGGACTGACTGTTTTCCAGTTCGAAAAACATTGCCCCCCCGACACCAGTTTCAGTGATCAGCCTAAGATTTTGTAGACGCGTTTAGAATGACAGGATGTCCACAAAAAAAAAAAAACACTTATTTTTGGGCAGTTTGGTCAGTGAAAGCGTTGTATAAATAAAGACGTATTGTATTGTATTAAAATAATAATAATTACATAATGTTGTGCAAGTCGTCTCCCCTGAGGCACCAAAAGGAATTTGTGTGTGTGTGTGTGTGTGTGCGCGCGCGCATGTGACTTCTTCCACAAGGGGTGAGCAGTGGATGAAGGGCGGGTGGGCCGGGGAGTTTGTTCCTCCAGTGCTTCCCTCCGATAAGACTTTTGACTTTCTCAAAGCTTCCAGCACAGCCAGTGGGGACCCGGGCCTGGACCGAGGCCCAGACGGCGTCCGACGTCCCCTTGCCCCCCCGGCTAAAACATCTTTCTCACGGGGGAGACTCCGCGTCCGCTCCAAAAGGCCGGCAGCGGACACCTTTGGCCTACATTCTTAGCTGTGATTAGCGGACATTTGGAGCCCGGCTTTGCACTTTTCCTCTCTATTGTTGTTCTTGGGGTTGCGTAAGAGTCCTGCTGGGACCACAATGGTTGACGGGAGCACATCACGGGATCACTTTGGACTTTCTTGACCAATCCAAGACAGGACACACTTGATGAATCTTTGTCCACACCAACGCTGAGCTTGTAACTGACCAGCGTGCTACTATTGACGTCGATTGAGGCGCACATCCGCGGCTAGCCTAGCCTAGCCTACTTGTGCTCCCCCAATTAATTTATAGCTCCACAAAACTTTATATTGTCTTCAATGCGATACACTCCAGTTGCAAACCCCAAATAATCATGAGCATATAGTCTTGAAAAAGGTTTTGAGAGTGAATGATCAACACCAAGTGGACGTGCAGCATATGGAGTAGGCCGGCCTTCTAAGATCTACAAATAATTGACACACACAGATAATTGTATTCAGGAGGAGGTGGGATATAGTGTCAAGTAAAAAAACACAAAAAAACAGGCAGGTTGGTTGTTGTATATTTGGAACAAAATGCCTAGTTAGCCATCAAAAGCTCACGTTCCGTCTTTGGAGTTATTTTGTAGTTTGATGCGCCTTAAAGCAAAAATAAATAAAACAAAAAATCAAATAAAAAAACTTAGTGGCAAAGTTATTGCTCTGCTTGACATGTTTGTTTTCTCGGAAAGCCTGTTTTCTTTGCTTTTTGGTCAGACAGCCGTGTTTTTTGTTTGTTTGAAACCATTTCTTCTTCTTCTGCCTGATTACATAATGTATGTAAAATGCACGTGTAACGTAAAAATATGGTCATTTCGGTCGGTGCTTATCGTGTCGCAGGGCACAATCTTTGATCGTGCCAGAAAGAATTTCTTCAAAGAAAAACACAAAGGCAACTGGAGCTCTGATTCCGTGCTAGGCCACTAATGCTAAGCTAGAGAGGCTAAGGGAAGTCATTTTTTTGCAGGGTGCTGAATGAAAATGTCCAAAATGTAAATGCCGTTCTGTGGTACACTGCGCGTCGGAACCTGACTTGCGCTGGTGTGTGCGTGTGCGCGCGTGTCAGCGTGTTGGCGCCACGTCGCGGGGCTGTTATGGCTAGCTGCAGTAATGCCAGCAGCCGTCTGCCGTTGGGCAGATCCTCCGCTTCCTCTCCAATCGCTCCTCGCATCTCGCTCGCTTTTTAATCGCAACGCTCATCTGGTTGTGTCCTCACATGCACTTTGGGCCCGTCCCATCCCGTCCACCCCCCGCCCCCCGTACTTCTCCCTCCCTTTTTTTTTCAGCCACCTGCCGCATGAGAAATGACCGCAAGCGACTTGAAATCATCCGCAAAAGGGAAGGGAAGGCCCAAGCGCAGTCGTGTGCAATTTCAAAGGATGTTCGCAAGGTTCGGAACAGGTCAAGTGAACGCATTCCCTTCCAGAAATCGTAGGTTGCTTCTGCAGTTTGGCGTCGGGTCGTCATCACTACAAAGTGCCGTCTGTCCAATTTGGCGGAACATGAGCAGATCGTTGGATGGCCCGAAGCATTGAACTCATTCACTCCCAAAGACGTTTTTAAACGTCTTTTCAGACATGGTCCAGAATTGGCTGGTACTGAATGAGTTAAGAATTCGTCCTGCTGCTTTTGTCAGCGGTCGCACCGCCCAGAAACACAAAGTGGCGGCCTTATCGGCCCACCTGGCCACGGCAACAGCTGAGAAGCCAACTGTCCCCCGGGGGCACATCTGCAACGTGTCGTCCATCTGCCTCCGTTCACCTGATTCGAATCCAACCACAATGACTTGACATAATTCCAAAAATGAGGGGGAAAAATGGAGTCAAACAACAAGACTTGCATGTCATTGTGAAGATAATTAAGGCCTTCATTTTGGAAAATCACCCGCCTCCTAAAAATAACGAGAGACTTGAATGAGCCACAAAATCAAAGCCCAAGGCCGCGCATGTGTGTGTCTGTGTCTGTGTGTGTGTGTGTGTGTGTGTGTGTCTGTGTTCGTGCGCGTGCAACGCGGACATGCTGCATCCTCGCTCATTACGTAATGTCATTACGGTTAATGACAAGCGCAACTTGACACTCGAACACCAAGCACAATGCCTCAGTAGAATCCACTCAAGTGGCGAACGCGGGAAGAATAGACTGATGTTGCGTGACGTCCGCGCTGACGCTTTCAGGAATGCGGGAACAATAGCGTTCGTTTTGATCCAGCTTTCGGAATTAAAATAACACACGGGAAGACATGGCGGCGACTGGGGGGGGACGGCGACTTGGGGGTGGCTGACTAATACTTCATCAATGCGCGCGTCTGCGTTGCAAGGGGTCGGAATAAGGCACAAATTGCAAGTCCCGAGTACGGCTGGGTTGACACTGCACGGTACACTTTGATGGCCAAAAGAAATCTGATCAGAAAACGTGTTTTACTACGTTTGGGTGGACGGGGATGTCGATAGACGTCACGCCTCTCTTGGTTGGATTCATCCCTCAAAGACAACACTCAGTTGATTCAGATAAAGACCTTCTCAATCGACCCCTAATCCAGTCAGGTGTGCCCCAGGGCTCTGTACTGGGGCCCCTAGTTTTCATCTCCTGTATCACCTTCCTCTATGCACCATGTTCTGCTAATTTATTATCCTGCTTCGTGGAAGACACAATTATGCCTGGTTGACTTCTAACTTCAAAAGAAATTCTTGTTCGCAGGAAATGTACACTATCCAAAGTTGTCCATTCCTCCATTGCAGTTGCCTGCTGCTCAGTTTCCTGAGTCTGGATATCATGCTCGACAGGCAGCATATCAGTCACGGAATCCCTTCTCTTTACTTTCCCTGGTGCAACATCAATTGCCCCCTCCCCTCCCTGCCCCCAAATTGCCTCAATTCTCATCCGCAACCTTGTCACCTCTCAAAATGGCGGTCAGAACTCTTCTCTTCGACCTGCGTGCGCGTGTGCGTACCTGCGTCGAAGAGGCGTTGCGTGCGCAGGAAGCTGATGGCGAGCCTCATGATGGAGGCTTTGTCCAGGTGAGCGCTGACGTTGTGCGGCAGCGGGAGCTGGTGAGCCAGCTGGTAGAAAACTTCCGTTTCTTTACTGCGGCGAGAGCGAGCGGCGTCGCGAGACTTCTCCTTACGACGCTCCGAGCTGTTCCTGTGCGACACAAACGCCAACAACAAGGCGTGATTACTGCTCGGTGTCTACTTATTGGTGAAATTTGGTTTAAGATTTATTTTTTCTTTCCAGACAATGGTCTTTTTTGGGGGTGAAGAGACAAGGGATCAGTGTCAGCTCCGACGAAGGCTGAAGCGGCAGCCAAAACCGTCAGCTAGGTAAGAGTTTTTTCTTGTCCCACCCGCCCTCCCAAAAAAAGACCATTCTCTGGGGGGAAAAAAGAAACCTCAACCCAAATCTGTTTGCATTAAAACGTAATCACTGTCACTGACGGACAGAGCACGCACACGCACACCATCACAATCAAGAAACACAAAATGGCGAGAACGCATCATCACGACTTTCAATCCAACGTGGCAGCGAGCGCGTCTCTCCCTGCTGCTGGCACTCATTAACCCACATCATTAACAGGCGAGCGCGTGGTGGTCGGTGACTCTTTTGATTGTGTGCGCCCATTGTGAAGGTACAACAGTCGCAGGATGCCAAACAATGGGGGCGGCGGCGGGGCTCCTGGCGTGGCAGCAGCCCGCTCTTCTGATGTGCTCGCCACCCATGCGCGCCAGGCACTTCCCGTCTGGAAGCGCCGGCAAGTGAGAAACCAAGGTCCAGGCGGAACGGACAACCACGGCCGCCCGGCGAACGGACTTCCTGTTTTGCCAATGTGCTGAACCCAAAAGGTCACGATCCTGACCCACACGCGAAAGGTGAAAAGAGGTTGAAGGAAGCTACGCTCCGGGCCACAGTTTTGTCCACTGGACATTTTACGGCTGCCGTCTCGCGCCAGCGAAACGTTTTGTGGCTTGAGAGAAAACGGAAGCTAACATAAAAGTGAGCTATGATTGTCTGCGGCATAAACCATGATAATAATAATCGCACGTCGGTGCTGAGTGGTAGATGACGAGCAATTGGTATCGGTATGTGTAAAGCTTCCAACGACAGCTACCTCAGTGTGCCGATTTCTGAGCACTCGAGTACTCAGAGCAACACAACACGCGACCAAAAAAGCAGTTGACGGCAAGAGCAAAATGAGCTTTGAGCCAAGTTATCTGCGATATTGGGGTGGGAGAAGCGCATTCGAAATTGACAAAACAATCAGCGTGTGCTCCGGCTTTGACGCGCTCACTTGCGCAGGCTTGCCTCATCAAAGAGACTCGAGCCAAACGCGATTGAGTCGCGTTTCTGTGTGTTTTTTTGGGGGGGAGGGGGTCTGGGGGGGGTGCTCATGGATGTGTATTGAGAGAAACAAAATCATGCCCGGTAGTCCCAGCATTTCAGGACTACAAATATGGCTGACAAAAAGGGACAAAGCTGGAGTGGTTAGGGTGGGGGTGGGGGGGGCATTCCCCTGTCTGTTGTCCCATCACTTCAGGACTCTAAATATGGCAAAAAAATTATTTAGCTATAAAATAGCCGATTACCATGTGTATCTGTGTGTTTTGGTGGAACCCAAATTCCCTCGATCACCAAAGGACTACAAATATGGCCGCCAAAAGAGGCTGCCTGACACGCGGGTAGCCAGAGGCTTCCAAATGTGTCGAAACCCACAAGATGTTGGCACGGCTGACGGGAAGGAAGCAAGCCAGTCGCACCAACAAGGCCGCCGGCCGCCCGAGATCGTTTCCTGTGCAGAGATCAAAGTAAAGTGGCCAGCCAAGTGGCTGCCGTCATGGCGCTCATTTGTCTTTCTCGGCATCTTTTGGCCGCGTCTTTCCGGATGAGCCTCGGCGGCGACGGCGCATCGGCATCAGGATGGAGATGACGATAATGGCGGCGCACGCAGCCTGATGAAAACAATACGGTGACGTCGGCTCTGGTCTATGCTCACTAATGACTCCGTGGATGGCGTTTGGCCATGGTGGCGCATCACAGTCAGGCCTCGGGCAAGCGTGTGTGTGTGTGTGTGACGACAGGGGATCAAGTGTATTGATAACCAGCACGTATGCAGTTTCACATGTACTCATTTATACACAAACACACACACACACGCCATAATTCATGTGAACGAGCAGAGTGAAATGGGACCTTCACCTGCAAGAATGTGCTCCAGTGTTTTACATTCAAACACACACACACACACACACACACACACACACACACACACACACACACACACACACGACCTTGTTCCTGTTGTAATTATATATATTTATATAAAACTCCCAAAACACAGCAGGTGTGTGTGTGTGTGTGTGTGTGTGTGTGTGTAAATTGTTGCCAGACTTGTTTTCAGTCGGGAACAAAGTGAAACAAAATGTCGGTGAGGGATGCCAAAACGCAATTGCCTTGGATTCAAAATGGCCGCCTGTGCTCCAAACTTAGCGAGCCTGCCCAATGTGAGCAGTTCTTTGCAAAACAGACTTATTTCGTGGTCATGTTTTGTTCTTTACAGTCGTGAAAGGTTCCTATTTTTGTTTGGGAAAGTATGGTGGTCATGCACAATTGAAAAGTGATTTAAAAAAAAAAACAGCAATTACTCTCATAACACTGGTCAAACATTTTTACAGAATTGTTTGAATCAGAGATCCAAGTAAACGTTTCTCGATGACTTTTTTGCACTGACCAACAACCAAATCTGTCCTTGTTATTTTTTTTCCCTCTACCACATCATTCTTTAACAATAAGAATAATAATCTATGAACAATACTATAATATGTAGTCAAATAATATGCAGTCCAAAAAAAAGTATCTCAAAGCCTCATATGGGAGAAAAAAAAAATCTAACACATTTATTGACTCAAGAAGCCATCTCACATTCATTTGGATCAATTTTGTGCTTGACGACATAACCCCCCCAATAAATTCAAAGTGGGCATCAGTTCATGTAATGTGAACAAAGACAAAAATAAGACACACTTGTTGCTTTTCATTTGAAATAGAAAAACGTGCTCTCTCTCGTTCTCATATTTTGCACACCCACACGTGAGTGCGTGCGCACACCTTTCCTTGCTTGGAGTTGGCTTTCCTGCACTTTAGGGCCTGGCCGACACAAACAAACACAGCAACAATACAACTCGGGCTATCTGTGATCCCGTGGAACACGGTGTTCTGGAAACGCAGCCAACAAAGACACACACACACACACACACACACACACACACACACACACACACACACACACACACACACACACACACACACACACACACACAGCCAGACAAACAGCTATCCCAGTGTGGGGCCCCAGATTGAGAACGATGCAGGAGATTGCTAATGATTGCGATAGGCCACGAGAGTGAAGACAAGGGCAGTCGCGCAAACACACACACACACACACACACACACACACCCACACACACACACATATTCACACAAATAAACAAACCCACACAAGAGGGGTTGATTGAGTCCAAAATGGAGGCTATTGGCCGGGGACGTGGAGGGGAGGGGGGCACAGGTGGCGGTCGTCAGCCAGGCAGCGAGGCGGAATACCAAACGAGAAGACGCAAGGGCGCCGATGGGCACACGCACACAAACACACACACACATGCACGGATATTGGTCCAGACCGGTCTAATGGCGCGCTTGTGCAATAAGGAGGCCTTGGCATCGGGAATAGGCGTCAACGTTTCTCACATGTCGACTTCAAGCCTCGTTACTTCCCTCTCTGTATTTCATTTCACGCTTCCTGATTGCGAGCACACGTTGAAAAACTCTTCCCGAGATGTTCCGCCAAAAAAATCATGAGAACATCTCCCAACGCCGAGCGAGCACGTCTCGGTAATGGGTCCAGGCCGGTTGCTAATTAACAAGTCGGGTCAGGTGACGTCAGGCTGAAAGCGTGCGTGGGGAGAGTCCGGAGGACATATTTTATATTAATTCCACGCACAGAGGTAAAGCGATAAGCACGTCACAACGCATCGGCCTTCTGTCGGGACTTTGCCGAAGCTGGGGCTGCAGCTGGCCAAGATTTGTTTTTTTCTGAAGACATGATTCTTGGTCTATCACTCAAATAATGAAATCCACATTTATTTTGCAGTCACGTGTATGCAAAATTGTGTTGTGATAACAATTCATTCACCGATTACAGTTGCTAGTTTGGTATCACTTTATTTTAAACAGCGTGGCTACGATGCAGAAAGATAGATATATTAATTTTTTACTGCATTTATGTGTAGTTTAGGTTATTACCTGCTTCTGATACTTCTGTTACAACTACTACTACTCCTACTTCTGCTGCAAAGTGCTCCAATAAATGATCCAAAAGTACAGAACGAGAGATCCTTCCATGCTGACCGACAATCCCTAACTGAACAACCATTACTGATTGCCAGCGAGAGCCTCCATTACAAGAATCCAAATGATGTCGACACAAAACCGTAGAGAGACTTCCGAGCAAGAAGGACCAACAGAATCAGCATAGCCTGACTGCTGTATTCAAAGCAAATTTGAGAAAAACGAAGTATGCAACCATGGCTTAAATCCATTATAGGCTGAGTACTAGTTTACCTTAGATGTGTACTTTATAATGTTATATTGCGCTGTTTTGATTCCTAAAAGAGCTGTTCAAGCAGCTGTTGTGTGACAAAATATTGTTTTCACTGTTGTTGATGGACAGTAATATTGTGTGATATACTCGTTGAACAAATCATTGACTTATTCGCCAAAAGTGGTCTTAAGATGCAACAATTAATCGATTCATTGACAAATTATCGATGAGCAAATAAAATCAACAATTATTGATTTTTCCCTTTTTTTTTTTAAACTTGAAATTGTCTATTTTCAGCTGCTCACTAACAAATACAAATTTAAAGATTTCTGAAATCCAAACGATCTTTTTCTTGAATCCAAATAAGATCTGCTTTTACTTTGGAAAACAAAGATCCACGGTATTGCCCATTTGGTGGCCCGTTCTGGACCAAACCAGAAAGTGAATCCGAAGGAATTCATGTTTGTTCATTTATTTATTTTTTGCATTTAGAAAGAATGTCCCCGTTACGCCTTTGGAACAAAAGACAAAAGGGACGTAAAAGGAAAATTGGGCCACAAAAAAAAAAAAAAGGTTGGGGACTGTACGTGACCCCTCGTGTACCATCAGGAAAGTGGTCACAACACTTTGCATATGCTACAGCCTTTGTATAAAATGAGTATTTCATTTTTTCCCTTCGAATTTATGAAAACTAAAACAATAAACAAAATAAAAATGAGGGGAGATTGTATTTCATAAGGTTTCACATATTCAAAGGATCGTTTTGCTTTTCAGCACAGGTTGAATGAAGCTTTCAAACAAATGAAGATTTCCTTGGAACAAGGCCAAAGCTTTCACATTCGGGTTCGGTCAACCAAATTGAAATAAGAGCGAAGGTTTTAAATTAAGGTTTCGAGACAGTTAAATGAGGCTTTTAAGGTTGGACAAGTCTGCTCAAGAGGCTAAACGAGGGTCGGGGTCTCAAAAGGGAGGCCTGGAGGGTGAGAGTTTTTAAACAGGATGCGCTTTTCAAAATAGGGTTTGAAGATGAGGTCAGGAGTCAATTCAACTGTATTTCTGAAGCGCTTTAAAAACAACCACCGCTGTTTACAAAGTGCTCCGCATAAAGAATTCATGCAAAAAATCATAAAACAACAAAGCGCAAAGCACAAACACACTCAAAACCAATTCTGGTGAGGAGTCAAAAGCCAAAAAATAAAAATGAGTTTGAAGGCGAGGATTCAAGATGGGCAGCGAGGGGATTTGCCGAGCGTTCAGCGGGGGGAGTCATTCCAAAGAGAGGGACCGTTGTCGGTCGGATGACTGTCATGCACTTGGACTTTGGAGTCAGACAATCCTCCATCAAGCATCTCCAGTTGGTCCAGAATGCCGCTCTTGACGGGTACTCGTAAGAATCAGAATCTGAATCATTTTTATTGGCCAAGTATGTAGAACACACAAGGAATTTGTCTCCGGTATAACACGCTGCATTAGTATCATCATAAACAAGAACATGACAAATAGGTATGGAAGGATATTTCGTAATGTAAGTGAACCGTACTTTCAAGCAGAGCTAAAGTGATCAGTGGTAGAATACAATACTATGACAGTTTGTACAGTTGGTGCAGAAAATCATTGAACCATTTTAGAGAGATACAATATTTGTTGTAAGAGGGAGCATCGAACTCCTACTCCGGCATCCCAGCTGATGAAGACGAAAGGAGGATTCTAAAATAAGAGTTTGAGGCCCCAGTTTGTGTGTCAAATTAGGGGTAGGGTATCAAACTCAAGTTGGGGTCTCAAACCAGAGTTGGCGTTTTAAGCATAGTTCGGAGTTTTAATCTCACAATAGGGTGAGGATGTGAAATTTGGGTTTTAAACCTGGGTTAGGGTTTGGGTTCTAAACGTGGTTTATGGCTTTGAGCACAGCTGATTTTGAAGTGAATCTTGCTGACGTGCTCCCCCAGTGGGCACTCGAATAATGAGAGGGGCGTCCTGATGTTGATGTGGGCCAAAGGGATCAAAGCTCGCCGCCTATCGACGCCTTCTGGAAGCATCTCCCGGGCTATGACGCAACTTCCCATTGGCCCCGGCGCCACTTTTGATCAACTTGTCTGTCGTCATGCGACACCTTCCACATTCTGCCCTCGGCTTTCAACTCCCGTTCGCAAAACAAAACGCATTTGTCCGATGGCCCGTGATGCACTCCAGGCTAACTTGGACGCACATGTACATGGCACGCTTCACACCAAAACTGGCAACACAACACAGCCAGGGAGAGGCATCCCATTGACACTTTGAAGAATCTGAAAACACTTGGATTTTGTCATGCGATTGATTCCAAAACCGTTTTTTCACCACTTGATTTCGTCCTTGCTTTCATGACACGGCGCCTACGGGAGACGTTTCACGAGGACATCACAACAATGTTCATGTGAATGTGACGGCGAGGTCGGATGAGTGCCATCCGAGCGCCCGGACTGCAAACGCTTCGGATGCAAATGCGGTTTATATCTTCATATAAAAAGGGCTCTCTCGGATGGATTCTTGCCAGTCATGTTTTTCTTCCCTCATTCTGATCATTTGATTCTTGGTTGCCGATATTTTCCTAGGCTCTATTTTGCTGCATCTGCACCCATACGGTGACAACAAAGGGCTTCGAGATATTCTTTCGCATCGCTCTTTCATTACACAACCGCCACAGTTATGCTTCTTTGTCATGTAAACAAAAGTTGCGTTTCAAAGATGACGCCGCGACAGCCGTTACGAGTGCGCAAAACGGCTCGCCATGTCACACGTGAAGCAACGAGAAAGGTCAGACGACGTTGGCGCTAACTTGACATCCCAGCGGGCAGCCGGTCAACTTCCAAGCGTTGGATGCTGCCGTTGTTATCGCTGGCTTCACCATAGCCACCGCCAACTGGACACCCGATGTATATCAACTCCACAAATCGAGTCCAGGGAATCTAACATGGCCTCGCACAGTTCAGGGAAGCCTGCAGCTTCCCTGAAATGGCCGAAGGCGCCCATGAGGAGGAGCAACGAGCCACAGAGGCTCCAGTGTGTGTGTGTGTCTGTGTTGGGGGAGTTAGTACCTGCTCTGTACAGGCGGTTCAGTGTCAACTGGCTGCAACAAATGCGACCTGATTGTGCGTCTTCAAAGAGACAACAAACAACAAAGAAGAGGATGATGATGATGAAGTTGTGCATGTCGTTTGCGACGTTAAGGACAGACTGAACCACTGCATCATAGCCACAAAATCCATCCAGAAGCTTCTCACGCAAACAACCGACACATTTTATTGAGAATTATTTTTTTCAACAGGTCATTTTCATGGAATGTCGCTTTTAATTTCCTTCCTTTCATCTTTTGCGTTGAATGGCTACAAATCAAATCACGCATATGCCATGATGTGTGTGTGTGTGTGTGTGTGTGTGTGGGTGTCAGGTCAACACCCACACTTTTGCTGGTCAAAGCTGTTCAACACCCACACTGTTCTACATGTAACAAGAGTTCACAGCCAGACCTTTTGGTTTTTAATGAGGTGAAAGGGTTAAAGATCCACATTATTTCCCAGATGAAAGGATTCAACACCCACATTTTTTCCCCACCCACAATTCAGCACTTTTGACACACCCGCTGTTCCAGCTGAAAGGGTTTGACACATTTGACAGCTGAAAAGGGTGGACCATCCACACACTTTCTCCTCATGCAAAGGTTAACCACATGATTATTATTCCAACCGACGGCTTTGACACGCATAGAAATACTCGCAAGTATTACAGCCCAATCAACATTTCGATAAAAGGGATTTTACACACATAACATCTAAAAGTGGACAAAGCCACAAGGACACTTTTGAATTATTTTACAGCTCCTTTTTTAACCCCACAAGAGACCTTTATCCATGAATGTAATAACCTCCTAAGAGTGCAAAGATCGTATATTCGAAGCCGATCGTGGAGTCGGGCAATAAAAAAAAAAGTGTTTGATATTTCAATGTTTTTTGGGGAGGGGGTCGGGGACGATTGTGAGCACATCTTTCATCTTTCTTCTCCTTAGAAGCATTTAGAAATCAAACTCATAATCAACTGCCTCGGAAGCTTTCATAAGAGCAAGAAAGACGTGCGTGCAGTTGTCGCGAAGCGAAGCATCAAAATGAGAGCTCGTTTGCTACTTGAGGGGAATCAGGTGCAAATATTCCACATGCATCATGACGCAACGCGAAATCAAAGAACACAAACAATCGAGGGAATGATGACATGGGCAAGGGTTGTGACGTCAGACGTTTTGCGTTCGTTGGTTTGGGCAGTTGGGCTTCAGAAACGAACTTGACTTTGTGCCCCGAAAAAGTTTCGCTTGATCTTTTCTACCTCCGCGTCTGCGCATTTCAAGCCACGCTCGCGCACTTGAAAGCAAACAAGAGCGGCGTGACACGTTTTACTCATCCAAATGGTTTCAAAGACATTTCAAAATCAACCCAACGGTACTTCGAGGTCACTTTCAAAAACAAACCGCAGTACACGGAGCAGACATAAGTCATATCACAACAAACAATAACACCACAAATTAATATCCGGTAAAAAAGCACAAAAACAGTCCCAGCTGCAAACCAAGTCTCATGCTGAGTCAAAAGCCAAAGAACAAAAATGAGTTTAAGGACGAGTTTGAAATCAACTCAAAGTGGTCTTACCTCTTTTTCTCCTTGTCGGCTGTCATCTTTTCACCAAGTCCGCAAAAGTGTCCAACCAAACAAAAAAAACGATCAAAAAATAAAAATAAAAAAAACACACTGAAAGTAAGATTTCAAAGTGCGTGTCCGGCGCAGACGGTGCGACTTTAGTCCGCTCCAAGAGTTGAAGGTGAGTCGGCTCCGAGCGCGACGGAGGGTCGCCGGTCACTTCTTCTCTTGGGGAACCAGGGCCGTACAGTCTCAGAACACTGCCGAGGATTGTACAGCCTCTCCCCGCAGAGGAGCTCCACAAAGTGCCGCCGAATAAAAACCACACGCCGACGTCGCGACACTTCAGGGCAGCAGCTCGGACCGACCGAGCCTGATTTTTGGACTGACTGACTGAGTGAAGGCAAAATGTGACTGGCAATGGTGTCGCAGCTCCGGACGTTCATTGGTTGCATGTCACACATAGGGAACGCCCCCACCGAGCTGGCCCCGCCCCTGAAAAAATTGCACTTGCATGGTTTTCATAGGACGGGAGGTTAGAAACGTGCTTGTTTATCCCCCCTCGTGATATTCTATCATTACAAAGTTATTCCAAGTACTTTTTTTTTTAATATTTAAAACAAGTACATACACTTATTGAGTTTTGGAAAAGGAATTCAGACGACCGCAAAGTTCCAAGGTGCTTGTGCGTTTTCCGGGCGACACTGTCTTGATTCCACATATTTGATTGTCATTGTGACGCATTTTTTCCCTCCCTGGTAGGCTAGAATGAGATCCCACAGGTTGGGGTTCAAGCCGCGCTCATCCCAAAAACGCTATTGGCGATCAAGAAAAAGATTCAGAAAACACACACACACACACACACACACACACACACACACACACACACACACACACACACACACACACACACACACCAACATGAGTTGTTTGATCATGACGTCATGAGATTTAATTTGTGTGCAAATGAAAAATCGATTGTCTTCCTTTGAAGGTACAGTACACATGGTGCCGAGGGGGAATTGAAGCAAATGCAAACTCGAGCGAGCAAAAGACAAAGGCTTGACCAATGGAAGGAGGCCGATGGGAGGAGAGCAAGTTTGAACGAAACTCCAGCACGGTCCATCTGTCAAGTATACATTCTTCATATTTGGACAAAGTCTCGAGCTGAAGAAGAAGCAGAAGGGGCAGCTGGATGTTGCCAAATGGGTCATACATTGATAGACTTCCAGGGTGTTTTCCCACATGGCTTCTGGACACTTTTTGTGGGTATTCTCGTGGTCGACACATTTCAAGCTACCATGACAAGTAAAGTTACGTTGGGGGGGGGGGCAGGGGGGGCAAATATTCAAAAGATTCCAGAACTGAGCTGTTTTATGGGAACTCATCAAACTTGGTCGACATGCTAAAATGGCCACTTTCAATCCAAATGGCAGACTTCCTGTGTCTTTCCCAGCATTGACACTTTTTTTTGGGGGGCGGGGGGGGGTTTGTTTGTTTTTTTACTCATGAGAGACGTGCCTAAAAAATGTCAAATGGGCTCGAGGTACTGAATTTTGAGAACATTCACGAGCTAAGTTAGCGTTTTAAGTGCATGTCATCAAATTCAAATTATTTTTTAATCAGGATAAATATGGCTACAAAATTGTTTTGCGTTTGAGTTTTTACCTCAAAGTGGTCATTTATTTGGCTGTCTCGATGCAAAGTAAGCATTGGAAGGTAACGCGGCATTCCGGCGATCTTGTCATCGGGGAATCCCTGATTTGATTTTTGACATTTCAAACAAGTCGGAAACAAACAACAACAAAAAAAGCCGTCCGTCTGGTTTCAAGCTCAACAGCAGAAGACATCCCGGGACTCGGCTGATTTGCATACATGTGAAGGGAATCTTCTCCGGGCACAGTACAATACTGTATATGCCAACCATTTTCACCAATTGAAAAAAAAACTTTAAAAAATAAGCTGCTCTTGATCAACCTGCATTTCCTCGCTGGGATTTCTGATGGGACAAAAAGGAAAGAAATCACATGGAACGGATGAGTTCAGCCACTTTTGCAGCCTGCAAAATGAGTCAATTGTGATGTTGGTTCTGAAATTTGTATGCAAGACTTACAGGAAGTGAAGCATTGGAGATTCATTTGAAACACTCAGTGTGACTTTGTGGCACTGAATGCTGCTTAAATCCTGACCAGCTCGTGCATCCAATCACATTTGGACACTTGCACAACCTTGCAGGGGAAAAACAAAAAAACAAAACCAAAAACAAAAAATCATAGGAGGAGGGAGTGCTTTTGCGATATTTCACTCCACTTGCACTAGTGTGCCGTTCTGCGAGTTCTGACCGTGTGTGAGGTGGTGAAGGGCATTTCAACAGTCGCAGGAACTCACAGGTCGGAGCACTTGCAAGTCAAGGTCCAGCAGTCGTGGCAACGCAGACGAAAATGGCGCACCATTCAAGAGCCACGGGCAAAAGGAGATCTTTTTTTTTTTTTGGGAGGTGGGGGTAAGGGGAAAGTGAAAGCAAGTCACTTGTGCACACCAGACCAACTTTGACCCTCAAATTCACTCAGACAGCACTTCTGGGTCAGAAAAAAAAGAAATGTAACAGAAGCATGTCGGCCGTTTCTGAGAAGACAAACACGTGCTTTGAATACTGCTGCTGCTCTTTGATCCCTCCAAATGCACTTTGCTTGTTTCCAACGCGTCAAAAAAAGATCATGGGTGGTGCCCACCCGTGTGTGTGTGTGTGTGGGGGGTGATTTCAGGGACAAACATACACACAGATAAGGTACACACACACACGCGAGGAAGTGTGACATGGCTTCCTCGGCAGATGAACCAGCCACACTGGAAGCCAGATGGTCTGGTCTAATTCCCGGAGCAGTTTGCAAGGAAGCAGTCTGTGGTTGTGGTTGTGCAAAGATGCCATCGTATGAGTCCTCCGCGCTTCGGCGTTTCGGCCTCGCCTACGCCGCGATGTCGTCCGCAAAGTAGGAGAAACCTTTGAACTCGTCCTGGTTGATCTGCTTGACCGTGCTGTCGTCCACCGGCGTCAGGACGGGTTCTTCTCGCGTGAAGTCCTGGTCAAAGTTGTTCACGTCCCGTTTGGTTTTCTAACGACACAACATGCAAACATGGGCTGAGGACGTTAAATGTGGCGAAAGCATCGGCAGAAGTCTCGTCGCGCCGAAAAGACGACTTTTGAGAAATATAGCAAGGTGCAATTGCTAACTTAATCGGATTTAAAAAAAAAAGGTCCGTCTATGACGTCGTCATTGATCAAAATGAGCGGATCATTTGAATCGGCCGTGTTGCAGCCGGGAGAGATGGACAGACAGATCAATAATATCCATCTGTGGGTGAAAAAAAAATGAAATCAAGTCGTGAGAACTGAGTATAGAGGGGCATTAAATCGGATAAAAATATGCTCCATTAGGGGTGTAGACATTAATTGTGATATATGATAAATCTAAAAAAAGAGGTGAGAAAATACGACAATAAACCATCAAATACGTCTGTCACATCTGACATCTCGCTCTCACAGGATTCCATTTGCCACAGTTGCGTGTGTGCACGCGTGAGTACTGACGATGCGAGGCTTGAACGGCGGTTGTATCTTGCGTCCCTCCAGCAGCGTCCAGTCGATCTCTCGGAAAAAGGGGTGGAGCTTGATGGCGTCCTCCAGGCCGTGAGCCGCCACGCAGCCCAGACGCTTGCTGGGACTTTTGGTCATGAACTGAAAAGCAAAAGATCAGCGGGTCAGGGAGCGTGTGGGCGTGAACGATCGGCGCCCGCCCGCACCCGGACCTCTTGAGTATGCCGACGGCCTCCTTGCTGAGCCAGACCGGGTAGAGGACGTCGTCGTGCAGGATGGACTCGAACAGGTCGTCCTCGTTGTCGGCCTCGAACGGAGGCTGACCCGCCATCATCTCGTACATCAGCACCCCCAGAGCCCACCAGTCCACCGACGGACCGTAGTCCAGCTCCCGCAGGATCTGGGCCCCAAACACGCGCAAAGCATCACGGCTTATTCACATGCTAACATTAGCATCAAGAACACAACAAGTCTCAGACAGGCAGGATTCTTTGTCCTCTATGAAAAATGACTGGCATGAAAGCAATTTACGGAGTAGTAGAAGAAGAAGAAGTCTCTTCTTCCCTGTTTGCGCCTGCATGATTGTACACTATAATACTGCCTCCTGGTGGCCAAGCGGGGCACACTACAAGGAGCAACACACTGAATTGGATGCAGCATTGACTCGTGATGCGCAAACTGTGAAATGTTCATGATGTTACTCACTAGTCAGGTTTTTAAAAAGTACAATCTCATTCTTGAATGCTATTTCATTCATTCATTCATCTTCCGAAGCGCTTGATCCTCACTAGGATCGCGGGGGGGTGCTGGAGCCTATCCCAGCTGTCTCCGGGCAGTAGGCGGGGGACTCCCTGAATCGGTTGCCAGCCAATCGCAGGGCATACAGAGACGAACACCCATCCGCGCTCACACTCACACCTAGGGACAATTTAGAGTGCTCAATCAGCCTGCCATGCATGTTTTGGAATGTGGGAGGAAACCGGAGCACCCGGAGAAAACCCACGCAAGCCCGGAGAGAACATGCAAACTCCACACAGGGAGGCCGGAGCTGGAATCGAACCCGGTACCTCTGCACTGTGAAGCCGACGTGCTAACCACTGGACTACCGGGCCGCCTAAATGCTATTTTTCTTCCTTAGAAAAAAATAAAAACAAAGGCAAACGACTGCGCGCTCCAGAATGGACTCGATTCGTATCTCAAGGCTTTGTTACTGGCAAAAGGCTCGCTTACAACGCGGCGCGACTTTGTTTTCTGACCTCCGGCGCGATGTAGTCCGGCGTCCCGCAGAAGGTGTTGGTGCTGACCCCGTTGAGGATGCCCTCCTTGCACATGCCAAAGTCTGCCAGCTTGCAATGGCCGTCTGCGTCCAGCAGGATGTTGTCGAGCTTCAAGTCCCTGCAGGACGCAAACAATCACCAACAAGCTCTTCTTGGTTGCAACCACTTGTTGAAATAGAATTGAGCAAATTCAACAACAACAAGAAATGTCTGCGCAGTGCAGAAGTAGATTATTTATTTTTCATTCTCCGCCACGGACGTTTAGATTCGTTGAGTGGAAGTCAAACGCTATCCGCTAATAACAAATATCTTCTTCAGGTCACGGCGAGGTGGTGAATTTCGGCATACAAGCTACACAATGGTGGAATTTCGCGCAGCAGGGTTGGTGGCGACGGGTTTGGGAATGTCATGTGATTCCGGTGACGGCGGCGGGAGAAGGAGCAGGAGGAGGGGAGAGAGCGCTCGAGCAGAAGGGAGATAAGCGTCGACACGTTGAGAGATGACCGAGTCAACGCTGAATGCGGCCGCTTGGCGCTTGATGGTTGACTGCGAGAAAAATGTCAACATTGCCACTGCCGCCCTTCAGCCACGCTCACTTCCAAAGTACAGCAGCCGCCACTTCCAAAGTACAGCAGCGCCGCGGCGGCGCCGTAGCTCTCATTTGCTTATGCAACGGTTCGCAATTTGTTTCTGAGTAAAAAGTCGAGGAATTCTCCCGAAAAGGTCGCCACGGTGACACTCTTGTCGCGCAGCCAGAAGATTTCGACTCCTGCTCCGTGGCACAGAGAATCATTTTTCGCACCGCCGCTCATTTGAAATGTTTATTTCTATATTGATTCAAAATCAGCCAGCGTTCCCATGAAATTCAGCAAATCCTTGAGACATGGGTTGGAATCGTTGCGCTCTACGGAGCTAATTCATTTGGCACACTTGGTTGGAGCTATTTCAGAGTTAGCATCTCTCAGATTTCCACGCGCGTGCGTATTGCATTCACTTACGTTATGTAGACCTCAGAACCCAAAGAATCATCAATTCCGAAAAAAAAAACCCCAAAAAAAAAAAAATAAAACAGTGAAGCTGAAACGTACTCCTACCCAGGCCAAATGTATCGCATGCATGTACAATTGGTGATCCTATCCGCAACTCTTGAGTGTCGGCTGCTCAGGGTGGGCCTGCTGATTGGTGCTGGTGACATCAGCAAAGTTGAAATCTCAAAGGGACGTTGCGTCTTGAACGCTGGCTCAATTCAGTCAGCGCGGGTGGGGAGCGCCCGGCCGGGCGTGAGTTGTCGTCCCGAGCAGGGGCCACGGTGTATGTTTGCGTGGACGAGCGATCATAGCTGCGGCACACTGGCAGTGTGGACGCCTCGCGGCCCACGCGGGCGACGCCTAGCCCGGCACACGCGCGCTGCGGGTCCATAAAGCGGCAATAAATCTAATTTATTAGCAGCTCATTGAAGATGTGGCGTGTTTTGGCACCAGGCCGGCTGCAGGTGTTCACCGCGAATGCAATCACAATGTCGGTGGCGATGGGATGAGTCGCTCGGGGATGTACGATGCGACGCGAAAAATCGCTTCTGCGTATCGAGACTTTTATTGCTGATGGTCGGTTGTTCTTGTGAACGTTATCGGCTGCGACAACAAAACAAACCATCCTATTGAGTTATCGAGTCAAAGTGCAATTTAATTTTAATTTGGTCATCACCCCCCACCCCCCCAAAAAAAATCAGAGATGAAGTGAAAACGATGAACGGAGCCTCAAAATGGACGACTCGAAGCCTGAAAGAAATGGGAGTGTCTGACCATTTCTGTCAATCAGGGGGTAAGGGGGGGGGGCGACTGTTGATCTGAGCAGGGCATTACCATCGCACACACATCAGATCAGAGATGTTCGGTCAAGCTCTGATGTTGTGGAGATCTGAATTGCAGGCCCATCTGGCCGCCATATCACACACACACACAATGCCCAAAGGCAAGGGGGGTGAAGGGGGCAGCGCGAGCGGCGGAAAGCACCTTCAACATTGTTTGGGAACACACACTCATGCGGCAATCAGCTTGAATTGAAGACATTTCCTGTGTTTGCTGTTGATCTTGGAGAGATTTTTTTTTTTCCATGACATCCCGATGACACTCGGACAGCTTGCCCCTCTCCCACTGCACCGCACACACACACACACACACACACACACACACACACACACACACACACACACACACACACACACACACACACACACACACAACATCGTGGGAAAAACACAACAGGCGTGTGCCTCAACGTCGCAGGGGGTCCTTGCGTGACTGTTGGCTAACCCCCCCCCCGTGCAAGTTCAAGTGAACATTTTATCAAGGCGCCGAACCCGCCTGAACCTGTCAACTTTTATTCAGACTTTTCAATGACATCATCGTGTTTTTTTCGGCCCTTTCCGTCCAACTCAAAGGCGACGCCAGCGGTGGCGAAACGATGGGCGGCAACAGCAGACCGAGGAGGATGACCTCAATTACAAAAAAAAGCTTTGCTGTTTGTGTCTCTTCAAGGTTGCGAGGTGAGTTGGCATCAGGTAGCGGCGTTCAATTAGACATCCGTGAATGAACACGTCATGGTGCGCGTGTGTCAAAACAAAAACGATCACAGACAACAAGATGAAAGGCGAGAGCGGCAAAATCACATTGCGCAACAGCAAGGTGAGAACATGCTGCTTTTGATTTGTCATGAGTGACGGGCATGACCATCAAGTAGCTGCTTGTGGAAAAGAAAAAAAAAAGTCATGAGTGACAGGCGTGATGATGCACCGTTGCACGCGCTGTTGCAATTGCTTATAATGAGGAGATCGCAACACCTCCAGGACCAGAAAAACACGACGACGCGACGCTCACAGTCTTTGGCTGTTCCTCTGCATGCTTGAGGGGTTTTGCTCGTGGTCCCGTAAGGGAGGGCGGTGGGGGGAGTGGGGGTCCTTTTGGCTTCATTGACACTTGAGTCTCCTGAGAACTCGGATGTCAGAAATGGTCGATGGACACTGCAGTCGATCGGTTGTTTGGCAAACTTGCCATTGGAGGTGAGATGGGGGATGTACCCTCTTCGTATTGTTGACCTTCATCTCACCGCACTTTAACTTGTGCAACATTCAGATTGGGGCCGTTTTATTTATCCCACGAGGGGCAAGTCATTTCTAGCTTCACCTCGTGAACAAAGGGGGTAGGGGGAGATATGTAGCCTGCAAATTGTTGGGCAAGAAGAAACACGAAGATCCAAAAGCAAACAAGGTAGGAACTTGGCAGAGGGTAACAAAAAAATAATTCGAGTAAATCAATCAAATAAATGACCCGCTCCGCATCAAAAATGAAATCCTGCCAAATGAGCATGTTGTGCGTTCAGGAGCTTCAGGGCAGAAGGAACGAAAGGACTCCGAGTGCCGCTTTGTTTTTCCTTTGGGGCACTTTTGAACGTCTGCCCGAAGGCTGACGGAGAATTCCGCAGATACGAGACATCATCTTGGTGGCTGAAAATTCTCTTTTGCTTTTTTGGTGCGACTTCTTCGCTCCCAAGTGGTGGCCAAGTGCCGCTCATTTTGAAGCAAAGTGGTGAAAGCAAGTCTTTGTTTGACGAGCAGCTCAGTCTTGAGCTCAAACTAGAATAGTGTAAAGAAATTCCGGCCTTGGTTGATGAACGATGCTTTCTTTGGCTATATCAACTGTGCCGATTGTACCTCAAATTCGAAATTCAAGAGATGTTAATTTGGGCTTTTTGGGAGATGGAAACCACCATCGTCCAAAGTTTATTTGAGTTTTTTTTGTGTCTATTCAATCTACATCACACATTTTCCAAAGTGTAAATTGCTCAGGAATATCAGTTGCACCAGTCCAAAAATGCATCACAAACAATGAAAAAAAACCCCACACACAGTTGCACAGGAGTCACATTTCTTTGGGGAAGCTTATTTTACGAGACCAAGAAAAGCAGGGCCTGGACTGCCACCCGAAATCCCCGTTCCCTAATCACGTGGGCGACGGCGATGAGGGTGTTGAGTTCCGGTAGGATTTGAAAAGGTTTTCCTTTTTTGTTGAAAACGACTTCCCTTAACCAGAATCCTGCATCCCGGTCGTTTTTTTTTTTGCGCTTTGCTGCGGTGGTTGCCGCATGTTAAGATCGAGCGTCACACCGGGCGTTACCTGTAGATGACGCCGTGGCGGTGCAGGAACATCAGCGCCGACGTGACTTCGGCGGCGTAGAATCGCGAGCGCGCCTCGTCAAACTTCCTGGAGCGCTGGATCTGGAACATCAGGTCACCGCCGTTCACGTACTCCATCACAAAGAACAGACGCTCCTGAAAGACAACGGCAGGGCACATGGGCTATGCGGTCGAGCAGCGGTGCCCAATTGCGGCCCTGGAGAGCCCCCCCCCTCCCCCTCTTCAGAACTGCACTCAAAGGAAAATGCCCGGGGCTGTCGGTGGCGTTTCTTGCCGAGACGATGGGCTGTTAGCCACCCACTCACACTCACACCCACACACTCACGCGTGGCGCTAACAGACAACGGACTGGTCGCACATATAGGCAAACAACGGATTGGCCACCAGCTTGGTTGCATAAAAGGCTCCAAAATCCAGCCCGATTTGAACGACAGGAGACAACAATGATCCGATCCTTCCCCACCCGTGTGACACCCTTCCTTTAACCCACGCACGCACGCACACACAATACTGTCGCGCAGCCTGCCAGCTCTGTTCTCTGGCTGCCGAAAATGGACCTTCCTGCATTCCAGCTTTCTTTTGCCACATAGGAAGTCAATCTGTGCATGCGTGTGCGCGCGCGTGTTGGGATATAAACAGCAGCGTATATAAAGAGTCTGAAGGATCTGGACGAGGCCATTGTGTGAGCCCAGCAGGAAGCGGGAGCGCGTAAGGTGCGTTTTGATTCCCTTCAACAATCCCCAGTCATCCTCGCGTCGTGTTCGACAACAAGGACGCGAGACACGAAATCCGCAAAACCGAGTATCTCTCATGATGTTTTCAAGCGTAAGCAGCAAATATAAAGAGAGAAGCAGCGGCACCGAAACCGAACCTTGCGGAACCCCCAAAAACATTGCGGCATAGGCTGACGCACGCGGTTGTCTGCCAGATAAGATCGAAAGCAATCCAAAGTGTGGCCACATCGGTTGACAAGGTGGTCAGATATTGTGGTCCATAGTGTCAAACGCTACAGTTCGAGAGACACGTAGTCCTCGGAGTCCATTGCCTGGAGCAGGTCTCTGAAAACACGTCATGGAGCTGACTCTGCACTACGCAGTATTTTAAAACCAGATCAGACCAGAAAGATCTTCGGAATGGCCCGTTCGTCCAGGCCATGCCGTCGACTGAGTGTGCGGGACAATATTGACACGAGGTCGCTTTGAGACCAGTCGAAATTCTGCTAGCTACGATCAAGGCCAGCCGCACAACACAAACTTGGAAAGAAAGAATGAAAATAAAACTGCACAACCCCTCCCCTAAAAAAAAAAAAAAAAAAAAAAACTCTAGCCTGGCTTATTTTCATCGGAACATTGAGAGCTATTAGCGCCTAGCCTCCTCCTGCCAAAGATGACCTCGCTGATTACCACACGCTCATTCTGCCATTTAAACGTGTCTGAATGTGTGGGCCTGGACGCTTGTCAAGAATTTATTCTGACTAAATTCCCCACCTGATGTTGTTCCAGCACGACTGTGGCCAAAAACACAACTCGTGAATAACAAAGAACAATGCGGAATTAAGCCGCAGGTGTCAGACCCGCAGCCCGAAGTCCAGATCCGCTGCGCCGTGTCATTTTATGTGGCCCGATGTGGGCTGCCACACCACTGCTATTATAGGCATATTATCTTTATCCTCAGCTAAAAATGAAAAATAGTCTCCACGTACTGTACGTCCGCAAATGCATTGGACTGCCGTCAGGCGCTTAGTTCCTGCTGGATTGTCTAAATCCTCTCCGGTTTTGGTATGTTGTACCTTGAGCGTTAGCAGCACCTCCAACCCCTCCAACCTTGCCAAGCCCACCGAGCCCACCCTCCTCCTCCTGCTCATCCTCCACAACAACATCGACAGCATGCGTGCATGCACGAAAGGGCGGCTGGGCCAAAAGGTCAAGCGGCTCGCGTTACTGGCCCCATTCATGAACACGGAGCGCATGAATAAGCGCCGTCCGCCGCATCGCAGCCCAGCGCACCGCTGATGGCAGGGATGAAAAACTCATTGGAGTCCGGGGGCCACAGTCAGCCCCAAAGTGGGCCAGGCCACTATATCTAAGTCAACGTCTTAAAATATTCGTACAGGAGGTACTCAGTATTTCAGTCAATTACATTCGAAATGAACTCTCATGTCGTGCTTGCTCCCAGACAGCATAATGTCAAGGAGCACGTATGCTCGCAATCTGCCCACGATGACTTCGGTTGCGCTTTCGGGCTTGGCGTGAGGAACACATTTCTGATGATGTCACAATGATGAAGTTTTTCAACAGAAAGATTTGCAGTAAATGAGGCAACGCAATTTGCCCTCAAGCACTTTGAAGCCGCAAACTATCGACCCCTCAGTTGTCGCTTCAGGTTTAGCAAAGTCATAATTAATAACAAAAAAAAAATTCCTTGAGCCTTGGCTCATCTTTGACTTGTGCTAGCTCGTACGCTAGCGGCATCTGATTTCAAGATTTGAATCTGTCTGTATACTGTACATCATTTTTTCGGGTCTGATTTTAAGTCTTAAAATCCAAGTTTCATTACTTGAATGATTGAGATTTTATTGCCAGTAAAAAAAAAAAACAAAAACTATTCTATATCAATATCTCCTCCATGTAATCAAGAATTTGGCGACGAGGCAGGAGTGACTCGGTTTTGTCAATGATCATCAATAGAAATGATTTGACCGCGTAAGTGTTTTTGGGTTGATGCGTGTTGGCGTTCCAGACCATCCGTGCAATCGTCTTCAGCGGAATGCGGCTGCCGCTACCGTTGCGTAACCGTATTTACATTGCTGCGCTGTAATTAGGCCGATAAGGAGAACCGGCGCGATGCCACAGTTGATTGCAAAGCAAGGAGGAGGAGAAGGAGGAGGAAGAAGAAGGGAGGGGCGGAACAAAGTTGACAGGAAGTCTTGGACACCCGCAAAAAAAAAAAAAGTCAAGTGTGCTTGCAAAATGTCTGCCATGACTGCGACATGTGTGTATTGGGACTGCGGCGAAAAATGCGCAATAAGAAGTCGTGTGTGAACTCCATGAGGAAAACATGGATTGATTTTTGCCTTTCCACTGAAAATTTTACATTAAAAAAAAAAAAAAAGGAAAATCCGATTAGCAGACTGCAAATGACGTCAAGGGCCCGCTCGGGCATAGGTGGCAAACTCGCGGCCAAATTTACATCGGACTTCTCAGCGGGAGGCCGAGGATTTGATTGCCAACGTTTGCAAAACCACGCAAAGAAATGCGATTGGAATTGTATTTCTACGGAGCCGCTAAAGTGACAGGGAGAAAAAAAATACAGTCAATAAAATAAAGAAAGAAATATGGTTCTCTTTCAGACGAGAAACTTTCTCACCCTAACGAGAGACTTTTTCATCCTAACGAGAAAACTTTCTTGTCAGGATGCGAAACCTTCTCGCCCTAACGAGAAAAGTCTATCCCGCGCGAGCGCTAGCCTTTTTACCTGCGTGAGCGAGCTTCTCACGAACGCTCATCGATGTTCAACCTGCTTCCAGTGCACTGAGACAATGGCAGCAGAAGAGGACTTATACCCCCCCCCCCCAACGCTCACTTTAGGGCCTCCGTGCATTTTAACTGGATTATTAAAAACAAAAACAAACAAATGTCAAATTCACACGGCTCTGTGGCGGTCCGACAGGTCACCTCGTTATTAGCCGGCTGAGCAGGCGTTATGCAAGCAACCTCCAAAGCAGGAAGTGTCTGTGTCAATGTACAGTGTATACAGTGTGTCTCCGAGGGCCTGTTTGTTGTGATCACACGCTGCTCAGAGACCACGTGTGTGTGTGTGTGTGTGTGTGTGTGTGTGTGTGTCTAGTGGAGCGGCGGGTAGGCGGGTCCATACAATACACATGATAAGTATCAAAAATGTTACATAAGCAGCCATAATCCCTTTGTCTGTAGCCTGTGCGTGTGTGTGTGTGTGTGTGTGTGTGTGTGTGTGCGATGGCGACTCGACGGGCATGAGCAAACATGTCATGTGGTCATGTGACCTCCCGGTCGCCCACCCAGCGCGCGCGTGTGTGTGTGTGTGTGTTTGTGTGTTGTTTGTGTTTGTTGTGCGAGCGACATAACAGGAATAGATGATTTCTGGAGGAGACGCCATCACGCAGTGTTCCAGAACCTTCCGAGAAAATAAACAAAGATCGCACTCATCGAAATTGTTGACCTCAGCCAGTCGAGGATGTCGATGCAACTTTTGTCCTAATTTGCTTTTTTTTTTTTTTAGGCGCTGAAAGTGAAATTTCTTCTTCTTCTATTGCTTTTAATTGCGATTTCAGGGAAAGGTTTTTCCCCCGCTCTGAGATCCCTGAGGATGTTTAGCCCAAATCCACGAAAACATTCGAAACCAACCATACCTTTTTCGATATATATTTGAGCTTTTTATTATTATTACATATTTATTGCAATCTTTCTTTTTTTTGGTGGGGGGGGTGTTCAATTGTTTTTTTTTGTTTGTTTCGTGTTCCCAAAGGATTTCAGTGGGCATCAATTATATGCATATTTTAAGTGTTCAGGCTCTACTGAAGCGTGTTAAGTCTTCTGGAGCGCAGTATCGGTCATTTGGAATTCATCATTATGGTTCGTTTTTATTTCACTTTCACTTTTTTATATTTCCCGATAATAACATTGGTGGGGTGAGGTGGGGGGGTGCACACTATTGCAAAAAAAGCTGCCTGGAGGTCCCCTTTAATGATGACTTTTTATCCTTGTCATGAGTCATGTCCAAGGTGAAGCTGCAGAATTGCCAAAAACCTCAGCTCACAAATTTTTGTTGTGGTTGCCACGTCGGCGTACACTTTGTACTTGCTGGCTTGTCGACTGACGAACGTCGGCACCTGTGTCGACGTCCCAGCACCGTCAGGCTCGGATGGAAATGAAAAGATGTCGGCTTTAACTTCAGCGCGCCCGCGCGCGCACGCGGACGTAACGCGCGCATACATTCCGTGACGGGAACACTTATGCAACATGTGCTAGACAAAACATCCATCAGCCACAGGAAGTTGTTGCCCTTCCAGGGGCCCCTTCAAAGTGCCACTCAATGTATGGCCGGCGGCTTTTCTACCGCTTAGCGTGTTGCAATAACATTGTTTTATTCTTCCGTAGTTTTCATTTGACAATTCAAGAGTTGAGGCGTCATTCTAAATAAATAAAAATGGGAAGGGGGTTGAGGGTGACCTCACGTGAATTAGCAGTGAGGCAAATGGGGACCATTTCATCAACTATGTCACAACGCTAATATCCACTGAGTGTGCCTCCTTTGCACTGGAAATAATTCAGTTCAGTGAAAATTATTTCCTACAGTACAAATATGTACTTCCAGATGCTGACTACTGCAAAATGCCAGTCGACAGCTTGAGTTCAAAGAGACAGCTTTGGTCGAACCTTGTTTGGTTTTGTTTCTTATGCGCCGCCGCAACTTGAATCGAATAATAGTAACCCACATGCCACCCGTACAATTGTGAGTTCAGAGTTTGCGGTCCCACTATTTCAGCTTATAGCCCTGTTTTGGGTGTAATTCCACTGTCAAACACTAGATGGCCACGCAAGTATTTCAAGCTCAGCCTAGTTTTTGCTGAAGATTCTTGAACGGTAGTGTTAGGCTAGAAGTTAGGGGTTAGGGTTAGCTAAATCCCCTTCAATCCTGCTTTTTACGCCTACAGAAAGAGATAACACTAGGTTCCTTTTAAAATGGACATCTTTGCACATTACTATTGATGTTTTTGGTGAGTTAAGTCGTTTGGCAAAAACAGGATTTTTTTTGTACAGAAAACAATATTTATGTGTTGTCCATCACTCTCACCCTCTATTAATGTTAAACGTGCTTTTATTATTTTAAAACTGTGCATAAAGTCTTACACTAGATACCATAAATGCTATTGAAACACACCTGGGGAGTATTTAAACAGGATATTTGCAAACAGAGGAGTTCCCTCATCATGGGTGGGGTAATGCCTGCCCACTATGGAGGGAAGTTTTCCGGATCCGTGTCACGGCGGGTAACTTGTTTTACACAAGGTGTGCACATGTGAGATCAGGTGGGTGCCCATGTGAAGAAATGTATTCATCACTAGTTGACATAGTTTTTGTTCAGCCATTCAGATTGCTCATATGCAACAATAACCCCCCCCCCCCCAAAAAAAAATATGAATTTCAAATATACTTGTAATTATTTGCTCCAGCCCACCTGAGATGTAATTGTAATGATATGTGTAACCGGTGGCCATTTGGCGCCCTCTGCAGGCGGTGCGTGCGCATGCAGGACGCAGGCGCTCTTACTTGGGTCTGGAAGCAGCAGTGCAGCTGCGTCAGGTAAGGATGTTGACGGGCCAGCGCCAGGATGCGCTTCTCGGTCAGCGTGCAGTCCACATCGTCGTCCTGCAGGATGACGTCCTTCTTCAGCACCTTGACGGCAAAAACCTCCTCGCTGCCCCTCAGCTCGGCCAGCATCACCTGAATGCCAAAAATACACACGAGCGATCTTAGGCGCCACTTTTTGGGCAGCAGAGAGTGGATAGTTCTTCAAAAAAAAAGTGGCGTCCGCCTGTTTAGGGCCATCTTCCGCTTGAAGTTTACTGTCAAACTAAACATATATTGCTAAAAAACTTCTGCTTGGACACAAACGGTCACAACACAGGGAGACAGACGATATAAAAATACTCACAGGCATGCATTCTTTATCCTCTGCGAAAAATGACCAATATTACTGCAGTTTTGTCACGATGGTCTTTTTCCTCAATTAAGCAATGTCTGGATGCACGACACTGCCCCCCAGTGACCGAGTCACACACCCATAAAGGAGAAGGGCAATGACTGTCTTTCGAAACTATCATGTCGAGTGGCATTTTTCTTCTTCATTCCGAAAATGTATTTCATTTTTTAGGAGGGCGGGGGCAGTGACATTCCATACATTGCACGAATAAATGATTTTACAATCGATGACCCTGCTGACTTTTCCGTCGGGAAAGCTTCGAGGCAAACATTTTTTGTCAACCTATTTCTGTGGCCGAGTTATCCGACGTGGTCGATATTTATTCCCCAGCCCGATTCCGATAGGCAAGGATGATTTCGGAGAAGAGTTGAATTCAACTCAAGGCAAGACTGCGCTGGTGCTCTCAAATCGTGACCCTTAACCCCCCCCCCCGCGTCCTCGAGCGTCAAACGCCTGGAGCGTGCTGACCTTTCCGAAGCTTCCTTTTCCCAGCACTTTGATGAAGACAAAGTCTCTCAGGTCCATCCTTTTGGGCTTGGCGGCGGCGTGGGCAACGACCTGGCCGTTTTCCCGTCGCTCATCCGTGACCGCGGCGGCGGAGAGCAACGAGAGCTCCTGGCTGCGATGGTCAAAGGAGAGGGCTTTGCGGATGTTCTCCAGATCCTTTGCATCTGCGCACATGCAAAAAAAAAAACAATATTCTGAGACGCTGATGATGATAATTTTGTTGGTGGTGGGTTTGTTCTTGGTTGATGGTGTGACGGTCTGTACCTGGGTCACAGGGAGACGTGGGGGCCGACCTGGTCCGGTCTTCTTTGGTCTGAGGTAAGGCGGGAAGCCGTTCGAGGTTGTGAACCCGAGGGAGCTGCGCAGACACCATGTGGGACATCAGCCGCCATCACAAAACTTGTAGTTGTGTATTCCAATATAATTCGATTTTTTAAAAGACTGAATTGTTGTTTGTGGGTTCACTTGATTTGCTTTTCAAGCAGACTTGACTTTTTTTAAACATTTGGTTTTATTGAAATGAAATCGCATTAATTGTTAATGTTTCACCCTAAAGAATGAGTGTGTAATTTATTTCCCAGAAATGATTTTTCATTCAATTGAATTTCAATCGTTTCATTTCATTTTCTTTTTGTTAAACTATTTTTATTTGCTGAAATTAATTTGCCCCCGTTGTGAGCGCAACGAGATGATGCAATCTCAACGGGAGAACGCCAATGTGCAGCTTAAAGCCGATTGGCTGGGGAGACGGAGGCAGTCGACGCCCACCTGCGACTTTTTGCGCCTCTGCGTGCTGTTGGAGATCTTGTCAGGCGTGACTCCGAGGTCGGAAAGGACTTTGGCGATGCCGCGGGCGTCCACGCCGCAGTTGGGCGCCACGTTGCTCTCGCAGCGCCTGTGGACGTTCACCTTACACACTGACACACACGAAGAACACGCAACACACACGCACACACACGCACGCACGCACGCACGCACACACACGCACACACACACACACACACACACACACACACACACACACACACACACACACACACACACACACACACACACACACACACACAGAGTCTTGAAAATTGAAACATCATCAGTGACTGCAATAAATCCCACTGAGTCGTCACAGGTTTTTACACACCGCAAGAACGAGGCGCTCTAAAACTGTCATGGCAAAGTAAAGCCCCTGTTGTCATCTTTGCTGTCAAGTTGAACTTTTAAAATAGAGAAAAGTCTCCCCTCACCCTTGGTCTTCTGCTTCTGGCCAACAACGAGGCACTCTAACAGTGCCAGGCCAATGTGAAGTCCATCTTGTGAATGTGAAGTCCATTGTCAAAAACACAAATTTTTCTCATTTTCCCGTGTGACGTGCACACACTCACTGCAACAACGGGGCGCTCTAAAGCGACTGCTCCAGCCTGAGGCCTTCCTGAGCATGGCTGACACGCACTCGTGGCTGACATTGAGGCACTCTAAAAGCAGTCACCACATCCCCTAGCCCCAGTCTTTCTATTTGTCTGCCCTTCTCCTTCTTCGGCACGTCTGACAACGAGGCACTTTAATGTGGCCAGGCCAGAGGACTATTTGAAGGGAAGATGCATTTTTGGGCTGGAGGCGTCGTGACAAGAGCTAACTAAGCGCACGTATGAGGCTGCATCACTGCTGATGCAACAAAGCCACTCAAGGTCTAATACTGCTGGGGAGTGCGTCACGCAGCGCCATTGTAGCCGTGCCCCCCTCCCGTCCACCAAAAATATCCGGAAAAAAGACATGGCGCAAAAGAGCTTCACGCTCTCACTCGGCGCTCTCAGTCTTTGCACAGCAATTTCCTACAAAGGTGTCTTTGAAAACAAAGCCTCCAATGGCACACTCGTACCTTTGCACTGCAGGCCTTGCCTCAGCAGACCCCACAGCAGTGAGCCGCAGTGGTCGCAGAAGGTGAGCACTTTAAAGTTGTGGATGCGGAACTTGTGCGGCAAGTTGACGCTGAACCGCTGCAAGGCCACTGGCTGCGAGACACGCAGGAACGACCACATGGCGAAGAAGAAGAAGAAGATGCCTTGGCTTGTAGCGTGTGCCGCGCTCCGTTTCGGCGGCACTCACCTCCTCCACTTTGTCGTCCTGCTTCTTCATGGCGGCGCACTTGGTGATGATGAGCTCGTGGCAGCGCTTGTGGACCACACACGTGCAGACTGCAGCCGAAGGCAACACGTCAACGCGTGAATCCGGAGCAGGACGGAATCCACAGTGAGCCCTTGCCTACCTTGACACTGGTAGCCCTGCTTGCCCAACACGCCCCTGGAGGTCCACGCGCCACAACAACAAACAAAAGAAAGAAAAGGGGCATTTCGCTCAAAAGTCTGGAGGCACTTCTGCTTTTAACAGCATGGCCAAGTGGTTCCGAGCTTTTTTAGGTGGGAATGGTGGTGGTGGGGGGGGGGGGGCGGAGGGTGTCAGTAGGGGTGGGGGCTATTATCCATTGTACACGTCATGGAGAAAAATTCAGTGGGCCCTTGAGGCACAAGTTGAATTCATGCGCTTAACTCAAAACGACCTCAAATCGTCTTTCCCTATTGAAATGAATGGGGATTCCATTAATCTGTTCCAACCCCCCCAAAATATTCACATTTCAAATGTGTGCGATGACATTAAAAAAAAAAAAAAATAGTACTCCACAATGAATATCGTGCTTCAAAATCAATACCGTCATGACATTGTTCAATAAAATGTCAGACAGTCCAGTGGAATCGGCAATCTAGCGGGGCAAGCGCATGGATGGCGACTGGTGTGCGAACTGACCATATGAAGTCGCGGCAATGCGAGCAGTAGGTGGGCTGCCTCAGGTAGGTGGCCATGAATTTGTGGCCGTTGACCTGATGGACCCGTCGGCGGAGGGCGCCCTGCCGCTTCCTGGGACGCATCCGCTGGCGAAAGACGCGCTCCTCATTGTCGCTGCTGGCTGTCGCCGCTATGCCAAAAATCACAAGAAAGGCGTACGCTCACATTTTTTTCCATCCCTTGCTTAAGCCCCTGTCACACCTTGACGATTTAGCCAGCGTATGCCGACGTAGGAAAAATTTGGCAAATACGCTGGCGTCGCCGAATAAGTTATGGGTAAGTTTTGTATACGTAACAGCACGCTGAAGCACGTTGGTATCGTCGAAATCGTCGAGGTCGTCGAGAAATTTTAAGCATGCTTAAAATTTCTCGTCAGATGTCAGCGTATGGCTATACGTCCCGTATACACGCAGGCCATAAGTAATAGGTAAGTTATGCGATCGTTGCACACGTTCAAACACGTTAAGTGTAGGTTACTCATAAGTCCAAATACGTCGAGAATACCTACTAGCTGTTCTCCAACATCCGACGATATAGCCATACGCTGATATACGCCGAGAAATTTTAAGCATGCTTAAAATTTCTCGACGACCTCGACGACTTCGACGTATACCAACGTGCTTCAGCGTGCTGTTACGTATACAAAACTTACCAATAACTTATTCGACGACGCCAGCCGTATTTGCCAAATTTTTCCTACGCCGGCATACGCTGGCTAAATCGTCAAGGTGTGAGAGGGCTTGAAACGTCGAGCGCCAGCCTTTTATAGACTACGCCACGTGATCGCCGGCAATACGCTGCTGCACGCTATGCATAAATTAGACTATCGTTGGGCATAAGTTGTGTACGCCGGCAACACGCTAGGCATTCGTTGGAATAAGTTATCTATAAGTTATCGAAACGTTCTATATAATTTACTGATACGTTATGTATACGTCCAGCCCGTTATGAATGCGCTATGTATACGCCCAAAATTGAAAAAAAAAATCGATAATTCAGCGTATGCCAGCGTTTTAGGGAAAATCTGAACGTCGGCATACGCTGGCTGAATCATCAAGGTGTGACAGGGCCTTTAGGGAAAAAAAAACAATTGCAGTTCTAGCTAACATCCTGGTCATCCTCCGAGAGGTAAAAATAGAAATAATAAACTTCCAGCTAGCGCTAACATCAACTTCAACATATCTGAAATGGACCCAAAAAGGTTCATAAGATGCTCAGTGTGGGTGGTGGTGGTGTTCTTCCCTGTGAGGGATGTCGGGGATGCGGTCACACTCTTTCCGTTATGTGACGCTTTTGTTTGTGCTTGAAATACACACGCCGGCTCAATAAAAGTTGGCTAACAGTCACCTTGAAGCGTCACTGCTGATTTATTTGGCTTTGTCTGAAATTAAACTGCACATTGGCCACATGTACACTAGATGGCACTGTACTACTGCATGGCCCAAAATGAAAGGAAACGGATCAAAACACACTCACACACACACACACACACACACACACACACACACACACACACACACACACACACACACACACACACACACACACCCTTTGGCAAGCAAATGTGTAGAATTCCATTTACCAAATGGATGCAGTGTCAGTGTGTGTGTGTCTATTTTGTGTGGCACCACGCGTGACCTCTCCCCTTTATCGATGGGACATTTTGTCTTTGTGGGGACATTTGGTGTGGCGCACACGTGAGCTCCTTCCACATAAGTGAATACGGTTGCATTCGAGCAGGCAGCGTATTGAGCAACAGAGGGCACTTTGTCCTGTGCGCGAGCGCGCGGAGGAGCTAATAGTTTGATTGCAGCTCTCAAGTCAAACATGTGATGCGAGGCAGTGCAAACACATTTCGCTAATGACTACATTTGAAAGCCAACGCACACACGTGCTCACACGGAGAACACGTGGCCATTTTGCAGCCCCGCGGCGTTGTACCGTATTGTATTGATATCAAGATGATATTTTGTCCATATTGTTCAGCCCTACTTTTGACGACTTACTGCAACATATACTGGACTCTGTTTACACATCCTTGTCCATATTCTGTTGGAGGGCGACGTGCCAAAGTTGTCCGACTTCCAACATTTCTCTGGCTCACGGTGGACGCGGCAAGCTGATATTCAGCGCCGCATCTTTCTCATCGACTCAAAAGCTGTGCTGATGCCAAATCCGAAGCCATTCAAGGCAGTTACGTCGACGCTGAAATTTTCTCGGACAAGCCGGGCGAGCCTCTCTTCCACACCGGAGCCGCTGAAAAATGGACGCTTGGACCAGTACAAACATCCACGCCAGTGAACGAGTGAAGTGAGTTTTCATGTCAGCTGGCTCTAAAATCAGCGAACCGATCGTACCTTCACTCGACGATTCCGAAAGATCGATGATAACGTACACCTTCCCGTCGGGTTCCAGGTCAACCTGCCAAGACAGAGTGGAGAGGAGGATGAAAAGAAACAAGCCGGTCGAGTGTGCTCCCGCTGCACGTTAGCCCCTTCGCCGCCCACCTTTAAACCGCGTCTCATTTTTATTCTCAGGCTTTTGACTTGATTTCTAGTTGGGACTCTTTTGTGCTTTCTACTGCCTTTGTTATGACGTGATTGTTTGTGCATGAATTCTTCTTGACAGCACTTTGGATACAGCGGCGGTTGTTTGAAAGTGCTCGAGAAGTACAATTGAGTTGCGATGTCTCCCCAGTTGCCGAAACAATTCGTCTCCGTGACATTTCGGAGACGTCGCGCAGATCTGCTGGAGACTTGAAACATTTGTCGCAATTTACCGGCAAGTCGCTGGCAAGCCGGCAAGTCGCCAAGAGACATTGCGGAGACTCGAGTCGGCGTCAGGTCACCGGCGAGCCTCCAGGCCAGTGAGACGTCCTGGCCCTTAACTTTCAAAATAAAGGCGACACATTGACTTAAAACATGGATCGGGATCCAGATGATTTTGTTTTACGCAACCACTTGACAAAATGAAATTGAGTAACCTCAACACAACATTTGTTGCAGTGGGGGTTCTCTGTACAAAAGGGTTTTGTGGCTCACAGTTGCAAAAGCCTCCGCAGGTCCACACACACACACACACACACACACACACACACACACACACACACACACACACACACACACACACACACACGTGAAGATGTCACGATATGTAAACAGAAGATGGAAAGCAGAGACGAGGTATGGAGGGTGAGAGAGTTTACCGCTTTGGGAGGGTCCCCTGATTGATTCCTTGTTTGAGTTGTCACGTCAAGGACGAAGCCTTTGTTGGTTCACTCGGCAAAGCAGAAGACGCACCACACATCACAGGCGCCGTCTTGCACAACAATTGCCACGCACCGTGGAAGTCACGACATTTTGTCCAGGATCCAAACAAAGAATTGTTGTTGTTTTTTTTTTTAACCATTCACACTCCCGCCTTGAAGATTTAATTTGACTGTTTGATTGTGAGACAAACGAAAGTTACGATGGTTCTACGAATCCCGACTCCTCGTGATCCAAAGATTCCGAGCTGCGGTGACAGCAGAACTTCTACCCACTCAAGGTCACCCGGGGGTCACATGCAGGTGACGATTTTGCATCCGCGAAAGGGAACGTTGAGTGCGTGAAGCATCAGCGGGGTGATATGCCTAGACTTCAAAAGAGCAGCAAATTGGGCATTTTTTTCACGAGGCGAAAGCACGACATTAACGAATCACCAAATTTGCTGGTGAACTTGAGCTACTCATTCACGTCAACCCCCACACTGGAACCAGACCGAGTGCCGGCTTCCCACTACAGTACACTGGAAAAAAAGGTTTGGTTGAATTTCCTCCGTTTTATTCCATCAAGAGGCCGCGCGAATGTCAGATTGCAGATCTCCCTTTTATTTTGTGTCACCAGTTTCTTTCCCCCCCGTGTATTGCCGATCATGCAAGTCAGCTGCGCACGTCAACTCCCCAAAAACGACCCACAATCTTGCTGCTGTAAACTGTAAATTTCCCCAGTGTGGGACAAATAAAAGATATCTTATCTTATTGTGAGTTTGATTGATTTCGGTCATTCCGATGACATTCCGGCGGCCTCAAAAAGGTCAACGTCCCAAACGCAATCGCTCCCTTCCTGCGAACGCGCTCAGACATGCAGGTGCTGACACGCTTCCAAATATAGCGAGGCCTGAGGAAGGAAACACACACACACACACACACACACACACACACACACACACACACACACACACACACACACACACACACACACACACACACACACACACACACTCACCCTCTTCCCACAACTTGATTATGTATTGCCACTCAACTAGACGCCCAAGCACACAACTTCACCCCGTGTCCGTCAAGTTTGTGATGTCACCTTTAACATTTGGCTCGTTTACACAGAATTTGATGAATAAGCAAAAAGATGCTTGCGGGTAAAAAACAAACAAACAAACAAACAAACAAAAAAGTCGTTTGAGTTGATGTTTTAGGAGTGGCGAGGCAACACAAATCTCTGTTCGCTTTGCCTTCTGTACTTGTTCTGCTGTGATAGACTGTTTGTGTGTGTGTGTGTGTGTGTGCGTGTGTGTTCTGGAGTGTGTCAGTGCAAAGCGTGCTCTCTGTCACAGGCACAACATCCTGCCTTGTTTTCGCTCCTTTTTTTTTTCTTTCTTGTTTTGTCCCCCCCCCCCCGCCAAGGCCTCGGTGACGTGACACAGTCCAGTTTGACACCGCGACAACAACACGATAAACACCTTTCATTTCATTCCTTGTGGATACTTTTTCGAGCCTGAACAAAACTCAGGCAAAAAGTGAATCAACAGATCCCTCCCCATATCGCGAGATCGACCCATCCATCAATCTCGTAGCCACAATAGATGGCAGAGGTCAAACCGGCCGACTTTTGGGTGTCCGCTCAATTTGCGTCGGTGAATAATACTGGCGGCGGGGACTCGTTTTTCCAAACTTGAAGTGGTGTCAAGAATTTACCCTACTTTATTTCATCAGCTAGTTTGCGTGAAACTGTTCACTGATTTAAAAGAAAAGCCACGCAGGCACGTGGGGAGAGCACGCAAACTCCACGCAGGAAGGCCAAAGCCGGAATCGAACCTACAACCTTTGCACTGTGAGGCTAAGCAGTCAAACATCGCCCCGCCCAAACGTAAAAGCACATAAATATGCCAACTGTTCACGGCGCGAGTGGGCAGAGAATGTGAAAAATGTGCGTGGGCAACATGAGCGTCGTCATCGCCGTCGTCGTCGCTACTCTAAAACATGAATGTATTCACTCTACTCATGGCATCGTGTTGTGGTTTGGAGCGTCTCCATAGCAACCAAGTCTCAGCAAATATTTTGAGTCCGGAGTCATTTCATATCTCTTCATGTGACGGCGATTTCACGCATGAACATGTGCACAACGGCGCCATTGTGAAAGCCGATTTGGGCGCAGCGTTTCCTCGAGCGCGGCGATTCATTTTTTTATCAGACGGACACTTTGTGCAGTTTACACAGAAACTCGTTGACGACAATTCCAAAATATGAGAAAATGAATAACCCCGCTGGCATGTCAATCAAAAGTGATTTTTGTCAAGAAAGAATTGGGGGCAGATCGCATGAGCGGAATTTAATGAGGAATGACCAAAAAAAAGACGAATCAAGCGCCCTTCGTTTGTCTGCGTCGTTGATTGTGGGAGCAACCAGACCAAATCTCCAGCACGACTTTGTTTAGAAATTATTTGCTGGAAATGATTAAAAAGGAGCGCAAATTGGTTGCTGGTTGCAAATCCCGATGGCGGATCTTCCGTGTCTTTTTTTTGGATCGTTTGTCGCGAGGTTTTTTTTTTTTGTGGGTCTTCCAGAGATGTCATTCAGCTTCCCGAAACTAGTTTCCGACAACACCCATTGAAGACGTGTCGCATTAAAAAGCATAAATCACGTTCGGGAGACGGAACGTGAGCAGCTCTCCCGTCTGCTTGATTTTACGATGGCGACAACGGTGA
Source organism: Hippocampus mohnikei (assembly GCA_026261675.1). NCBI lineage: Eukaryota > Metazoa > Chordata > Actinopteri > Syngnathiformes > Syngnathidae > Hippocampus > Hippocampus mohnikei. Next base: position 1,665,829 of record JAKGUB010000329.1, on the reverse strand, counting down.
AAGGTCGGCGCCACATTCCGCACGCTTCTGCGTGACGACATGTCTCGCGACGAACCTCGCCGAAGCACGAGAACCGTTGGCGGAGGCGCCCGGAGGGGTCTTGCGGGGGACGCACCTTCTTTTCCCTTCTTTCTTTCTGTGGGAAGTCGACTGACAGTGAAAACAGGAAGTCGAGCCTGCTTCATGCCGCCTTTATTTTTAGACGCAAGCTCTCACACACACACACACACGTTACACACGCTGAGGCCAGCGCACGCTTCCTCGGGCCCGACCGTCCACGGCCCCCCCCCACCCCACAGGGAAACGGGGTCAAGAGGAGGTCAGGTCACGCGGCCTTCCTTGCATTTCCGAGCAACAAGTCAAACGTTATCGTGCAGGACGGACCTTTCGCCTCAATTATCCCATAGGTCAAACTCAAGCTAACGTTAGCGTTAGCTTGAGTTTTTAGTGAGTTAATAATTTGAGTTAATAACTCACCTCCTTGAGTTATTAACTCAAGGAAACGTCGTTATTCTGTTCGTCATTCATCGTTGGCTACGGCGATGACGCAATTTTTTCCACGCGGTTTGTTTCATTAAAAAAGCGGCTGAAAGAGCATCGACGTCCGTTCCCGTCCTGTCAATCCAAGCCACCTGATGGAATTGACAACTCGTTTGAACTGGCGGCGTTCGGCTCTATTCAGTCGGCAAACAATGTCGACTTTAGCCAAGACGCGGAGTCGAGTCGCTGTCATGTGCTGCGGATGTTCCTCGCGCTGCTACTTTGAAACGACGGCCCACTCGTAAGGATTTCGCAAAGCGAAACAAAACAAGAAGCTAATTGTGAAGATGAGCCAGTCCGCCTCCAAAGTCATCCGACATGCATGCGGACGACGTTTACGTGTCACGACGCAATGAGGGCAGGCGAGGACACGCTGCCGCCAGCATTTTTTAATTATTTTTTTTCGCATGCCTGTTGTTTTCTCTCGAGACGTCAACCGCCGCAGAGGGCGTCCTCTTGCAGAAGCTTCTCATCAAGTGTCGGGAACGCGGCGCCTGTTCAAGTGCGCCTTCAGTACAGCGTGAAAGGACATCAAAACATCAGCACCTGCTGAGTCACCGCTTCGTTTCTCACGTCAACTTGTACTCTGGAGACGAGTGGATTGAGCTACTGTGCAGCAACAACAACAACAAGTACATAGCAAAAACGGTTTGTTTTGCCTTTCAACAGAGAATATGACAACCTTGTCAAAGCGATCTGAAAAAAAAATGAGCAAAACAGTGTCGTGCAGATGCCGGTAGGATAACTTGATGAAACGCGAGGACGGGGGACTCGCGGTGACAGTATGAGAGCATCATCACATGCACGAGGACCACCACTTGATATTTATGTTTTGTTGTCTTTTTGTTTCCATCCAAGCATTCTTTCAAAATAAGACACTTGAATAGATCTCAATCGGCAACAGTGTTTCCAAACTTTCAGACAGGTTGCAGGCCAAACCGAGAACTGAATCACCGTCACGTTATATTTCTGCTGTGAATTTGATGGCAATTTGAAAGCATGCTCCTGTTTTTGAACAAACAGAGCAACATTTTGAACGGCGATTTCTTTTAAAATTGTATTTATCATTTACTCAAAAAACCAAAACATTTTCCACAGATTATTTGAGTTTATTTTTATTTTTACAAATCATTAGCCGATCGTGTCCATCTCCTGTATGATCATGCCATGTCATGTCATGAGAATCAGAAATCATTTGTTGAATCTCATTTCCTCACCCAACGATAATGGATCGAGAATTGATAAGGAATCAGATTGATAAGCAATATCAACAGGATCGAAATCGCCCGTGACGTCTGGAAAATGTGGGCACGATGATGACGTCACTTATTATTGAGTCCACAGGAAAGCCAATCAAACGAGCACATGCTGGTATGCAGTCACGTGACAAACAAGGACAACAAACCCAAAACCAATCACTGTAAAAAATGACAAATTATTGCGCGTGTGTGTGTGTGTGGGGGTAAATTAGCTTACCCAGTCCTCGAAGTGCTTGTTCCCGCCTTGCAGGAGGTCGTCGAAGCCGATGATACAGTTGGCGACGAATTCGTCGTAGCCGATGGGCGCGTCGTGGAAGACGGCCAGCTCGATGGCGCGGCCGTCGCGCACCTCCGCGGTGAAGTCGTCGTTCCACGCCGGGCTGTTGGTGCGCGGCCGCGTGCACGTCTGGCCCACTCGCGACTCGTCCACGTTGAGCGCCGCGTACGTGTCCAGCAGGAAGCCCTTGGAGCTCTTGGCGGAGGCGCCCACGGCGTGACGCAGGGACCACGCCGTGGGCTTCAGGTCCAGCGCCTCGCAGATCCGGATGCGCAGATGCCCGTTGAACACCACCATGGTCGGGGACGGGGTGCGGGGTCCGGGGTCCGGGCGGGCTTCCCCACAGTCACCGTGACGCTTACAGGTGTCCCGTGGACTAACAAGTGGACCCGAAATCCCAGCCCAGAAAAACAGAGAATCCGGATAAACTCGCCACACGCGTCATGTTTGTGTGCGGTGGGGACCGAGCTGGGGATGGGAGGGAGGTTGTTCGGGGGGCGGGAGGGGGGCTCCGGCGTATCCGACAGCCGCAAACAGCCGCAGCAGAGGCGGCGAGGGAGGGGTGGGGATCCACGCGGTAGGTCGCCTCCAGCCGCAGCAGCTCCTCCGCGGTTGGTGATTTGACTCGCCGCACTACCTCGACGCGCACGCGCACGCGGGAAGCACGTCAGCTGTGCAGGGAGGACGCGCATACACCAGGCTGGTCCGTGGAGACAACATTGGCCGGAAGTGCTCACCATGCAGGTGCCAGGTGACACACCGGACACTTGATTAGGGACAACAACCCCAAAACACAATAAAACACACACAACTATAAAATATCATACTTTATCAAAGCGGGCCGTAATTTATAGTTCAAAAGAATCTAACGAATTACAGTAAACCGTTTTAAAAAAACTTTAGTTCGTCGGACATTTTGGGGCTCCCTCTGGTGTTTGCGCATACGAATGTACAGTGGACTCAGGGAAAGCATAAAAAATGATTCACGAGTGTTCTTATACAGTACTTGGAGTATTCTGAAGCATTTTATTAAGACCAGTGGGAACCGCTTTAAAAATTGAAGAGAAAATACATAACTATTTAAAAAAACGATAATTGATCCTCTTTAACATGAGTTAATTTGCTCCTTTATTGAGATTTGTTAACTGAAAAGGCAATACTGTCCTGTAATTGTTTGATATTTTGAGGAGGCACATTTACAACAGCAGAGGGCGTCGTTTCCTTGCGTCAACTGGATCCGCCATTCGGTACACGGGGGCCAATTCAAGAGCTGTCATAAATTGTGCATTTGGGAAGCGTTTAGAGTAGACTCAAAACAAAAACAAACGTTGGGATTTGCCTTCCCCGTCAATCTTCAATTTTAAAAAGCAGATTTTGTTTCTGTCTTTCGCGTAAAGTGGTTGCAATGTGTTGCAGCTCCGAAGCAAACAGAGCTGTCGTGGTGGTTTTCAGAACATTCACTTTATTAATTCCTTTCACACTGAAGCGAATACAGACACGTCGATCTTGGACTACTCGCCTTCTCAAGTGCGGTTCGACTCGAGAGGCGTTCAGGGCCACCTCTGAAAAAACGTAAATGAATGATCACTTGACTGACGCCCAGAAAAGTGAAAACAATGCAACAAAACAGAAAATCAACTGAATAACGTAAACAGTCTCCTACATATGTTTATTTATTCATTTTTGGCTTTGTGCTCCATGTTGCCGCATGTTTGTCGACAGCACCGGTCAATACATGGCAGCAATTTTAATCATTTTTTTTTGTCATTGAACGTTGAGAACTTAACATTCTGCAATGTTTTAAATGTTTATTCTTACTAATTACCGACGAGAAGAAACAAGACAGTAAACTATTTCACGAATTCCTTTATTTTTTTGATTGTTTGCCTTTGTAACCACTAGAGAGCAGTGTTGTCTTTCCCAATGGAAGCCTGTCGCTTTTGCGCACACGCATGCTCGCATACGCGTGTACATGCACGCGCACGCGCGCGCGCGCAAAGACACTCACACACAGAAAATTGGTCATTAGGCTGCTGGAAGACCAAGATGAATGAGTCGTCCTTCCTGTTATCTTTTTTGCTTCTCATCTGGTTTCGCCACAATCCCCCTCCTCCCCCTTCTCAGCTTGTGACCCCTCCCTTCATCCTCCCTCCTCATCCTCCAGTCAACGTCAATTAGTTGCCAGAGTGAAGTAGGCAGCGTTGACCTTTTCATTTTTTTTTCCTTGCTTAGTCGCCACCTCTCGTACCTTGGCTGAGTCATCACTTTGTCCTTTTTTAAATTTCTCGTCATTATGCTTTGCTTCTCTTAAAGCAGCCCCGTTATGGAAAATGGACTTTTTAATGTGTTGTTTACAAATACTGTAGTTGTGTGTCTGGAGTTCCTCCCCAGCCGTTAAGTGGGGATTTAACAACCGACTCAATCTGCCATTTCATCTTCAAATGGCACAAAATGACTTTCTTCTTTTTAAAGTTGGGAGTCAAGGAGTGGATGTTTGCAATTCCCAGAGCAGCATTTGTTTTCCACACTAGGAGAGCTTTTCTAAATTGACAAAGTGGAAGGTCATGGTTTTTTTTCTAATTGTCCAGTGTTTTTTGGGGGGAATGAAATTAAAATTTTGATTGGTTTTCACCACTGCATTCCCACCTGCGAATTCAATTGCAAAAACATGCCTTTTCAAAGCTACTTCCTTTGTCATCTGCAGGAAAGAAGAGTGAGCACAGTTGCTTTGTACTTTGCATCATTCCGCATCTTTGTGCTGGCCTGCTTAGCTGTGAAAAACCTGAAGAGAAACAAAAAAAACCCCAAACTTCAATTGATCTTCATCAGTGGGAACATCAGTGTTATGCTCCTCGTCAATCATTTTTGCAAAGCACAGCACACAGCAGACCTCTTTTTAGGAAATGAGTGTTTTAAAAATGACATCTTTGCCACTTGCGGAAAGAAGAACGGGCATGTCATTTTTTGAACCTTCTTCGGCTGCAAAAAACCAAAAGCAACATACATGGATCACAATCTGTGTTGCTTGTGCGATGTCTTGCAGTGTTGTGTCACTTTGCTGATGCCTTCATAAACAAAAACAAAAAATTAATTTTGAGAAAATACGATACAACCAAGTGACAATAATAACAAGTGGATAAAAAATTAGGTCATTCCAATTTTTAAGGGTCTGAGCGAGTCCCCAAGCACTTTTTGCTGACACGTTGGGTCTGCCGTGAGCTCACGTTTGTCTCTGTTAATGACGACGACGCAGCTGGTGCCCGACGGCCAGCCAGCGGGTCGCGTGGCCGACCGCCACCTCTGACTGGGTTCATGTTGAGAGTGTGCGGTGATCAGAGTCCATGCCCGCGTGCGTATGCTGCTCAAGAAGAACAGTTGGCATGGGGCTCGCTGGACCACCAGCACCACCAAAGGAGGAACTGCATCCAGACAGACACCATTAGTAACATGGCACCGTGGCCCCACCCCCAACACAGATGAACTCTCTCATGTGCACGTGTAAGGCGATACTGCGTGAAAGCGGCCTGTCGAGGTCGCCCCACTCAGACGTGTTGCTGAAACCGTGAGAATTTCACACAGAACCCAACAAAAGATGGACATTTGCTGTACCTGCGTGCTCTTTGACCCACTCACAGCCTGGCACGGTTTGAAAATCAAGACAAACTCAGCATCCGGTATGCTCGGTGTCAAACCTTTCCTGAAAATAAATGCTGTGTTGAATCTACTCAATTTTATTTCATCAAGTGGTTGCACAAAATAAAATCATCTGGCTCCAGGTAGATTTTGTTTTTGTTTTAAGTCGACGATACACCTGCTTTTGCCTCAACATCACACGCAGCCTCAGCCACTTTCTTCAAGAAATCTCCATTTTACTCATCTGTACCTTTCACGCGGCACCCAGCGAAGCTGGAGATTGCTGCAATTGCCACACAATATCCTGCGATCTGATAATTAGATGGCGTCAGGATCTGGTGTGATGGCGACAATCCCTTTTCGCCATGGAGAGTCTGGCAAGCCCCTTACGCACAAGTGTGATTGCGTCTCTTGTTGGTAGCTAAAGGTGTAGAGATGTGCAAATCCAAGCGCTAATGAATAAATGATAATATTCATAAAGAAAGGGGGAGCAATAATGTGGCACCACGGGGAGCATAAAACGGAGCAAAGAAAAAAAAACCCAAATGAAAAAAAAAGTCGCTGGGTCGCAACTTCATTAAGATGACACGGAAGCCTTATTGCTTTTTCTTTACCTTTTCATGGCCAGTGTACTTTGCTCGTTGTTATTGTTGTCTTTATTCTCCCTCCCCAAGTCCCTTCTTCATCTGTTTGCCGCTTTTGCTTCTTTCCGTCGCGTTGCTCATTTTCTGCACGTAGCAGAGTGGCGGGTCAAAGTCGCAGCAGTCGCCGGCGTAGTTGAGGATGATTCTTTTCTGCGTGAACATCCCGCTTGATGTTTACCTTCACAGACATAAACATAAAACGTAACATTGAGCATTAAATAAAATGCTATTCCACATTGTCTATTCAAAACAACCTCACACGTGCTAACAATTAGCATCTATGTAGCAGTGTTGTTACCCTTTAAGCAGTTGATACTTGAATACAAACAACACAGTGATACATGTGGAGACAATTAATATGACAATACTCGTGACCGTATGTTTTTATGCTCTGTGATGAACAATGAATATGACTGCCGTACTGAAGAACCAAGAGATGAGCTGAGCCCTCAATGCAATATATACATATTTCTATCTTGCACTATGCAGGAAGCCATGGAGATGCTAACGATTAGCATCAATGTGGTGGTCTTGTAACGCTTTGGGTAATGACTGTCAGAACATGAACGTGCTTTTGAGTGACTTTACTCCCATGTTGCTTCACTGGCTTGCTTTCGAATGTATTCCTCCTCTTCCGTAGCGCCCGCACCCCCATTCTCACTCACCTTGGCCACGCCCAGATAATCTAATTAGATTTGGCGCTGGCAGCGCGGCGGCATCGTAGCTTTTGATTAAAAACGCGACCCGCGGCGTCTGGAGGTGAGAGCTCGTTTGGAAGACAGCGCGGGAATATACTGGATGACACTTCATCTTCGCACCAGACAAGACAACGCCCCCCCCCCCCTCCACTCCCCACAGATGAACAACGCCTCATCCCCCACCACCATCAAGGCCTCTATTAGTGCACATCAGATCAAACCGCCAATCAGCCAGCACGCCTGCCTGCTTCGATCTGGACTCAGCGTCCCAGCATGCATTATTAACACGCCATGCTCATATCCCGGGAGGAAATTAAAATCTCGATATACCCGCCTGTATGTGTGTGTGTGTGTGTGTGTGTGTGTGTGTGTGTGTGTGTGTTTAAGATGGCAATCTCTTTCTTTTTGGCTGAGACAAACTAACAGGTAGCGGAGGTGGTCCCTCCTGCGGGTGGCGCTGTGGTGGCATCTTCATGCACTTTGCTGCCTGCTCGCGTCGTCTATCATACGGCAAATGGTGACGTCATGTAGATTAAAAGCAGCCCATTGGTCAGGTGGAAAAAAAGACACTTGGCGGCCACTTGGCTAGACACACGGACAGCAAATCATGGAAAAAGAGTACACGTATCAGTAAAACATGGGACCTAAAATCTCTCTGATGCTCCTCTTAACAAGTTGTATTCATGTCAAAGCAATTTGGTTATCTTGGATTTGACTACTATCGGAACCAGATGGAAAATTCAAAAGGCCGAAAAGCTCGTTAAGTGAGAAGCCTCCGGTCTTGTTCGCCGACATCCTCCAGCCGCGTTTGTGTTGAACATAGTGTGGACACGTGCTTGTGTAAGGCGGGTTTAAAAATAAGCTTACGCACATCGCACAGGCGGAGATTAGCATACGTTCACCCAGGAAGGAAGTAGGCCAACCCCAAGTGTTCGTGCCCCCTTCTCCGAATGGAATTGTGGTGTGTGTGTGTGTGTGTGTGTGTGTGTGTGTGTGTGTGTGTGTGTGTGTGTGTGTGTGTGTGTGTGTGTGTGAGCAGCTGTGCCTCCAACTTTCACAACATTGACAACAATCACATCAGAGAATTTGCCACAAAAGTCAGATTTACATATTTGCGCTTGGCTATGCAGTCACCCATGTGCATTTTTTTTTAATTGCCCAAAAAATGTCACCCAAGCAATCATGAATGAGCCCTGCTGTGACATCACAGTAAGGCGGATGTGCAGAGTTGCTCGCTCACTAATTATGTGAAACAGATCAGGCACAACTTTTTTTTGC